>BLBF01000003.1:96902671-96942365 GCA_015471245.1 Laticauda colubrina | reverse complement strand
CACACACACACACACACACACACACACACACACACACACATGCTTTTTTTAGTGGGAATACTATTTGTGCTTCAATATTATAAATAACTATTATGTGACAGTGAAAATATATTTAAAAAATCTAACTTAAATTTTTTACAGCTAGCTAGCTAGCTAGCATACTTTGCTTTGCCAGTCAAGACCTCAGATTTTATTGAGCCTAGCTAGGAGATAAATTTTGGAAGCTTCTCAGGAAAAAAAAAATGTGCCTGCAGGCCATCAGCAAACATACAAATCTAGAGACTGTCAGTTTAGGCACCACTGCTGAACTCAACAGCAGTAGCCTGGCATAAAGATCTTTGAAATGATTAATTTATTTTGTGGATGGATCAGGCAATGTTTTACAGCACTTTATGTTTGTCAGCGTTCTATGTTATGTTAGTCTGTTAGAATGATGGCTTTGTTTAACCCTGTCCAATACAAATGGCAGCATTGTCATGGGAACTGTGCTTTTAATGCCTGCCTGTCATGACTCATAGAGTAAAAATGAAATATTTGATAGTTTATTTGCACTTTCTAGCTACGTTGTTTTTTTTTCTAACAGAACTTTTTTCTAGACAATTTGACAAAATGAGTGCAACTTTACAAGACAAAAGGGCTACAATATCAAAATGTCATTTATCTTCTGTAAGTAAGAGGTTGTTAAAACATAAGAGCCATCCTTGTTCCCGTTTAATTTTATGCATGCAAAAAGGAAAAGATTTAATCTGGATGGCATATAGTTGTGTCCTGTGAGTAACAACAAATAGGCAAGGATATTTTTGATAATTTTTGTGCAGCAATTTTTGTGCAAATTTTGCAGACTTTCCATAATGATTCAAAAGTTCCCCAGGCCTCTGAGAAAAGATCGAAGGAATGGGCAGAGAATGTGAGACAAAGGAAGAATCCAAATGTTTGCTTCTACTTCTGTTTTCATTACAACGAAACTATCTTGTCACCTTTTAAGAATGTCGTCTTTTTGCTACCTTTACTTACCCATTTTTTTTAAACAAGGAAACAAAAGTAAATCCCCTGTTTTCAGAGTTCAGTTATGATGAACAAATAAACGTACTTATGTGCCATGCAATCTGTTTCCCAGTTCTAGTTGTTCTGTAGCCATTTTTTTATTCAAAAAAGCAATGCAAAACATAGAACAATGAATTTTTTAAAAGACTCTTAATGTCATTGTCTGGAATATAAGCCTGACCTTCATTCTGCTCTATCTTTTTGTAGGCGGCTTCATTCCAATTATTTATACTGTGATTGTCATCTGGCATGGCTTTCGGATTGGCTGCGCCAAAGGCGATCAGTTGGACAATTCACCTTCTGCATGGCACCTGTTCACCTGAGAGGGTTCAATGTAGCTGATGTTCAGAAAAAAGAATATGTCTGTACAGGTAATACCTCATTATTTCATTTCTCTCATTTTGTACTAGTCTTCACATTAACTTGATATAAACTACTGTAACATTGGTCCTTTTAAATGTCACTCTGTGCCAATTCCAATTCAGTCATGCCTCAGTTAAACAGAATAATAATATTTTAAATTACTGTGATTTGTTCCTAGGCTTTCTGAACTGTTGGACTGTGTTAATGATTTTATATTTAGGGTTTTTTTTTTCAAATGTTCAGATCATATTAATGTAAAAGGCTAATTACCAAATAATATAATCATATTTCTCAGGAGAATGCCTTCTGAACTTTATGTCTGACCTGCATACAAATGGAATAAATTAGCAAATGTATGTAAAGTTCTGGCATTCAATTTAATGTATTGGGGATACATATTGTGACAAAAGAAAGAAAATTATAATCCCTGCAGAACATAATTGTGATATTTAAATTACTTTGAATTGATTTTGAAATCATACTAAAGGTCAGGATCAGCTTACTATGCAGATGTGAATAATTTCATGTTGCTTAAGAAATGTATATAAAGAACACAAACTGGTGTACAGGATTCTGATATTTCTAGGACGTGAAAAAATCTATACATGATCACAGAACTTCTCTGTAGTGGTGCTCTTCTTTTAGGATTCTTTTTAAATAAACCTTTTTTAATAACTGATGGACTGGAATTGCTCATTCTTCTGTGCCTGCACTCATTTCTTTTCCAATACATCCTAAGTCATGTTGAAAGATCAAAAAAAAGATGACAACTTTTTTCAATCACACTTTTGCTAACAATATCTCAAGTGTCAAGGCCATGAATTCTCAGTGGAAAGTCTGACATTTCAGAAACATACAGTAAAAAGATCCCAATAATTCTCTTTATTTTATCAAGAGACAAATACACTCTTGATCTATCAGGCAAGGTTGTAGAGTTTCAAGTTTTGCACCTTTAGGGAATTGAGGTTATATTTCAGTTGATGGCTTTCATAGCCACATATGTACATAGAAATATATTTTCTAATCCAATCTATTATTGCTTTTTTCAAAGAATTTTTCAGTGATAACTGTTAATGATACATCAAATTTCTGTTTTTCAATGCATTTTAATGTTTTCAACATAAATGTGGGAATTATCTTCCAAAAATATATGCAAAATAACTGTTCTGTGTGGGCAGATGTTTAATGAATTCTTGTTTTATAAATCAGAATTGCCTCAGTAATTAAAAAGAAAAGCTTCAAATACTGTACATAAAATTGTACTTATCTCAATATAAAAAAGTATTAGTACCCATAAATAAATAAATACATGCTTTAAAAAACAACTAGATAAGCAAACCTTACAAGAAATAGTATCCTTTCTTTAAGTTTAATATATTGGTTTGTGTATGTTATGTGTAGTTGTGTTTTATATTTTACTTAGAAATGTGATTGTTTTAGGTAGTGTTTAAAAAAGTTAAACAAACATTAATACATGGGATAATAAACATTCTAATTGAAACAAAAGAGATAAAAGAGATCGTATTTTAAAAAATAATTTGGAACTGAATGTTATCAATATTTTAATGGCTGTCATATTTCTAAATAGCATTTCTAAGGAAAAAAGAAAGTGTTAATTTAGGAAGTAGTCGTTATCGCTTAAAATCACTTTAAGACACTGATGCTGCTTCTAATCCCTCCAGGTTTGTCTACATGAGGCTGCCTTTAGATCTAGTCTGCAAATTTCAATGTTGGTATGGGCTCATTGGAGTCTAGTTCATTTTCAGATGTATAAATTTCAGATTATTTAATCAAACATTTTATGTATTATGATCCTCCATACTGCTTGAAGACATCTGGAGACAAGCTAGTAACAGCTTGGAATCAAGATTTTTCAATTTCAGCCTTGGTTTTGGAAACTGCCTCTTGGATTGAAGGAACTGGTCTCCTTACTGACTTTTGAAAAGGCTTTCAGAATTCATTTTCTAAAAATAAAAGTTGTTTTTTTAATTTTGGGTTTTTTCATGTTAGATTAATTTGTTTAGATTTTGTTATTAAGAAACAGCAATATAATTTTATGGCAGAATCAATTAAAAATTACTGCTTTGTTCCTTTCTTAAAATACACAATGTAATCCTCAATAGACATGAAGGTATTTTGAAGAATAGACTCTGAACTCTGGGATGATTATTAAAATTAACCTGAAAAATATGTAGAGAATGGTTCCTGTATTCTCAAAGTAGACATGCATGTAAGATTTTGTTTGGTTACATTGCTAACTATTGTATCAACTGATATACTGTATATTGGTTAATGATAATGGAACAATGTCACTTGTGGAATACTTTCCTTCTTTCTCTACACTGGGGTTTCTCCAGATTGGCTCCAGCAACATGTCTGGAACAAGTACATTGAAGGAAGCAGCAGGAAAGAAAACAAAATAAATCTTGGAGTTAAAACTGTAATATAATTCATTTATATAACATATCATAAAAAATTTAAAGGACATTACATTTGCAAGGAAGGTTTCTCTCTGGTATCTTTTCATGACAGTTAAAAGTGGCAATCAGTTAGACTACCAATAACACCACTCAGGCTAATCACGTTAAAAAAAAACCACTACATTTAAAATTTTGATTTCTTTTCCTTTTCAGGTTCACAAGCTGAACCACCATCCTGCAATGCCAATTCTGTCAATTGCCCATCTGCTTGCACTTGCAGTAACAATATTGTGGACTGTCGGGGAAAGGGCTTAACTGAAGTTCCAGGCAACCTACCAGAAAATATTGTGGAAATGTAAGTCTCTCAACTCTAATGCCTCCATGTAAAATTCAGAGTAGTCCAACCCTCCCCTCCCAAATACCACTAGCTTCCAATCTGACCTGTTTCCATTAATCAAAATAAAAAGGTGAAGCTGGCAAGAAAGAAAGGGGAGGGGGGAAGCATCAGTCTTCAGCAACATCTATAATCTCCAAGAATACTTCCCAAGTAAATCATCAGTTTCCTTATGAAATAAAAATTATAGGTATGAGGAGACCATGCCCTTACTGGGGGTATGTCCACATACCCAGATACAGGGACAAAGTTAAGCAAGATTTGCATATATTTTTTCCATTTGAAAATGGAAGGAGATAACATGTAATGTTCTGTTAGGTTAGTGCTTATCTTTTTATGCTAGCTATTTGTAAATTAGCAACAGTTTGCAAAAAGTCTTATAAAATATTCTTAACTATCACAAAAATAGTCAGGAACTCCTTCCTTTGTTTCTTTACTCTGATAGTGTAATTCAGTCCAAGAAAGAAATGTCATGTACGACATTTTCTTGAAGGCAATATGCATCCATTTGCTAGAGGTTATCCTTAATTTATAATATTACTTTTAATGTTACATATAGTCAACATAAATTTAAAAAAGAGACCTTCATAAATCAACTAGCTTAATAAATCAGCCAACTTAATAAATCATTTTTTCTATAATATGTCCTTACTGTTTCCAGTGTCAATCATTTAGGATATTTTTAAAAAAGCAAATAAAGATTTTGCTGAAATTTTAAAGTGTAATACGAGACTATTTTCATTTTAATTTAATTCCAAATAAGTATCTTTTTTTACATTCTTACCATCAAACTTTATCATATAAAAGCAACAAAAGTTGGTTGGTAGAACTGTCATTCTCATAAGAGAACAATCTGCTCCTTTCCCATTCAAAAATGTTGCTTTGAGATACAAATAAAATTCAGTTGCTGAGTTAAATGATTAGCATTCATAATTTAAACATTCAGAGTGATTTTTAATACTGTTTTTAATCACTTGCCAGTTTCAAAGAGCTGTTAAAATTTGTGTGAAATTTGTGGTATCCAGGAACTAATTATGCTATTTGCTTATTAATTGCACTGATATTAAACAAAAAAGTGAAATATAATAGTTTTAATATTAAAAATGAATTTACATGCAGCCTGCATGAATTTACATGCAACATACTTACTACTATAAAGAAAATTAAGAACATAAAAAGCAAGATGAAGATCTAACCTAAATTCAATGTTATATTCTTATTCCATAATCCATGAAAATAAACTTGGGTGAAAATACTAAAAATGCATATAAATTCATAGATTTTTAGTATTTTCATTCAATTTTATTTTCATGGATTAGGGAATGTATATTATATTAGGGAATATATTAGGGAATAATATATTAGTTATATTAGGGAATATAACATTGTTTGATTTAGGTTTGATCTTCAATTTGCTTTTTATGTTCTTAATTTTCTCTACAGTGGTAAGTATAACACCAGTTGCAAATAAGATTAACCTGTCTTTTGAGAGAAAGGCAAAACAGAGAGATGGATCTATCAAAATAATTAGCATTAATTGAAATATCTGGTGTGTGTGTGTGTGTGTGTGTGTTTCATTTCTTAAAACACATGGACTTCAGTGCCTCACTACTTTTTTATCTTAAAAATAATAGAGATTTGTGGATTTTTCTCTAGAACATAAGACAGTTATCTTTTTGGATTATATTCATCAATTGCCCAGCATGCTTTTATAATAATACAGAATAATAAATGTCAAATTCAGTTTCTTTGATTTAGTCCCATACAGAGTCGAAAGCAGATATTGTTCACGTTTCTCTTATGACCAGCTATATAATGAGTTTTCAAACTTTGCAAAATGACATCCTAAAATGTCAAATAAGTATATGTGAATCACTCATGGTTAAATAAAATCAGTGATTTAATAAATGTTTAGGGTTGATAACCCCCTTCCCCCAAAAAAATATAGTGCTTATTTTTAAGGATTAAATTCAGAATGACTTATTAGAGAAAACAATGATAAAAATGGACTTAATTTATTAGTAAATCACAGGTTTTTCAGGCACTTGACCTAAATTCAATTCCTTAACTTGCCATTGCAGAAGACTCAATTGACCAAAACTATGATGGCTAGTAAAGATCAATATCTCTCAGCTAAACTGGTAACAATCACGGCATATAGAAGATTGGAACCTGAAACATAACTGAACTAAATGGTAAATGAAATGAACTGATTAATTAAATGAAAGGAAAGAAAAATAGATATAGTAGACCTTCAATTCAGTAAACCATTTATGGGGACCTGTTTATATCCTGCTTCCCCCCCCCCCAAAAAAAAAAAATGCCTGTTCTCTTTTGTAGGCTTAAAGAAATGTATCACTTCCTTAAACTAAACTGAATTTGCTATTTGATTAACCTTTTACTCAGTTTAAAGAGGTTGTTCTACAGTTCTTAAAGCTTTTCCACCCTAAGTATCATTCACAAACTTGTGTACTATTTTCTGCAAAGATAATTTATGAACAAGTTCAAAAAGACTATTGCCAGCAGAGATCCCTGAAGAACCTTCATTTTTTAACTTTCCTATCCATTTAGAAATGTCTTAATTTATTCCTTCTTTTTGCTTGTTTATTTTTTCTCACAAGTTAACAGACGATAGAAATACAGGTGTTCTTAGGACCACTACGTTCACACAAAAATGGATGACTTTATCAAAAACATTCTTTGTAAAATTGAACAATACAGTGTTGACATTTCAACTCCAATCTATTTTGTCCTTTAAAAAAAATGACATGATTAATCATTATAATAAGAAATCAATCAATCACATTAAATTGGATACAAAATGGTTCCCCCAATTTTTGTGGCAATCACAATATTGATTTATATAAAGTGGATTGTCTACTAATTGTCTACCAGATATAAACTTATAGTGATTGCAAAGCTTATTAGCTGGAATAAAATCACAAAACATAAATCCCTGTGCTATAACTAGTTATTTCATGGGCATATTTAAAAAGACATAGCTATTGTTGCTTTCATATGTTATACTGTTTGCATTTGGTACATTGCTTATTGGTATTTTGATTTTTTCTGTATCTAAAGAATAACTTCATGATAACTTGATACAATGGTTAAGTGATACAATGGTTAAGTGATATTTTCCTAACGACAATTATCTATTGAAGATGATTGCATAGAAAAATATGTTTTGATTGTTTTTTTCCACATTGGGTAAACTATTCTCTGATTTGTTTTATTATTATTATTGTGGAAATTATTTCAAATGGCACGAAAGATTAGCTGCTTATTTGCTTAGTGACTTTTCCTAGTTTATGAAAATATTAAGAAATGCCAAGTATAACTGCATGCCTCTATTTCATGAATGTGAGTACATATAAATACATGCGCTTAGACAGGTAATATAACTTTTGAATGTCCCAAAAGAAATTGCAACTTGATTCTTCTGCATTAACTTCATAAGATAAAGCAGCACCATGGAAAGCTCCCAGTGATTCCATTGTGTCTTTTACTCTGAAATCCAAGAAGTGAGAGATTCCTTAAAAATACATTAGCAGATGTTTTTTCTTCTGTCTTTCTTTTTTTGGCCTCTCACATTCCTGGGCAAATATAGTGGAACTCTGGTTTCAAGGGAAGGCATTCATGATGACTCTCAGCACGTCTTTCTGGTATAAATATAACAGAAACTCAGTCAATTTTTTTTTTAAAAAATACTTTCAATGAAAAATTTTGCTACACTAAACAATAAGGCCAACTAAGCTCAGAAATAAAAATAAAAATATATTTAAAAGATAATTCAAAGTGTAAAGAAAAAGAACAAATGAAAAAGAAAAGAACAAAGAAAGAAAAAAATGGAAAAAGTATTTTTAAAAAAACTCCTGATCCTTCATGTAACAAGTAAAAGCAAATTATTTTATTTATCCCTACTATATGATTAGACACATTATTCACTTCTGCCTTGCCCCCTTTATACAATCACAAATCCAAAAATCATTGTTCAACAAATCCATAAAAGGCCTTTAGATTATTATAGTTACTACAGTAGCTACTTTCTTAATGTCCTTTTTGACATTAAGACTGTCTAAGACTGTTAGACAATCTGCTTTAACAAAATCTTAAATTTATTCTTTTGGAAAACCTGCAGTGCAAAAATGCACTTGGTGGGCTCACAAACCATACCAAACACTAAAGTGAAGCATAATAGTTCAGTTTAGATAGTGTAGCATGATAAAGTATGAACTTATCCAATGCTTATTTTCAAGTCTAAGCAAAACGTGAAAGAAAATGCTACTGTAAGTTCTAGTCAAACAATCAAGCATGTCATCCTCTGAGCAATAGAAACTAAAAGGTCTTCAAAAAATATTCTCTATACCTCAGTCTATTTTCTTTTCTATCATAATCAACATTCATGGATACCGAGTACATTCAGTTGTTTAGGGAAATAATTTACTGTTCCTCTACATCATCAACCTACCAACAGACTGATTTTATAGCTTAGTAAACATTAACTAATCAACAACCTTCTATTAATCAATTAACAAATATGTTTACAGTTAATAACAGTATGGTAAGAAGCCATTATTTGTTATTTGATGAATATTTAAACATTGAGCTAGAAGAAAATGTTTGCTTCTAGCATTATGTAAATTATTTGTTGTAAATCAACTACTCCTTCTATAAAACAATGATATTCTATATAAATATGAACTTATTAAAATATAAAGAAGTATTGACAGACATTGGTGATTTAACCATACCTTGGATATCATACACGATTTCCTGAATTATTTTTAAAAAGTACATTTCATATCTCTGGTCAACAAAGTCATATATCAGAGATAGATTGTTCCAGAGGTGAATGTTTATTCTTTATATTTACTTATTTTTGCATTCACTCATGCTACACATCCACTGATAACAGTTAGCACTGCTGATAGCACTGGTAGCAGTTATTGATTCATGTGGCTTTATGAGTGGCTGCTCTGTGAAATTAAATAAGTTATTTACAATCTGAAACCACCGGATCTTTGCTGGAAAATAGTTCACCAAAAGGATATAATTTCATATTTAAATACATTATAACAGGCATTACCAGACATTTATTTATTTATCATACTATTTTTTCTTCTATATGAATAATGTATCCTTCTGTGTTAACCATCTGTATTATTTCTCCTATATAAATGACATGCATATATTAATAACATATATTTATCAATACAGTATATTGCATGCGGTTCTATTGCTACCAATTAATGTCCTGGCTTTAACACATAATTTGTTTCTTTGCTGCTACACATATACATACATAAACACACACACAATGCTATCTTATTGTTTTGATGTAGAGTTCTAGTATTCATAGAGACACAAGCAAAAAATGGTACTTGTACAGGATATATTATGATTTTTATTGGTATAAGATCATTTGTTCATTTTTAGTACATCTTTTTTTCTTGCTTGCTATTTTTATTGCTTTGTTGAAAGTCTGGTCTGGATAGCAAAAGTTATTTCAAAGACAATAATAAGTCAGAATATAAAGGGACTTGCTCTTATATCATGTTCAGAATATCTCTGAATCTATCAAGCTGCTGTGTGTTCTCTGCAGTATTTACAATTGTATTAGAGAAAGTGAAGGAAATTGTTCTTGTCATTTGACTTGAATAAGTTGTTGAAGTCTTAAAAATAAAATTCCCAAAGATTAAAAAAAAACCTGATTCTTAGTACACCAACACAGATCACAGAACTGTAGGCCTGTGAGATATTTTCAGTGATATCTTTCAGAACTTTATGATAGAGTTCAATATACAACAGTTTGTTAACTATTCTAAAACCATGTAAAGTTGTTTACAAAGTATTATGGAATATATTAAAGGCTATCCTTTTCAATTTTATAATGATCTTAGAATCATAGAAGGTAAGGCCTGAAAGGACCTTGAGATCATATAGTCCAACATGCTAGATATCTAATATTCTATTTAACCCTCTTTCTAAACTATAATGCTGAACAAGTGAAAATATCTGTGCAACAGGATCTTTGCTTTCTGTGTTTCTCTGATATACTCATTGCTTCCATAGATTTGCTCAAGAAAAACAAAATATTTCCTTGGATTTTGCTGAGAAAATCTATAATGCCACTATTACCATTTAAAGAGGGCATATGGTACAATTTACCACATGTGCTACACCTGCTTCTTATTATTATGTTTGTCATTCTGCTGTTAATAATATTAAATCCATATTTGTGATTCTTTACTTTTGCCTATTTTACTCAAAATATGATTTTCAATAAGCTTTATCTTGGCAAAATTTATATCAATAATAAAAATTAAATATCAAAGATTGTTCCTATATCTTTGCAATTTTGGCAATTGTATTTTTCTTTCAGCCGTTTAGAGCAGAATTCCATAAAAGCCATTCCTCCCGGAGCCTTCTCTCAATACAAGAAACTTAAAAGAATGTAAGTAAGTTAAATGTCTTGGTATGCTTAATATTTTCAGTATATTTTACCATTCTTTGAGGCAACCATGTAGGCAAAGTTCTAATTTTGCCACCAGGGTGTCCAAAGTTCCATATTTATAGAAAATTGTGTGTGGAATTCTTGAAATTGACTCCTTGTACATATTCCTCTAGTTTGTTTGTTTTTTAATAAATTTTTATTGGTTTTTAAAACAAACATAAACAAACAAAACATAAAAACATCAAGTCATCTTCCATATATGTACATGCAGTGTGCTGGTTGGTTTACAAATTGTTTTGTGCTTCCATTTCATAGTCATCAATTATAATTACATTGTATGTAATCTCATATTTTCAATCAAATATTAAATACATTAATATCATCATTAATCAATCATTTGACTATACTTTTTATTCATTCATGTTTTATGAAATAATCATATTTTACTTAATTTGTTTTATGACAGTTTGTATTTTCATCCTAGAAAATGATATCCTAGAATCATTTTGTAGATATAATAAGAAAAGAATGCATCTTTATATATTTATTATTTTCTAAAAGTCTACATATTTCATGACTATATTTTATAGTCTAACCATTGATAGAATAGTTCCCAAATTTTATAAAATTGTTTATCATCTAGTTCTCTTATTTCAAATATCAATCTACTCATTTTAGCACATTCCAATATTTTCTTAATGATTTCCTCCTGTGATGGTATTTTCTCATTTTTCCAGTTTTTAGCAAATACAATCCTAGCTGCTGTTAATACATTTACAATCAGGTATTTCAAGTCTTTACTATATATTTCAGGTAAAATTCCCAATAAAAATATCTCTGGTTTCAAATCTATATGTTTTTTTGTCATTTTTTTCCAACCACATGTGGATTTTAGTCCAGTATTTTGTAGCATCCGCACAAGTCCACCACATATGGTAATATGAGCCAGGTGTCTGATGACATTTCCAACATTTTTCAGATTTATTCTTGAACATTCTTGCTATTCTTGTCGGGGGAAAATGCCACCTGTAAAACATCTTATACATTTTTTTTTATATGCTGTTGACATTGTCATTTTATAATTTTGAGTCCACAATTTTTATCATTTCTCTAGATCAATCCCATATCCAAAATTCTTCCCACAAGCAATCAGAGTTTCTTTAACTTCTTGTTCTTCTAGTTTAATTTCTAATAAATGTCCATACAATTTTTTAATCACCTTTTCATCAGTACCTGTCAAAATCTTATCTAAGTCAGTCAGTTCATCATAGTGACCTTCTGTTTTAGAATCTTTATCAATGTATTTGCGCATATGAAAACCAATTCATGAAAAACAATACCTTTGTTGAAAGGTATACCTTTGTTGAAAGAAAAACAATACCTTGTTCCTCCAGTTTTTGTATAGATTTAAGTTCACCCTTTTCATTCAATATTTCACCATATCTGTTTGTTCCTTTTTGTACATTATAGGATCAGAAAATGTTTCAATAGTTGATAGCCAGACTGGAATTTTCAAATAACATTGTCTTTTAACCACAGACACTCCCAGTTTAACCACAGAGACTCCCGTATATAATGTCTTCTAAATTACCCCTATGTTTTAGTTCCTTTATACCATAAAAAAGCATGCCACCCCAACAACAGATCATGTCCTTCTAATGTTAACAATCTAGTATTTCTTAATGTTATCCATTCCTTAACCCACACCAAGTTTGTAGCTTGGTAATACAACTCCCAGTTAGGCAAACCAAATCCTCCTCTTATTCTAGCATCTTGCAAAAGTTTTAACTTTATTCTCGCTTTCTTTCCTTGCCATATATATTTCAACACAATTTTATTTAAATCTTCAAAATAGTCTTTTCCAAGCCTAATTGGAATTGTTTATATAAAATTATGGATAATATATTCATCTTGATTGTTGATATTCTCCCTATTAATGAGCATTGTGAATTTTCCCATTTTGCCAAATCTAGTGCTATCTTCTGCTTAAGTTTGATATTATTATTCTCTTTTAGAGCACTGCATCTTGGCTGTCAAGTATATCCCCAAGTATTTGATCTTATTTGTGACCTGGATTTTCAATAGGTCTGCCAGTTCTTCCTTTTGTCTTGACAGCATAATCTTTGTCAAGATCTTTCTCTTATCTTTATTTATTTTCAAACGAGCCCCCTTTCCATATGCCTCTATCTTTTCTATCAATTTTGATGCTGTTTCTAGTGGGTCTTCTAAGATAAAAACCAGGTCATGCAAATGCTCACAACTTAAATTCTTCCTTTTTAATTTTCATCCCTATTATATTCTTTTCATCTCTAATATTTCTATTTAGCACTTCCAAAGTTAACACAAACAACAAAGGTGATAGTGGGCACCCTTGTCTTGTTCCTTTTCTTATATCAATAGAATCTGTCAGTTCTCCCTCTATCATTACCTTTGCTGCCTGCTTATGATATATAGCTTCTATTGCTTGAATAAATTTTCTAGCAAAACCCATCTTTTCCAGCAGTATTAACATGAATCACCAATTCACATTATCACATGCCTTCTGTGCATCTAGAAATATCAGAGCAATTTGTTTTTCATGGTGTGCCTCGTAATATTTCAAAGTGTCCAAGATTACTCTCATATTGTCTTTAATTTGTCTCTTTGGCAGAAATCCATTTTGATCAGGAGGGAGAAAATTATTTAAGTATTTTTTAAGTCTTTCTGCCAATATTGAAGCAAAGATTTTATAATCTGCGTTTAGTCGGGGAATAGGTCTATAATTCTTGATTTGTAATGTATCAGTCTCCTTTTTTGGAACAAGTGTGATATAAGCTTCTGACCATGATTTAGGTATCCTCTTCTTTAACATAACTTCATTCATAACTTCTAGCAATGGAAAGTTCAATGATTCTTGTAATGTTTTGTAAAATTCTGCCAGAAGTCCATCTGGGCCTGGTGCCTTTCCATTATTTTGCTTCTTGAGTGCTTCAATGAGCTCCATCATTGTTATATTGCTTTCTAACATTGTTTCAATTTCTTTAGGCATCTGGGGTAAATTGGCATTCTGTAAATACTGTTTAACTCTTTCCTCATCAATATTTTCTTGTGTGTCTAGTTTCCCATAATAGTCTCGAATGATTTCCTTTTTCTCTTTACTACCATAGAAAACTTGGCCTTGGTCATCTCTTAATTTAGGTCATCTCTTAATATTTCCCTTGATTCTTTCTTCTTTCTCAATTTACATGCTAACCATCTACCTGGTTTATTTGCATCTTCAATGTATTTCTGTTTAGCACCTCTAATTTTTTGTGCTAATTCTTCTTTTTCTATTAGACCCATTTTATGTTTAGTTATATCCATTTTTAACTGAATGTCCTTTTTCTGTGGCATTTTCTGTTACTCTTTTTCAAGTCCTTTATACTCATCCTCTAATGCCTTAGAGGCTAATCTTTTCATCTTTTCTTTTCCTTGTATGATCTATTATCAAGCCTCTGGCATATGCCTTCATTGTATCCATACATTCTGGATTGATGTATCTTCTTTTTTCTTTTCTCTAAAGAAAAAGGCCAGTTCTTTCTCCATTCACTGTGTGAAGTCTTTTTCCTTTAAAATAGTATTATTTAATGTCCATCTAGATCTTCTTCTTTGTCCTTTCCATTTAATTGTCATTGGATTGTGATCTGCCCAAGTACTTGTTTCAATATTTATTTCTTGAATATTAGTAAACAATTCTGTTGACATCATATCTATTCTGGACCATGATAAGTGTCTATTTGAGTAGAAGATGTATTGTTTAGTTTTAGCATTTCTTTCTCTCCATGTATCTTTTAAGTTTATTTCATCTACTATTTTAAAAAAAGTTTTAGGGAGAGTCTTTCTATTTTTCTTTATTGTTTTCTGTGCTGTATACTCAAGTTTATTGTCTACAATTGTCTACAATTCCATGAAAATCTCCCATCATAACTATATTAACAAAGTCCAGTTCAATTATTTTCATATGTAATTTTTATAGAATTCTTCTTGATCATCATTCAGGGCATAGATTGCAATCAGGAGTGTTTTCGTATTATTCTCCATTATTTCCATCATTAATATTCTTCCGTCGTCATCAGTATAAATCAATTTCCCTGGGATGGTCTCTTTAATATATAAAACCACTCCTCTTTTCTTACATTGTGTCAAGGAAGTAAATATTTTCCCTTATTTTGGCTGTATCAACAATTGTTCATCTTGTTTTTTAATATGTACTTCTTGTAGGCAGATTATATCAAATTTTAATTTCTCTAATTTATGAAAGGTTTTCCTTCTTTTAATGGCTGAGTTAAGTCCATTTATATTAATTGTAATCAATTTTTTCTCTTCCATGGTTATATTTTGTAGTTAGGTTTGACAGCTCTTGTGGATCTTGGTTCATGTTGTTCTTTGGCTTCCTCTTTTCCACCTACTGCACCTTCTTCTTTTTCAGTCATCATTTGGGAGTCCTCTTGGAATTCAATTAGTGAAATTTCTTTTTCTGCCTCTTCCTCCCCTCTGAAAAATTCTGTGTAAAATGATTCAGCTTTCTCAGCTGAGTCAATTCTATATCTCTGTTCTTGCCATGTGAACATTAAGCCTTCTGGAATCAGCCATCTATAATTCACCTCTTTTTTAAGTAGCAATTTGGTCAAAAATCAGTGTTCTCTTCTCATCTCTCTCACTCTTCTGGGTACTTGTTTCAAGACCACAATCTCCTTCTCTTTGCATTTCAATGTTTTCTCTCTTGCCACTTGCAATATTTGTGATTTAATGGCTTTCTTTGTAAATCTGATGTGAACTTCTCTTGGTAAGCTATTTCTCACTGCATATCTTGTGAAGACTCGATAAACCTCATCTATTCTATCCATCATCTTCTCTTCAATTATTTCCAAAGCTTCAGCCAGTATTTCTATCATTATCTCAGCTAGATTTTGTCCTTTTTCTTCCTCTTTGTTTTGGAATCTAAGATAAAATTCTGATCTATCCATCTTCCATCTCAGCATACCACTTTTATCTTGTTCACCCACAGTTAATCTGTTATCAGATTAACTGTGTCCAATATTCTCCAATGTCTCCAATATTCTTGTCTCTTTGTTTCTCTTCTTCAATTTTTTGGAATCTCTCATCATACTTCATCATCATTTGTTGGATGTTTTCCATTATTTGTTGGATGTTTTTCATCGGTTTTCCCTGTTCTTTGTTCAGTGTTCTCTATTCTCTTTTCAATATTCTCTGATCTTGTTTGAATATTTTGAATTCCTTGCATAATCATCTGCAGGGTCACTTTTTCTTGTTCTTTTTCTTGCCTTAACATTGTCTGTATTGAACATTGTCCTCCAGATGGTGAAGAGGAAGAAGTAGAAGTTAAAGAACCAGGAGCTGTTAATTTCCTACTCATTCTGAGCAATTCAAAATCTTCAGGTTCTTCTTGACCTTAATCCAATTGTGAAATAACCAATTGCAGTTCCAAATAAAAATAGTAGGAAAAAAGGAGCCAAATAGTAATAATAATAAAAAAAGAAGAAGAAATTTCTTCAGGTTCTTGTATACCTTAATCCAATCAGTTGGTTAGATGACAGTAGAAATTCAAAAATGAAAAGACCATAAACACACCATAAACACACAAGAAAAAGTTGTTAAATCCTAAAAAAGGTGAAAGAGTGAAGAAAAAGGCTAAAAAAAGAAAGAAAAAATTATTCAGGTTCTTCAACACCTTAATCCAATTAAGAAGTCTCAAATATAAAAGGATGCATAAAAATATACCAGAAAAAAAAAACAATATGGAAGGTAGATGGAAAGACAAAAATACCAGGAAGGAAGAGACAGAAAAAAGGCTACTCCCTTAAAAAGAAAAGGAAGGGAAACATTAATCCTAAAGCTTTTCCTTTAAAATAGAAAGCAGACAAGGAAATTTAACTTCCAAAGACAAGGAAAAAAACAAAACAAAGACAAGTTCCAAAGAGCCAAAAATCCAAATAGCTGTTAGAAAAAAAAGTAAACTGATAAGGAGAGGGGTAGCACAGCTTAAAAAGAATAAAAAGAGCACACTGCACTTTGTTTAATTATCCAAGGCTCTTATTATAACTCTCTTCTCCAAAGACTTATCACTTTTTCTTTTCCTAAGCTTCAACACCAGACTCCAGCTGTTGATAGAAACCCAGAAGAGCACCTGCAATAATACTCTCCCATGCTCTTCCCTCTATCTTATCAAACAGGCAATGTCCTTGAAAAAAAGTCTCAGTTCTTTCTCAGCTTTGTCTGGTCAAAAGAGAAATAGAATATTTCCAAGCACTTTCACTTTCCCCCTCCTTTTCCAAGCAAAATATAATAAGAATTAATTAAAAAAAGAAAACGATATTTTTAAAAAATAACTAAAAGGGAGTCTTTGGCTTAGAATATTATAAAGTCAAAAGGAGAAAAGAATAGATAAAAAGAAGAGAAAAAAACGAGTCCAGTTTCAAAATATAAGATCATGTGTAGAAAATCCAGCAACGAACAAAAAAAAAAAAATTACTTTGATATTTCTGTTTAAAATCGCCACTTAATGACTTCTGTCAAAACTTTTACAGATTCTTTCTTTCCCTTAGAGTGTCCTTTCAAGTCTTAAAATAAAGAAAAAGTTCTCACCAAACCGGCACACTCTCTCTTTCCATTCTCTTTCGTTTCAGAGCTGTCCCAACTTCAGCAGCTTTAATGGCTGCCTCTTTACTGCTGGCAAAAAGAGCTTCTCCTGGATCTACCAGGGATTTTGTGATATCCCTGAGATCGACAGAATGCGTTCTTTACATTCACCATCTCTTTGGGATGGTTTAGATCCACTCGGACCGTCCAGGAGCAAAGATATGGCAGCAATTTCAGACCTCCAAGATCGCATGCCGTATCGTCATGATGTCAGCTCCACCCTCCTTATTCCTCTGATTTTTATTTCCTGAAATAAAACTGATATCCTAGGTGATCAAAACTGGGCTGCTTTCTCTTCCTGTTCTCTCTTTAATGCCCACATTTATTCAAATTTGTGCCAAGTTTTTTCTATCTCATGAAGCAAGCTTGGGGAAGTAGAGTTTGTTGGCAGTGTCACTTGTATTTCTAAAAGTTCACTCTTTGAAACAAGCTAGCATGAAACAATACTACAGACATGAGAAAAAGTGAAGGAAAACTACTCATGCAAAAATTAAACCCACTTAATGTATTTGTATTTAAGCCCATAAATTTAGCCCATCAGGGATTAAGATGGGTTATCTTCTTAGTGCAATGGAAGCAGTGTATCCAAAACTACATGACAATTTATTATTTACATGACAACATATTAATGTTTTAAATTGTCATGTAGTTTTCGATACATTATAATACTTTCTGTATTATCCACAAACTGTTTTAAGTATTATCTATTTATTTATTTAGTTAAATTTACTTAAGTAAGCTCCTGGTTCTTGGAAAGAAAAATCATCTAAGTGCAGTTGCTTGCAATAGTTATATTCTTAGTATTCTTATTTAGTTTGATATGAAATACATGAATAACATTGAAAAACTGTCTCATAAAAGAGTACAGCTGCCATTATTGATGAAGCTGGTAATAATCATTCCTTCCTGTCACTATTTTTCCTAAGGGAATGCAGCCCAACTGAGAACAAGCTCAATTCTTATCCTCTGAACTCCCAACTTGTTTAGGTTTATTGCTCTATATAGAGAGAGTATATCAATACTATATCTATATCTATATCTCTATATATACATACACACACACATATACATACTAGCCTGACCCACATACGAACTCAATACAGAAGCCTGATGATGGCAGATGAGATTCTGCTGAATCGTTGCTAGAACTTTGAAAGCACAACTACAATGACGTGGGATAATTCCCAAAGGAAGCTGAACAGCACACACACACACACACACACACACACACCAAATAAAAGCTAGGCGGATATGACCTTGTTGATGACCCTCACTCTTTCAAGGACCTTGGAGTTCTCATATCGAATGACCTAAGATCTAAAGCTCACTGCAACATTATTGCTGAAAAGGCTTTAAGAGTTGTAAATTTAATTTTAAGAAGCTTCTCCCCTTGTAATACTGTTTTGCAAACTAGGGCATTCAAAACCTTTGCTGGACCAATATTTGAATTCAACTCTGCTGTTTGGAATCCGCACTGTATATCAGAGATAAATACAATTGAGCAAGTCCAGAAGTATTTTACCAGAAGAGCGTTACATTCCTCTATTCACAACAAAATACCCTACACCACCAGACTTGAGATTCTAGGCTTATCCAACCTTGAACTATGCCAGCTAAGATTGGATTTAAGCATTGTACACAAAATCACATGTTACAACATCTTACCAGTTAATATTTCAGCTTTAACCACAACACAAGAGCACACAACAGATATAAACTTAATGTAAACCACTCCAAACTTGATTCCACCTTGGCAGAAACTAGGAAAGTACTACATTCTAATTTGCTATCAAATATTATGTGATTTGATTTTGCAGCCACAGTTTGAAAAGTGAGGGATTAGTAAATACACACTCGCACAAGAGACAGCACCACTCAGAGAATGAATTGTTGGCATCCATATGTAATAGGTCATTGAAATCACACAAAATTATTTATTAAAATATATAAATAAGGATAATGGTAGATGAAGATATATAGTGTAAAAACTGGTTAAACATTTTTCTTGATATCTTCATGCTTGAATCCTATTAATCCAATGAAATGTAGATGGGAGCAAGTATACTATGTTAAAATGTTGAATTAAAACTGGGAAATCCCAGTTTCAACTTCTATTCAGGAAAAAGTTCACCGGATATTTCTGGAATCATCATTATTGCTCAGCCTAGCCTACTTCACAAAGTGTTGTAAGGTGAAAATGGAAGGGGAGAAAATCATATATACCAGCTTCAGTTGTTAGAGAAAGGTGCATATAATTGTAAGATATAAACAATTTGATATCAAATGAAAATATATTTCTTCATGTAGCACGCAGATAAAATATGGAATTCATTACTTTAATTGGACTGAAGAGAATTCCTCCACTCAAAGCTTTAGAACTGGAATTGATAAAACTATCAAAACTTTGGACAGCAGGAATTATGTATTATTTCTATTAACCTCAGAAATAGAAAGAGATTTGTGGGGGGATATTGAGATTAGGTATGATATAAATGTGTGTTTGTGTGCATTCCTGTGGAATAGTTGTGGAAGGGTTTTTGGGTGCTCAGTTTCTGCTAAAGGTCTTCTTGTAGACATGATTTTTCACTGAGATAATGAATATTGTCTAGATAATATTTTATTCAATGCAGAAGAACATTTATATTGTCAATTTCCAAGAGAAATGAAGTTAGTCTTGACACCTTATAGTCAAAAATAAACGATATATATGATGGAAGTTTATCTACCATAAGTCTGCCAGGATATTTTTTTTCTCAAAAATCAATGTTTTGAGTTCATGTTTGAAGAGAGTATTGCCTCATGGAAAAAATGCCTAAGCTGGTAGACTTTTGATACTTTTTTCTGCTGGTCCATTTTTATGAAACCAAGATCTTATCAGTAAAACAAAACTATCTGTAGACTTTTTCCTTTGCATTATTACCTATTAGAGAGGGACAGTTTGCAACATTGAATAAAGGAATCTAAAGCTAGAATTTAAGAAGTTGGGAAATTTTTTTAGTAATATCAGGAGAGCTAATTACAGAACTTCTTTTCATTAGAAATTGACCTTTATTTGATAGAAACTAAAACTTGTAACACACACAAATATACAGTCATAATTATTTCCTCTCTGTTTTCTTATATTTTTAAAGTAACATTCCCCAGATACATTATATACAGTATATTTATATCTATATTTTTGCAACTTTTTGTTATAAAAGTTGCATTTGTAGCCATAATTAGATGTTGGCTTTAGAAATAATAACTATATTGACTGGATTTGAGTGGATTGCAACGACAAGTATGGGTGGCATTCTATCCATTTCTATAATTTCTATGCCTTCTTCTTTCATTGAGTACTGCACAGTGGTACCTCAGTACTCATTTTTAATTGGTTCCAGGAAGTGTGATGAATACCAAACAGATTTTTCCCATAAAGAATAATATAGTGTCAGCTGAACCTGACAAGTTCTAGCATTTGCATTGAGTACCAAACAAATGATGAATACCGGAATAAAATTTTGACCTGAAAATGCATTGAGTACCTAATTCACTGAGTTTCAAAGCAGTTAAGTATCAAGGTACTGCTGTATTTGGGAAGCCAGATAATTAAAAAAAAAATCACTTACAAAAGTTATCTTTGCTGCTTTGAAGTGGGGGAGGTGTAACTATCTGTCAAAAGTGAAATCTGCTCCCTTCTGACCTTACAGAAGAGCCTAAAAATTTGGCTCTGCTGCTTGGCCTGGAGCCTTCATTAGGGGTCCAGTACATTAAGGATGACTTGACAGGATAAAGAAGATTCTAACTCTCAGGCTACCTATCTTTTTTTTTAATTTTAATTTTTATATTTTTATTCTATTATAATTGTTTTTTACTTTTTAACTTTAATTATAAGCATTCCAGAGTGACATGAAGGACATAGAAATCCAATAAACAAACTGTTAATATTTTTCATTACATATTGCTAAGGGTTTCCTTTCTTTGAATTAATAATGAAATGTACTTGTGTACTGAATATTATGTAGAATTTTTAAGATTTTCAGATGGCTAATGCAAGTATTTAAATATTAGCTTAATAGTATTCCATTTGTAGTAATTGAAAGTTCTTAACTAGTTGGCACATTGCCTTGGATTCATTTAAAAAGAAAGTACTTCGTAATGAAATATTTTGCTTATGGAAGCAAGATGACTTGTCATTAAGGGTTTTAATTTTTAAATTTACAGTTTTTCTTGTCATATGGATCACCTGAGCTACTTTTTCAAATTTTATTGGTATGAAATCACTTTAAATTTAGGGTAAGTTAAGTCTGCCTTATGGAATCACATTTTGGTAGCTCTGTGTCTCTTGATAGTAAGATGGATGGCATATACCAGGGGTGTCAAACTCATGTTGTCACTGCAGCATCACGTGATACATTGGGACTTTTTCCCCCTTCGCTAAACTGGGCATAGGCTGTGTCAGAGTGTCAGGCCCATGGACTGGACATTTGACAGCCCTGGCATATACTTTTAACAAATAAATAAATGGTGAACAATTTATATTGGAGATGGTACAACTGAAAAACTACAAAAGAAAAAGAAAATCAGTTTCATGTCAACAATGTTAACCCTGATATTGTCCCTGTTATTTAAGGTGCATCCTATGAGACTGGATGATAGTATCATTTAGAACAGAATTTTCCAACCTCCGGTCCATGGACCAATTCTGGTCTGTGGCATACCAGCTGTTGTGGTTCACCTGTAGCTGGTGCAGATGGCAGAGTATCAGATAGTGAAAGGGAACCAATCAGGGAGTCTGGTGAGGACTTGGACATGGGGCCTTCATCTGATGCAGGGATGGGCCAGGACCATCTGAGAGTGGGGTGCTACCTTCAAAGCCTTCAGAGCCTGGTAGCAGCAAAGCAGAGGACCCCAGGGAGCCTGTTCCTAGTACGTGTGTGCTCAGGGCTGCTAGAAGGAGAGAGCAGCTGAAGCAGAAGGGTAACTCAGAAGTAAGGCTGGAAGGTGATTGTCCCTCCTATCATGGATAAAAGTCAGTCTTTGGTGATGTGCTCTTTGCAGGAAGCAAAGAAGTTCATTAGATTCTGAGTCCTCATTGAAACTTTACAAACTCTAGTTTATCTTTGCTGGAACTTCTGTTGATATATATTCTAATTAAGTGGACTTCTGTTTCTTGGCAGCCTTCTAAAACCCTGAAGGAATGATCTTATTTCAGAGAATTGTGTCTAATGAGTTTTGGCTGGGAATGCAACAAATTACCAGCATCGTATTAAAAAAGGTTTGATTTTACACTCAGCTTGTGTTTCCTTAATTTGGATGAAGCCTGGGTCAGAACACCAGAAATCAGGCTGCTGAAACAAGCAGAGCCCCATCCGCAGGATGCAGGAAGCATATGAAACCATGCCCGCTCCTGTCTTCAGAAAAACCTCTCTCCACAGAATCAATCCCTGGTGCACAAAAGTTGGGGACCCCTAATTTAGAAGGTTTGGTAGACTCTATATACCTATGAAGGCAAAAAGGATTGTGGCATGAAAATATTGTTGGCCTTATCCTGCAGGACTGTATGGCAGCCCAAGTCTTGTCCATTGGGCTAATCCCATTGATTAACTGATCTCTACTGTGGAGCTTTCAAGTATCCAAGGGGGGGAGGGAATCTTCCTTCTGATCAGTACCAAGGTTAGATGTTTTATTCCTTGACTTAATCCAGATTTCTGTTGTGTCATCTAAAGTTTTAATGTGTGTGTATGTGTGTGTGTGTGTTTATGTGTGCACGCGCGCAAACGCCAATACACTTGCCTTAAAGTCAGTCTTGCTGTTTTCTTGGAAATATTTTTGGCTTGCCAGTGCCTTCTTCCAGCAGCTGAGACTAACTGGCTCAAGGTCATCCAGATGGCTTTGTGCCTAAGACATGAGTGCAACTCCTGGTCTCCCAGATTCTAGACTGAAACCTTCATCTACTACTCTAAATTGGCTCCTTCTAGCCACCCACCAAAATATACAAAGTTGTCAAAGTTGTATAATAAGTTGGACACCTCTTTTCTCTTTATCTCTTTTATCAGCACGTATTTCTGAAAGAAAGCCCAGTGTTCTCAATATACTCATACAGATATTAAATTTAGGATTTGCACAGATAAACAAGCCATTATTGGGGACTGTTGTTATTCAGATAACAGATAATCAGAGTTGGAAGGGACCTTATAGGTCATCTAGTCCAACCCCCCCCCCCATCCAAGTGGGAAACCCAACACCATTTCTGACAAATGGCAGTCCAATCTATTCCTGAAGGTCTCAAGTGATGGTGCTCCCACAACTTCTGAGGGCAAGCTCTGTTCCACTGGTTGATTGTTCTTACTGTCAGAAAGTTTCTCCTTATTTCCAGGTTAAATCTCTCCTTGTTCAGTTTCTTTCCATTATTCCTTGTATGGCCTATAGACACTTTATAAAAAATAGCTTGAACCCTTACTCTCTGTGGCAGCCTCTCAAATATTGTAAGACTGCTATCATGTCTCCCCTGGTCCTTCACTTCACTTTTGTTCACTACATTATAAAAAAGATGTTGAGACTCTAGAAAAAGTATAGAGAAGAGCAACCAGGATGATTAGGGGACTGGAGGCTAAAATATACAACAAACGGTTGCAGGAACTGGGCTTGGCTAGTCTAGTAAAGAGAAGGACCAGGGGAGACTCTTCCAATATTTGAGGGGCTTCCACAGGGAGGAAGGGGTCAAGTTATTTTCTAAAGTGCCTGTAGGCCAGACAAGAAATAATGGTTGGAAACTGAACTGTTTGATCTGTTTACTAGACTAGCCAGGTCTAGTTCCTTTAACCGTTCTTCATATGCCTTAGTCTCCAGTCCCCTAATCATCCTGTTTGCTCTTCTCTGTACTTTTTCTCGAGTCTCAACATCTTTTTTATAATGTGGTGAACAAAACTGTATGCAGTACTCTAGATGTGGTCTTAATAAGGCTTTATAGAGTAGTATTAGTACCTCACTTAATCTTGATTGTATCCCTCTGTTAATAATACTTAGGATTACATTAGCTTTTCTGGCTGCTGCTGCACACTGCTGGGTCATATTTAACTGGTTGACCACTAAGACTCCAAGATCCCTCTCACAGTTACTGCTATTGAGCCTGGTTTCACCAGTCCGTATTTGTACTTTTGGTTTTTCTTGCCTTTTCTTTACTTTTCTTTACATTGAATTTCACAGACCGTTCCATTCTAATCCACAACCATTAGTCCAATGGAACTGAGAGTTTATGTTCCAAAAAATTGACAAAAAAGATGCTGCAAAGCTTGGTAGCTGTGTAATAAGAAAATTATGATGAGACAGACAGACAGAAAGGAAGGAAGAAGCAATGAGGTTGGTTAGTATATTATATAGAGGACACGCTCTTGTACATAACCAGGGAGACAATCCCAGACTCACTAGTATGGAAGATCTTATCTAGTCAGGTAGTAAAATTTTGCAAGCAAACAACCAAACTCAGAGACTACCAAAGAACTCACAATTCACAACTCAAAACCCTGTGAACATATATTCTGCTCTTCTGGAAATACTTTTTTTTTAAAACTTAGCTCATGTAATAATATATACTTTGGTGCAGCACATCCAATTTAAGAATATGTTTCAAAGTGTTAGCGGTATTATTACAGTACAAGCAATGACTGCATAGCAAAATGTTCTCAGAGCTTGATTTCTTGATTTTTAAAAAAACATTCTTGTTTTTGTTTGTGTGAGTTTGTGATAGAACTGCGCAAAAGGCAATTTTATGAGTAAGGATTGTTTTTTTAATCCCAGTGGTCGGAGGATCTAAATATTTATAGACAGGGAGAACAGGAGAAGGGAGGAGATTGACAGCAATGGATTTAGAACTGGTTGGATTGTCTCCCAAAGGCCAAAATGTGGGCAAATTTTCATACCACTTTTAGAAAAGCCCTGCTGAACATTCCCCAGACAAATTATCTCATCTTTTTTTCTTTCTTTTTTCCCCTCTCCTCTCTAGAAGTGAAAAACAACAAATAAAAGAAGGGTAACCAGGGAAATATACATTTTTACCAATTGCTATGTGCTATGATAGCAATTTATGGCATTTGGTATGCAGTGTTCATGCCATTAGATATTAAGCACAATAAAATGAAGACAGTGTAAAAAAAAATCCAGAAATCAAAGGTTTGGGGACAGGAGAGGAAGGAAGAATGAAAGAAGTATATTAAGCCCATGTCACACTGCCCAACAGATGGAAAAAGGACACAGCAGACGAGCAAAATGTTCCATCCGTTGTTATCTGCTCTCAAACGGGGCAAAAATTTGCATGACCAGAGTGGATAACACGGACGCGGGGAGGACACGGCGGATGCAAAGCGGATGCGGAACGGAAGCCCACTGGATGGAAGTGGATGAGAGCGGATGGCGCGTCCGCTAGGCTTCCAGGGGGCCTCAGCAAAGCGGACACGGAACGGATACAGCGGATGCAGAGTGGACGCCCAGCGGATGAAGAGGATGCACAGCGGATGCACAGCGGATGCACAGCGGAGGCCTAGCGGATGCCTGGCGTTAATTGCGCATGCGGGGAGGATGCATTGCGTCAGCCCCGCGGATATAACGGAAGCAGTTCGGAAGCAGGTCACCATTCAGAGGAAAGACCTGCTGCCGGAAGGATTGGCTGCCTTGCCTGCCCTGCCTGCATGTCTGCCTGCCAGCCTTGCTGCCAGCCTTGCTTCAACCCTCCCTGCCAGCCTTCCTGCCAGCCAGCAACCCCACAACCATGCTGAAGCACAGCAAGCCTCAGCCATCTGCTGCCAGCCCTTGCAAGAGGGACAGGGCTACCATCCCGCCCCCTGGCCCTCACTCTGGTTCTGCTGGGGCTTCTGCAGCACGGGCTCGCTCTTCTGGGGCTGGGGCTTCTGCTGCTTCTGCTTCTGGAGGAGCTGATGACAAGCACTCCAGCACCAGCCACCTCCACAGCACCTGCACCCTTCACCCCTGAGACTGAGCGACCAAGAGGAGTGCCAGAGACTCAATTTTGTCTTATAGCTTGTTGTTAATAAAGTCTATTTTTGATTCACACACTTGCTTCATTACTTTTTTTTAATAAAGTCTTGCTGGAAACTTTTAGAAATGGTTTAAGCCTTTGCATGCTTGTGGGATGGGTTAAGATAGCTGTGGAATGGGCAGGGATACCTGTGGGATGGGCAGGGATACCTTTGGGATGGGTAATAGCTGTGGGATAGATAAACCTCCAGTGCAAGCATAGTGGGATTGTATGGTCCACCCTCCCAGGTGCCACACCTATGGCCCTTTATTATCAATAACGATATAATCAATCACCCACACATGTCAACATAAACACAACTCTTTATTAAACGCCCTGTTCATTGTAGGCCCACCAAACATACATGGCCCAATCTCATCCGTGTGATGAGACAGGCTGAAGAAAGCATCCATTAAGCATCTATCATCCTGTCTTGCCACTCCACTGCTCCAGCTGGGGAGTTGCACCAGTGTCTCAGGAGATTGCGCTGCTTCTTCGCTTCACGAGAGGCTCTGTTGGGGCCTTGCACATCCTCAGTGTCGATCAGGTTTTGCCCTTGCCTCCATTCCCCAGGCTCCATGTCCCCATTGCCTTGTTGATGGTCCACAAGCCTGTTCTGCAAGACTGGGTAGCGGGTGCGCATGAGATTGTGCAGGATGCAGCAAGCTTCCACGATCCTCCTCATGGTCTCTGGCCGATGCTGCATGTTGGTGAGAAGTACCTGGAACCTGTTGGCCAGGATGCCAAAGGCATTCTCCACCACCCGTCTTTCCCTGAACAGCCTGTAGTTGAAGATCCTCTCTTCACGGGTGAGGTATTTGGAGGTGTAGGGCTTCATGAGGTAGGTTGTGAGGGAGAAGGCGTCATCCCCCACGATGAAGTAGGGCACATCTTGCGTGTCGTTGGGCAGCGGGTCTGGATCTGGGAAGCCCACAATGAGGTTGCTTTCCAGCCCCTCCTTGAGGTGACTGGCGTTGTATACCTGGGCATCTGAAGATGAGCCGTTGCCTGAAGCATCGATGTACATGAACTTGTAGTCAGCATCGACCATGGCGAAGAGGATGATGCTGAAGAAGCCCTTGTAGTTGTGATAAGTGGACCCCGACTTGGCTGGAGCTTTGCAGGCCACGTGCTTGCCATCTATGCCTCCAACAGTGTGGGGGAAATTCCACTTCTGATACCACTACTCTGCAACTTTCTTCCATCCTTCTTCAGTGGAGGGGCACTGGAGGAGCTCCTCCTTGTATTCTTCGATGATGGCCTGCACCACTTCTCTGACAACAAAGCTGATGGTTCTGGGTGGCACCCTCCAGCCGTACTGCATGCTCCTGTCGGTGGTCCCTGAGGCCAGGTCGCGCAGAGTGAGTGCCACCTTGAGCCCAGGTTCCAGGCTGGGTGGGAAGTTGGTGTTTGTCTTGGTCAACCTGGGTGTCAGGCGCTGCACAACTTCATCAAACATGGCTGGAGGCATCCTCATGAAGTTCTGGAACGCCCGAGTGTCTTCGCTCCTGAGCTCAACCATCAGCTTGTTGTACAGTCCGTCCTCTGCTCTTCTGGCGAACTATCTTTGGACCCAGACTTTTTTTGGGTGGCTCCTTTTCTTCCCGTAGTAGAGTTCACAGAGCCTGTAGATGGTTTCGCACTGTTGCAGAAGGATGGTGGCTGCCGAAAGGACTTTGTCACAATCCACGGTGGACATGACTGGATGCTGTGGAAGAGGAAGAGTCAGATGAAGGCTGCAGAGGTCTGCACAGCTAGGCTGCTGGTCTGAAAGTGAGATGCAGATGAGTTGCTCCCCCTTTTTATGGGCAGTATAGGTGTCCCTTTGCATCCTCTAGGCATCCTCTAGACATCCTTAATATCTGTGATAGGTCCCCTCTCCGAACGTTTTTTCCGCTTTAAACGCTTTGTTTCCGTTAGGCATCCATTCTGCATCCTTTCTGCGTCCGTTCCACTTCCTCCCTGCGTCCGTTTACCGCTGGAGCAGATGGAGTTGCGCGGATGCGGAACGGATGCCTAGCGGATATAGCGGATGCGTAACGGATGCAGAATGGATGCGTAGCGGATGCATAGCAGATGCAGAACGGACGAACTGGATACATTTTCCACGCAAAAGTTTTAGGCAGCCCAAAACTTTCAGAGCGGATGAAACGTCCATAAACGGATGCTGGACGGATACAGAGGAAGCAAAACGGAGGCAGTGAGTACATCGCGTTTTCGAACGGATGGCAAGGTTTTTTGTCCGTTTTACATCCTCTTTGCATCCGTTGGTTCAGTGTGACATGGGTTTAAGATTATAAGAAGCATATAAGAAATATAAGATTACCATAACATTTAGATTCATTTTCTCAATACTAATATGAAAGTATTCTTCAAAATAAGCTTTTTTCACATTCCAAATCACTCTTGCACTAAAAAGATATATGTATATACCAATAAAGGGGAATAGTGTTGAAATGAGGGGTCCTTAGTACGGTCAGAGCTTGGATTTTTTCTTGAAGACATTTCTTTCCTCAAAACTAGATGTAACCAGCACTAATGTTACCTAATTTGGTAATAAAATATTTGTCTGCAAAAAAACAACCAAGCTCAGAGAGCACCAAAGACTCATATATGCATGTGTTAGGATCCTCACATTTAAATATAGACATATCTTGCTATGTGATTCTTGGAAATATTTCATCACATAACTGCTAACCTTGTAATCTGGGGCAAAGTTCCATGAAAACAATATGCATGTGCTTCCACTTTTGCAGAGTCCTGTAGGACACATGGAAAGTAACCAGCTATACTTGATGAAATCCTTTCTTCCTCATGAATTTTAAAAATGAAAGAGCCAATCCTTCTGTGTATCTAACACTTTAGTTAGATTTCTTGTAAGGTGTGCTAAGGAAAACCACAGTTCTGACTGAGGATGAAATGTGTGGAACAACAATGCAATTAAAAACAACTTGTTCTTATTTTAATTAATTAACAGGAAACTGTTTGGGTAAAGATGTTGGATTCAAAGCAGCAATTTTAGCAAGGAATAAAACCAATAGTTTTATCTCCAGGAAGGCAAAAAGTGAAATCTATGTAATTTCGATATGTCACAATGTTTTTAAATATGTGGAACAAGAAGAAGCCGAGACAGATCAATTGAATATGGAAGCTTTGTTTTAAATCATTGCATTTTGAATCCTCTTATTGGTTAAAAGGTCTAGCAATATGCTTTTATTTAATTTCTTAGAAGTATTTAATCTCTTAGAAATGAAAATAAAATGATTTGTTTATGTATACATCAAAGTACAATTTTACAAGAAATTAGCATGGTACTATCCCATGTTAAAATTTCTGAAGTTAGTGAAGATAAGGGATTAAGTTGATAAACTAAAAATTAGCAATCCTTAAGATTGAGAGAAATGTTATTAACCCAAATAAATTGCCTTACAAGGCTACCAACAACAATGGCCTATGAGGCAGGATCAAAAAGTTAACCTTGCCCTGTTTTCCAAAGTAAAATAATTAATAAGGTATCAGTGCTAGAAAGCCTGAATTTTAACTGTATGTATACTAACTGGTATTAAAAAAGTATTAGTTCAGTATCAGTGGTGGGATTCTTTGGAAGAAATGATAGAATGAAAAAGAAGAGAAAGTGAGGATTTTTTGATATGAGTATATGCTGATTGTAGTTCTATATGTAGCTTTTTTATTTACCAGTAAGCCCCACATGCTTTATGGAATTTGGATTTGAAGCTCTAGGATATTGTCCTTTGTCATTATTGTTCTTCTGTAATGTTTTTATTGAAGAAATTCTGATTTGAGCACCTGAATATTTTCCTGCCTCTCTATACTCACGCAGAAACAGCTTAAGGCTAGGTCACATCGGCCGACGGATGCAAAACGTATGTAAAAAGGACACAGCGGAAGAGCCAATTATCCATCCGTTGTTATCCACTCTCAAAAGTGCCCCAAAGTTGCATAAACAGAGCGGACAACAACGGAAAGGAACGGACAGGGGCAGGATGTAGCCAGGATGTTAAGCGGATGCTCAACGGAAGCCTAGCGGATGGAAGCGGATGGAAGCAGATGGCACATCCGCAGGGCTTCCGGGGGAGAACACCGAAGCGGACACGCAGCAGAAGGAACGGATGCAGAGCGGACGCCTAGCGGATGACATAGATGCATCACGGACGCCTAGCGGATGCCTAGCTGATGCCTAGAGGATGTAAAGCATTCACTGTACATGTGGGCAGGATGCATTGCATCAGCCCCACGGATATAAAAGGATGCAGCTCGCAAGCAGGTCACCATTCAGAGGAAAGACCTGCTGCCAGACACATCTTCAGCCAACAACCATGGGGAAGTAGAGGAAGCCTGTGCCTACTCCTGCCAGCCCAGGCAAGAAGTACAGGACCACCATCCCACCCCCTGGTGCTGACTCTGCTTCTGCTGCTGGTGCTGACTCTGTTGGTGCTGGTGCTTCTGCTGGTGCTGCTCCTGGTGCTGGTGCTTCTGCTGGTGCTGCTCCTGATGCTGGTGCTTCTGCTGGTGCTGCTTCTGGTGCTGGTGCTTCTGCTGGTGCTGACTCTGCTGGTGCTGCTCCTGGTGCTGATGCTTCTGCTGGTGCTTACTCTGCTGGTGCTGCTCCTGGTGCTGCTGGTGCTCCTGGTGCTGCTAGTGCTCCTGGTCCTGCTGCTGCTGCTGCTGCTGCTGCTGCTGGTGTGGTGGACCAGCCCCTAGAACCTCAAAGCCCTACTGATGAGGGCCCAGAAGGCCCTGCCAGAGGGAGGAAGAGGCATTCGCGAGATAAGGAGACAGTACTCCATTGCAGAGGAACATGAGGAGGAGGTGCTCGAATGGCTGAGGGAGAACGAGTACCTCTGGAAGAAGGGACACAGGCTCTATCGAGACACCAAGCAGAAGCAGGCGGCTTGGAGAGAGAAGGCGGATAGCCTGGGCTACACTTCGGATGTCCTCCTGGGGTGGTGGAAGCACATGCACACCTGGTACGGGAAGCTGCACCTGAAGAAGTCTGGCCAGGCCGCGGTCAAGCTCAACGACCGGGAGACCTACGTGATGGCAAAGTGCAGCTTCCTGGAGGGGAAGGTCCGCCACCAAGGAGCAGCCCCTCTGTCTACCCTCACTCTCAGGCAGCCCACAGAGAGCCAGTCCTCTTCTGGGCAACAGTCAGCTCCTGTGTCCAGGCAGGTATCTGTGGAGCGCCCCACGACGGAGACAGCTACACTCTCCGTGGCGGAGCACATGGAGGACCCCCTGATGCAGTTGGAGCAAGAAGCAGCCGCTGCCACCAGAGACCAACCCACACCCACACCCAGCTCCACCTCCACAGAAAGCAGGCAGAGAGCCAGACCGGAGGGACAGAGCCACACTGTCCTCTTGGAGATCAGGGACACAATCAAGAGCAGCGTAGATCTCCTCTCTCAGCTGGTACAGTCTGACATACCATCCTCTAACAGAAAGCCCTTCCTTACCTACGTCAACCAGAGCCTCATGGAAATGCCCGAATCCCAGTACCAGGTGATCAAGGACAGAGTCACAGGTCTTCTGCACCACCCTCCAGTCCCAGCTAAACCTGCTCTGACCCACTCCAGGTCTGCTCCTCCACCCCAGGTGATGTCACAGCACTTCCAAGGCTTTCCACAGCCCCTCACCTACCAAGGCTATGGCGACCAGGAGCACAGGCAGCCCTTCCAAGTCCAGGCACAGGTACATCGCACACCACAGGTGCCACCGATGCCACTGATACCACCGATGCCAAGGTGACACCGATACCACCAATGCCACCGATACCACCAACGCCACCGATGCCACCGACGCCACAAATGCCACTGATGCCATAAATGCCACTGACGCCACCGACACCACAGATGCCACTGACGCCTCACCTCACTCACCTGCAGACCAGACAGCCCCACTACACTCCTCGTTCCTCCACCCCACAGCCAAGCCCGGCCTCAAAACATCTGTCATCAGTCTTGGGACTGACACCCCATGTCATGGAGGAAGGGCCTCTCAACATCACGGGACTGAGCCAGCTCTCTGAGAACTTCCTGCACCCACCATCCCCTGTTGTCCTCTCAGGGCCAGGCACCCAATGGCACCTCAGACCAGCACTCCAGCTACTGCCACCTCCACAGCCCCTGGACCCTTCACCCTTGAGACCATGGGCACGCCTCAGAGTGACTGAGAAGAGTGCCAGAGACTGGGTTGCTACCTGTTGACTTTATCTTTGCTTGGGACACTTTACTAGGGCCATTTTGCTTTTACAGTTTGTTATTAATAAAGTTTATCTTTGCTTGACACACTTGGTTCAGTTCTTTTCATAAATAAAGTCTTGGTGGAAACTTTTAGAAATGGTTTAAGCCTTTGCATGCTTGTGGGATGGGTAAGGATAGCTGTGGGATGGGCAGGGATACCTTTGGGATGGGTAATAGCAGTGGGATGGGTAAGGATAGCAGTGGGATAGATAAACCTCCAGTGCAAGCATAGTGGACTGTATGGTCCACCCTCCCAGGTGCCACACCTATGGCCTTTTATTATCAGTAACAATTTAATCATTCATCAACACATTTCAACATAAACACAACTCTTTATTAAATGCCCTGTTCATTGTAGGACCACTCAACATACATGGCACAATCTCATCAGTGTGATGAGACAGGCTGAAGGAAGCATCCATTAATCATCTATCATCCTGTCTTGCCACTCCACTGCTCCAGCTGGGAAGTTGCATCAGTGTTTCAGGAGGTTGCGCTGCTTCTTCCCTTCAATTGAGGCTCTGTTGGGGCCTTGCACATCCTCAGTGTCTATCAGGTTTTGCCCTTGCCTCCATTCCCCAGGCTCCATGTCCCCATTGCCTTGTTGGAGGTCCACGAGCCTGTTCTGCAACACTGTGTAGCGGTGCACATGAGATTGTGCAGGTTGCAGCAAGCTTCCACAATGTTCCTCACGGTCTCTGGGCGATGCTGCATGGTGGTGAGAAGTACCTGGAACCTGTTGGCCAGGATGCCAAAGGCGTTCTCCACCACCCATCTTGCCCTGGACAGCCTGTAGTTGAAGATCGTTCCTCCACCTTCAGCTTCCTCCACCTTCACCTGTCATACAGTCCGTACTCGGCTCTTTTCGTGATCCATCTTCGGACCCACACACGTCTTGGATGCCTCCTTTGCCTTGCGTAGAACAGGTGAAAGAGCCTGTAGAGAGCTTCGCACTGTTGTAGAATGATGGCAGCTACCAAAAGGAGTGTGCGATGATCCATGGTGGACATCAATGGATGCTGTGGAAGAGCAAGAGCAAGATGAAGGCTGAAGAGGTCTGCACACTAGGGCTGCTGGACTGAAAGTGAGATCCAGGTGATTTCCTCCCCCTTTTTATAGGAAATATAGGTTTTCCGCTAGGTGTCCTTCCACATCCTGTAGACATCCTCCAGACATCCTGAATATCCTAGATACGTCCCCTATACGAATGTTTTTTCCCTTTTAATGCTTTATATGTGAGCTGCATCCACTTTCATCCTTTCTACATCTGTGCTACTAATGCTGTGTGTCCGTTCCATGTCCGTTTCGCTTTCTCCCTGTGTCTGTTTTCCGCTGGAGTGGATGTGAGTTGCGCGGATGCACAGCGGATGCCTAGCGGATATAGCGGACACGTAACGGATGACAACAGATGTATAACGGATGTTCCCCGTATGCGTAGCGGATATAGAACAGACGCGTTGGATTCTTCATCCGCTCAAAAAGTTTTGTGCAGCTCAAAATTTTTTGAGCGGATGAAATCTCAGTAGACAGATGCTGGATGGATAGAGAGTATGAAAAACGTATGCAGTGAGTACAGAACGGATGCATCGCATTAACCAACGGATTGCAAGCGTTTTTCTCTGTTTTACTTCCTCTTTCCATCCATTGGTGCAGTGTGACATGGGCTTTACTCTTCATTTTTGAACTTGCTAGTTTTATTTAGCAAATTTGATGCCACAGAAAACTTTGTTCTGTAGGAAAGTATTACATGTGGAGAGAAACACTTTCACGTTCTTTAACTACTATTGTTTTGGTTCGCCAGCATCCTGTGCAGACAGCAGTGTAATCGGACAATGGGCAAGAATGGGGACCAGTCAGGGAGTCTGGAGAAGACTCAGATGAGCATCCTGCATCTGATGCAGAGATGGGGCCAGGACCATCTGGGAGTGGGATGCTGACTCCAGAGCCTCTGGAGTCTGGCAGCAGCGAGGCCAAAGAACAAGGGGAGCCTATTCCCAGTGCACATTTGCACAGAGCTGCTCAAAGGCAAGAGCAGCTGAGTCAAAAGGGGTAACTTGGGTGCAAGGCTTGGAGGTGATTGCCCCTCCCATAGGGGCAAGGACAGGCAATGGTGATGAAACCTTTGTAGGAAGCAAAGTTGTTCATTTTGTTCGGATTAATCCTTGAAGCTTTGTGTGGACTTTGCACTTCAGTTGGTTTTTTTTATAATTCATTTGGCACTCTAGCTGTTGGCAGTAATTCAAAGGAAAGAAAGGTGGGTGCTTATCTCGAAGGGACTGTTAGTGGCTGGGAATGAAAATAATTTCCAACATTGAAATAAAACAAGAGTTGTTTTAACTAAGCGTGTGCTTAATTAGTCTTGGGAAGCCTTGGTCAGAACAACTTTATTGCATTCTGCCTCATTTGTAATTCTAATCTTGATGACAAGAAAGCAAAAAAAAAAAAAAAAGTGGTTCAGCCAGAACTAAGCAACATGTTTGAATTCTATGTAATCTTGAAATATAAAGTTTTATGAAAAGCTAACTAATTTCAATTTTAACATTCGGTGGAATCTAGTTTGTTCAGTTGTTAATATGTAAGTACTGAGATTTAAATTTTATTCACTTTCATTAGACTTGAAACAGATAAATGCTTGAAGAAAAAAATCCACTAATAGGAATTTGAAGTACTTGAAGTATTCAAGTACCCAGAAGCATGTCTTCTCAATAGCATCAAACTTTGGAATAGAACAATCTGGACAAACATACCCAATATTACTTAGGATTACTATATATGTGTTACAAAAATGTGGATGGGAGTAAAGGGATAACAGTAAATCCCCATAACATTGACTGCTAGTTATCCAAATTTCAACAGTAAAATTTGGTAGTATCAGACTTCCTTTTTTGCCATTAAACTGAGGGGAAAAAAAACAATAATTCAACAATTCTGATTACTATTATTTATGAGAAGCAAGGTAAAAGTGTAACAGAAGAATTTGATGGATACTCTTTTTCAAAGGAGACACCAATAATTCACCAATTTGTGACTGAATCAGTTTACCTTCATTCAATTCTATTAGATCCTTCCCCTTCCTGTTATTTTCACAAACAATGTTTTCCTTTTCTTAATTAATTTAATACTCTTAAGTATTAAATACATACACTGTTAAAGTTATGAACATTGTTTGGCACATTTTTGACCAGTCTGGCAAATGTAACCAAAATTGTTTTATTCCAAGCATAAACATGCTATTCTTACAAATAGGATGTCTAAAATAGTCATTATCTTGCAATCCCACATCCCACCAATTGGCAAGTACATGCAGTGTATTTACACATATTCAGGGTACTTTAGCTTCCCATAAAATTTTCATATTTTGAAAGAAAATATTTTTGTTTTTCTTCTATATATTTATCTGAACTAGAATGATATAACTCTATTTAGTTGTTTTACTTAGAGATTAGCTAGTGGCATATCAATATTATCATTAGTAGTAACTCACTATTTCACACTTCAATTATGGATATATATGCCAACTGTTGGTGCAATGCTTGGCATTAGTAATATCAATATTTAAATATTTTTCCTATTTTATTATTATTTACTATCCGAGCACTGAAAAGCCTTCTCAGTGTACCATGTACACACATACATAACAATGCTTGAAAAATAATAAAACAGCAGTTCTTATAGGTTATTACTATAGTTTTTAAAAGATGACAGCATTAATAATACTGACAGAATATTGGATGTGATATTTACTTTGACTTCTTTTTTAAGTTTATATTTCCAAACATAAGGGATTTTGCTCCTCAATTTTATTGTATTCTTCATGGCAGATTTTTTCCCCTCAAAGTTTTAATGACATAAGATATATCATCTCTAATGTTTTTTACAGGAGTAGCCAGATTTAGTCTGTTGTAACAGTAGCAGTCTTCATAGAGTTTAAATCCTTATCAAATTTATTATTGTGAAAGCATCAGATATACTGTTTAAAGTATTTAGAAAGTAACATATGCATACACGTTGTGGTTGGGAGAAGGAAAGGAAGAGAGAATGTGCATGAAAAAGTGAGTGTATGAATAACTACAAAGAATAATGATACTTGCATGTCGTCTAAAGATTCTTGCATTGATTTTTTTAATAATATGATAAGAAGCCTTGGACTTTGGTTAATTTCTCATAAATGTTATTAAATATTTTAGTGAATCTTAAACAAGTCAATCACTTTTTTTCCAGCAATGACCACCTTGAGATCAGTGACAGATAATATGGAGGAATTAAAATGCCCCCACCTTTATTGGAAATTACTACTTCAAGTATCAGACTTATAGCTATGGATTCTTTTACATATAGTCTGATGACTGTAGTGGATCATTGCTGACATGTTATACATGCTGCACTGGAAAATGATGTAATACAGGTAGTCTTCATTTACTACCCACAATTGGACTAATGACTCCATTGCTCAGTGATGTAGTTGCAAAAGGGGGGGAATCATGTGACCACATCTTACTTACAACAGCAGTTTATCCATTCCAGTTGCAATAAGTAAACAAATCATTACACATTAAGGATGACACCACATGACCACAACTTGTAACTTCTGTTAACTTTCCCATTGATTTTGCTTGTTGACTGAGAAGATCAATAATCAAATGATGGTCATATCACTGTGGGATGCTGCAGTTGTCAATCAGTGCTGATTGACAAGCACCTGACTTGCAATAATGTGATCAAAAAGATAATAATTTCAAATAGTTGCTGAATAATGGATAAATGGTAATCGAGGATTAACTTTTTTCCTCAAGTCATGGAAACATGGATATTTTTCTTTCCAATTTCAAAGATTAAAACATCCATTGACTAGTATCAGTTTTCTTAATTTCTCATCTTTACCTCAAAAGACCAGGAAAAGACCATTATCTTCCTGGAAAGCATTTTTTTTAATCACTAAAGCACAGCTCTTTCTCTTTCTGTCCAATTCTATCATTCTCTTTGCTACCACCTGTTTCCTCTGCACTAGGAAAGCTGGAAAGGAAAATAAGGACAGAATGAAATAGATTTGAAAAAAATTCCCTCTTCACTCTTCTATCCCAATCTTGTGCCATTATTCTGACCTCCTACAGATACTATTCCATTTTGAAACCTATTCTCTGATTACATCACTGTTTAACTACTCCAGGATGATGAATCCTGGATGACTCAATGAGAACAGAATAAACTGCAGGGGTGTCAAACTGGAGGCCCATGGGCTGGATGCATCACACACAGGCCATATCCACCCAGATCCACAAAGGTAAAAAACATTGTGAAACATCATGTGACCACAACATGATGCCACGAGTTTGACATTCATGGAATAAAGCAAAGGAAAAAACACTCAGAGCATCTCCAGCTATTTGTGATTCAGCTTCAAGCTAATTATCATTGAAGAATGTTGAAATATATCTGCTACATCAGAGCAAGAATCCATTTTGTCCAACATTTTCTTTTTCATAGTATGAAGCTGCTCTTATGAAAAACAGCTAAAAAGAACTGCAGGAAAAATGTAACCAGCCTACATGTTCAGTTTAGAAGCAGGCCATACAGAAAATGCTTTCCCTCTGTTGCTCGTGCCCTTTGTGTTGAAAAAGAGCTGAACACAGAGTTTGCAGTCCTTGAGTAAACTGCCCTTTCACATTTTCCCTGCGTGGCAGGGATTTCAATCTCTACTCCCTAGTCTTTTAGAAAGTGGATTATGGCTATTAATCTCAATATCTAGAACACAATGCAGATATATTAGGATGTTGGGTGGAACAAGCAATAGGTTATTACAGGAAGTTGAAGCAAGTCTTCTCCCAGGAGGGAAGTGCCAAAAAAAAAGATAATTTTTTTTGGTCTCTTAAAGACATCCTAAAAAGAAAATGATGCAATTCTTTTCTCTTCTGTTATCTCAAAAAAGGATAGCTTCAGAACTGATTCCAAAGTGACACAAAGATCCTTAAAGAACTGTACTTAATTCTTTTTTTTTTTGAAAATTTTTTTATTAATTTTTTAACAAACAAACATACCAACAAAACACAAAACATAAAAAACATAAAAAATCTCTTTGGACGGCAGTTTGATCCCGAGTTACATCTTTTTGTACAGACATAAATTCAAGTTCATGCTTACTTTTATATAGCAATTCCATTTCTTATTTACTATTTTACATTTTCTATATAGCTTCTCCCCTCTTTTCACTCTCTTAATTCTATTATATTTATTTCATCTCAATTTAAATCATTATACTTATATCTTTTGTCTGTCCTGTTTCAGCTGTCTATTATTTTTTCTCATTAACACAAAATTTCTTCTGTAATGACTGATTGGAGTATAATGCCTTGTCATACTTATCCTTCCCCTAGTTTTAAAGCTTAACATAACACATAATTTTCATTCAGATTCTGCGTAATACATTCTAAAAATAAACTCAATATTTTAAAACAGGAAAAAAAAAATTTTTTTTGATATATAATATAATTAAAACAACAATCCATAGTAATTGAAATTATATCATTAAAATTAATATTCATTTAAGTCTTAAACATTTTACACAATCCTTTCTAAATAAATATCATACTTCTATGGGAACACTTATAGATTTTGCTTAGTTACTTTCTTTAATTCAATTCTCTCATATTTAATTTCATTTATTTTATTTAAAAAAAAAAATCGCTAAGTTACATTAAATATTTTGTCCCATTTTATAATCATATATTATTCCAATTTTCTAACATTATTTCAAATACAAATACAACAACACAGTCTTATGTACCTTTGCAGAATCTCTTTTTCAGTTATATGTTTACCCATTATCTCTAAATAAAATCTGTTTCTTTACATCTAGTTTCAAACCTTTGTAGCTTCTCTTCCCTTCTTTCCTCCCTTGTTTCTCCCCTTGTTTCTCCCCTCTACCCTTTTTACCCCCTTGTCTCTTAATCTCCACCCTCTTGTGTATTCCTCTTTTCTGTTGCTTTTTGATATTGTGTCCACTTTTCACCTTGTTTTTCCCTTTTTTGGTTGTTTTTTTAAGTCTTAAATTCTCCATTCTCTTTCTCC
>BLBF01000003.1:96853266-96890336 GCA_015471245.1 Laticauda colubrina | reverse complement strand
CCCTCCCTCTATTGATCAAAAGAGAAGCTGACATATATTTGAGTCAGGCATACATCAGCTCCATTTAATGGACCTCTACTTAGGAGAGTGGTTGGCTCTAAATCAAGGTAAATGAGAGCAAGTACTCCTCTGGGATGGCAGGACTCAGCCAAATCTATAATATTTTACAGTTTTGTTGTTTTTTTAAAAAAAAAACTTTTAAACTAGAAAGCGTATGGAAATTAGATAGGAAAATGTTCTCTCCTTTCACATTTCAATTAAGAATGTCAATACCTTAATTAAATTGCTCAATCTAATGAGATTTATACCAATGAATGTGTTTTATACTTATAATAGCTTTTTTGGCTGCTGTTCAGAATGTCAAATAAATTGTGAAAACTGGGATTAAAAAGTAAAAATTGACATTCTGAACCAAAGCCAGAAATCCTTCAAGATTCATTTTTCTATTTCATTCCTGTGATTTTGAAGAATTAATGAACCTTGTAATAACTTTGTGTTTTTAAAAGTCAGTTTATTTTCCAGTTCATCTGTGTTATCTATTTCTCCACTAAAGTAGCACTATTACTAGAAGCTATATTTATATAATAATAGGTGTGTTCCTTTTTATTTCCTGTATTTTTTTCTTTTTGCAGATTTATTTCCTAATGAACAATAAGCTTCACTATTTGAAACTTTCCTTTCAGACTATCACTACTCAAGTCTTTAAAAGAAAATAAGAATTTATTAAAGGAAACTACTTCAAAGCTTTTTAAACAATGTTTTATTTTCTCTATATTCTTACAGAGTTCTCAGATCCCTACAGTAATAATATACTTTCCCTTACAAAGAAAGCAACACCATATTTTTTAAAGATTCATTCTCTGTAAAATAAGAAAATACCTACAAGTATTATTATTTTCCTCATTACAATACTTACTCTTGCTACATTGTCAAGAATATTTTAATCAAAAGTCTGCCTTTGATAAATTTCATATATGCTGATTAGTCCCTTATCTTGTTATTGTCAACAATGTAAAATAACAATTTCAAAAAAGAAAATTAAGAATGGTTGTTATCCATCTGCTCCAGATTGTTGTCAATTATTTTATTCTTTATTGTTCTAGTCTATATTCATATGATGAAAAAGGTTTTGTGCCATTGCCAGGGAGGGCTGAGGGGTGAAAGAAAATAGCAAAGGAGGAGAGAGCCTTATTCCTTCAAAACAGAGACAGATTGATGAAAACTTATTTTTCTGCCTTACATTTTTGCTACCTCTCACTCCTCAAAATACCTTTGATAAAGACTTGGATTATTTATTTGTAATTCAGTCATTATTGATTGTTCTGACTTTATTAAAGTGAAGATTCTCTCTAAGCCATCATAGGCTTGGGTTTCAAACTTACTCTAGTGAAAATGAAACCAAATATAGGAATGTAGAGCCATGGCAATGAAAGGTGCCATAGCTAGTTACCTGCATGACAATCTTTTTAATTCCTGAATTCCATTAAACAAATTGGAACATTTGTGTCCTGCTGTTTCATGAATGAGAAAGTAATGGGGATATCTTCTCTTAAACATCTTAATTATGGTAATTCACAATACATATTTCATAGAAGACAGTACAGATGAAGAAAGTCTCCAAAAATAATATTTCATGTTCAAGACTATTCAATTTTTGCCATAATCCATAGATTTATAGAGCCATGCTGTTGGCTGTGGTACTGTGAAGCTTCCAATATGATAGAGATAGAAAATGCAATCGTACCTTACTTTGTTATTCATAAGGAAGAAGCCCTTCTGAAGGAGAACAGGGTACTTAATCTCTACTTTATCAGGCTGAAAGAGATGTCAAGCAGACTGAAGAGGAATCAGAAATGCATCCCTCATGTCAGAATGAATAGTCCTACTATGAGATGGCTAGACAAGGTCCTGAGGCTAGTAGCAGTGGAAAAAAAATTGACTTAGCAGATGTAGCCATACCCTACTGAAGGGAAGATGGTGGATCTGCGGGATAGAGAATTATTCAAATTCTCTTTTTCCAAAATTAACTCCTGGAGTTGAAGAAGAGCTATTGAGAATTGGACGGCATGAATTGAAGCATTCTGTAATGAGATCAATGACAGAAAGGTTGAAGATAGCCAATGTGAAGATGAACTTGGAGCTGAGGAAGCCACAACTGGAGATCTCTTTTTCTTCTTGCCATGGTGAGATTTTTGAGGAATCTTAGAAGACTTTGAGTTAAGAGTACTATCATGTTGTCTTATAATTTGGCACTGCTTTTGCAGCATGAATAGGGGTTGTTTGTGCTTTATACTTTTTCTGACCATATTCAACAAAAAAGTTCAGCACCGGGAAAATACAGGCCAATTGCCTGCTTACCAAAAACTTTTACATGGCTAACTGGTGTGATAGCTGATGCAGACCAATAACATCTAGTTGAAAACAAGTTCTTTCCACCTAAGCAAAAAGGAAACTGCTCAAACAGCAGAGGAACAAACGATAAACTCCTAAATGACTAGATAATCTTGTAAAATTACAAAAGAAAGAAGACCAATTTGAAAGTAGTTCAGATTTTTTTTACAAGGATTCAACTTCCTGTCATATAATTAATTGGATAAACAAGTGCTCAGAAATAACACGAGTCAACAAAAACATCAGTAGCTTTGTGCAAAATCAATGATGCAGTGGAAGACAGAGTTGCTGGTCAATGGTGATAGAATGGGAGAGATTAATTTCAAAAGAGGGGTCTTTCAAAGATACTCACTAGTATCACTGCACTGTTTCTCATTTTCCTGATCTCTTTGTCAACATCACTAGATATGATCATCAAACATGAAAAACATCTACCAGGCTATCCCACCTTCTTTATTTGGATGAAACTGTATAGAAAACACCATCAGAAATATAAATGCAATTCAACACTGTGTGCATAATTATATAGGTAAGATATTGAAATGGAGGTTGGACTGAAAAAATATGCCACTCCACCATCACTGGGGGAAACTAATGAAAACAGAAGGAATCAAAATGCCTATGAACATAACATTAAGAAACTGGATGGAGAAGATCATTACAAACACCTGATTTCCTTTCAGGCTCACAACATCAAGCAAAAAGAAGGTTCGAGATGAATACATCATGAGAGTAAAGAAGATTGTAAAGTCCAAACTCAATGGAGGAAGTACGACAATTATAACAGTCATTCTCGTCATTAGATACCTAGCTGAAATAGCGAACTAGAAGTAAGCTGAACTAAAAACCCAAGATAGAAAGACCAGAAAAATAATGACAATGAATAATGTTCTTCATCAATGCAGTATTGCTGATAGACTCTACTTAGCAAGAAAAATAGATGGGTTAGAATATTGCAGGTACATCAGATGCCAAAGAAGAAAAAAAGCTGAAAAAACACAGTGAACTACCATGTTTCTCTTATAATAAGGCCGGGTCTTTTTTTTTTTTTTGAGCTCCGAAAAAATGGCTAGGCTGTCTTTTCAGGGGTGACTTAATTCGCCCCCTTTCCATCTTTGGGCAGGCGGGCGGTGACGGCTTGGATGTTGACCTTGGCGTTGGTGGGGCACTTCGTATCAGGGTCAACGCAGGCAGCACCATATCCGGGTGTGCAACAAAAGTACTTCCTAACGGTAAGCTCCCCCACCATTCCCTCCCATTTCGCATGTTTCCATATAGGCCTTAATTTGGGGGAGGGGCTTAATTTCATTTCATGCCTATAAAACATGCTGGGACTTCCTATTGGGGGAGGCCGTATTGTTGGAGAAACAGGGTACCTAGTCAGCTGCTGCAATAAAATCACACAAATTGACTGCAAACAATGTAAATCAAGAAAGTTACAATAGAATACAATATCTGCAAAAATGTACAGGTAGACCACAATTGAGTCCAGAATTTATGTTGTTAAGTGAGGAGGTTTTTAAGTGAATTTTGTCCCATTTGACTTTTCTTGCCACGTTTGTTAAGTAAATCAGTGTCGTTGTTAAATTAGTCACACAGTTGTTCAGTGAATCTGACTTTCCCATTGACTTTGCTTGTCAGACAATTGGAAAAGATGATCACATAACCCTGGGATGCTGCCAACCGTCATAAATACAAATCAATTGTCAAATATCAAAATGTAAATCACTTGACTATGAGGATGCTGCAGTGGTCGTAAGTGTGAAAAATGGTCAAAAGTCACTTTTTCTAGTGGCGTGGTAACTTTAAACAGTCACTAGATGAACTGTTGTAAGTCAAGGACTACCTGTACAATTTACTTCCAAGCAAGTATTTGTGGAAGTATAAAATAGAAAATGAGAACCTAAAATGTGCTGGATCTTTAGAAATTAAAATGGGAAAGCACCTGCCATATAACACTCCAGACTTAATCACAATCAATAAGGAAGACCAGAGGTCTGGATAGTGGATAAGACCATACCTGGAGACAGCAAAGCAGAACTGGAGAAAATCACAAAATAAAAGACAGAAGGTGGTCGGTGCCTACCTCCTAGAAAGGAAAGGAACCTCCATAGGTTATTATCACAAATCCCCAAACCAGGAAGCCACAACACAAGGATCCCATAATAATCAACTAGCTTTTTAAAAAAATGATATTTGTGCACAATTATTTACATCACAATGATCTACAACCCTCCATATTATTCAGATTCATTGCAAAAAATAATAATGTGAAAAAGTTTTCAACCATGCAATAGCTTTTTGCACAAAAATAATTCTTAGCTTACAATTATTGTGTTGCTGAAAAATGAAAGAAAATATTATTGCACGAATGCTCCATCAAAATAAAATTTCCCATTTTTCTGCATATCTCCAAATTATATTTCCATAAAGGGCATTTAATGATCCGACTCCAATTATATTTTAGTTTTATAAAAATAAGGCTGCATGCACATTGATATCACTTCTCACTCATGCATATGAAGAAGCAATTATAACATCTACTTTTGAGATATGCACTGTCCATCTTTAATCCAAATAGAAAAGGATTACACTTTACTCTAGGAGCAATTAATAAATCAGATTTGTTTGAACTATAAATGTATGGGTTGAAGCTGGTGAGGCAAGAGCCAGCAGTTCTCAGACTAGAGATGGCCATTATAGCAATATACAACTATATTTGGTTTCAAGGCCACCAACCACAGTAGGGGATTGTTTAATTTGAAAGGGCAAAAGAACATAAGTGCTTGAGAATAAACAAAACTCTCTGACATCTTTACACTGTAAGGGCAATCTACGTTATATGTGGTTTCAGTCTTAACTGCAGTAAAAATTTCAATCATCCCAATCTGTTTGTGAGATAAGATTTTGTAAGTCAAGGTGAAATATAATGCTAAGCTATGAAATGTCAAGAAACCCTTGGCTCATTCCCAAGCTCATTGCAGGAATCATGAGAACAGATTCTGGTTGATAAAGAGAGGAAACCCATCACTTAATGAGCAAGGATTAAAATAATGAGTACTGAATTGCTATCAACTCCCATAGTAGTTCTCCAAGTCACCAATATCTTACTTCAGTATTTGAACTGAGTAGCAAACTAGGTGCATCAGTATAGAACATGAATCACCTAGCTAAAGAGATATAATATCAAGAACCATAATAGATCTCCAACTGGGATGACCCCTGATAACCATGATGTTTAATTACATCTGCTTCAGACATCTTATTTTGAATTTATTCTTCTCTACCAGATGGTAATGATGATGTAATCTTCTTGGTATCAGATTACATCCCTACTTACCAAATTTGCATAGAATTTATGATTAACTCAGTATCTGTGAGATGTATGTGAGATATATCATTCTCAAGTCACCAAATGGTTTCTTTCACTATGCAGAATAGAGGAAAGTTTCTATAAGTTATCATATTGCTCATACCTTTCTGCTGCTGTATGTAAATAAAAAAGTTCAAGTTTGAACAATTAAAAAGCTAGTTTTGTATTGTGGTTAAGGCATCAGGCTATAAATAAAGAGAATTCTAGTGCTGCCTTAGGCATGAAGTCAGTTGGATGACCTTGGCCAATCACTTTTGTTCAGCCTTCAACAAAGGAGGTAATGGTAAACCACTTCTGAAAAAATTGCCAAAAAACTTGTAGCCATTCAGCCATTCTCTAAAAATTAGATATGAATGGATGGAGGAGGAGAAGAAAATAATCCAAGAGCATTTCCTTTGGGATTACCACAATGTTATTTTCAATGACTGAAAAGTTCTAGGATGGATGGGTGGATGATAGATGGATAAATAAGATAGATAGGTAAATTGTCCTTCTATCTTCTATTCTTTTATCTCTTAATTTATATCCATGTTTCCTTTTATACCATTGAGCCAATAAACTATTTTTGATGTTTGCTGATGTTTAACAAACAAATATCAAACTATATTTTTGCTAGCTGACCTGAATGCAGTGCACAGTATGTATTTTCTGATTAGGGATTGACTGGGAGCATGCTAAATGCAAATTAAACTGGAAATTGCTCACTATAATTTTCCAACACATAACTAGGCAACAGCCCTTCTGATTTTGAACAAATGGGGCATTGATTCTACCTGGCATGCCTCCTCTCGGGGAGTCGACGGGAGAATCCAGGTTGGGTAGTTTGAATTCAGTAGATATAAACAGGCATTGGTAGAATTACCTGAGAACGCCCTTTCTATATACGCTGCAAGAGTGTCCAGGAAATGGGTATGACTCCTCCTACTGACATCATAGAGCTGGGTCTGCCACTATAAAACCAATCAGCCTTATCTGCTCGCCATCTTTTAGGCAAAGATTCCTGACTGACATAACATGTCTCTGGAAGATAAACCAGCAAATTAGAACCAAACAACAACACCCCCCCCCCCGATGAACTAGGGCAGGGCTGGACATTCTTGCAGCGTATATAGAAAGGGCATTCTCAAGTAATTCTACCAATGCCCATTCTCATACACGCTGCTAAGAGTGTCCAGGAAATGGGACATACCAAAGCTCGCATGTCCATGGGAGGGTCAATGTCTGGGCAGGTCACTCCAACTATGGAACCATCTGCTGAAGCACCCTCCATCTGAAGGCATCTGCCAAAGCAAAGGAATCCAACCTATAATGACATATGAACGGCGATGGCGATGCCCAGGTAGCCACCCTGCAAATCTCTTCCAGGGAAGCCTGCGTAGACCAGGCAGCCAAAGTAGCCGCGCTTCTAGTGGAGTGGACCGTGATGTTTGTAGGCACTGGCAGGGAAAAAGCTTGATAGGCCTTGGCGATGCAAGATCGAATCCACCTCCCAACTGTCAAGGAAGCCACCTTGGTACCTGAGGAGGTGGGATGAAAGGACACAAACATGGCCTCCGATCATTGGAATTCTGCTGTCCTCTTGATATAAATCTTCTGTTGTCCTCTTGACATAAATCTTGAGGGCCCACCTTACATCTAGCATGTGCCACCTATGCTCCAACTCATGTTGTGGTTTGGGGGCAAAAATTAGGCAACACCATCTCCTGCATCCGGTGAAACCAGGAATTCACCTTAGGAACAAACGTGGGATCTAATCTCAATACCACCCTGTTCTCGTGGAACACACAAAGATCTTGCCTAATGGAAAAAGCTGCCAACTCTGACACCCTCCTGGCCGAAGTGATGGCCACCAAAAATTCCACCTTAAAAATCATCATTTGAAGAGAAACTGACTTAAGGAGTTCAAAGGGAGGCCCTGTAAGTGCCTGTAGAATTGAAGGGAGATCCCATGTGGGAAATCTGTGAACAACAGGAGAACGCAGGTTAGTCACCCCCTTAGAAACCTGTGTATGGAGGGATGATGAGATAAGGAATCAAAACCCTCCCATGTCAAAACAGAGCCAAGTATTGGGGACAAGACCCTTATCAAGGCCATCTTGTAGGAAACTTAACACCTCTACAACGGATGCCAAGGAAGGCACAACAGCAGACTTGGCTGCCCATGAGCTGAAGACCTCCCAGGTAGCATCGTAGATGCATGAGGTGAAAGGCTTCCAGGAGGCCTGAATGGTGTCAATCACCCTATCAGAAAATTTGGCCTCCTTCAAGGTCTGCTGCTCAAGTGCCAAGTGGTTAGCTGGAACCACTGAGGATCCGGGTGGATCAAGGCTCCCTGATGCAGGGAGATCCTGTTATCTGGGATCCTCCACAGCTGGTCCACAGACAGATTCACCACATCTGCAAACTAGGGTCTCCTGGGCCAATGGGCAGCCAGGAGAATTAGCTCCACCTGTTCCTCCAACAACTTCCAGATTACAGCCTGAATGACCGGAAGAGGGGGAAAGGCATAAAGGAGACCTGGAGGCCAACGACTCCGAAGCACGTTGGTCCCCTCTGCTCCCTGGGTCAGAAACCTGGTGAAGAATCTGCTTATCTGAGCGTTGAGGGGAGTGATGAATAGGTCCACTGCTGGGGAGTCGAATCTGTTGGACAATATCAGAAACAGTGAAGGGTGGAGGCTCCATTCCGAATAGCAGATCCGGGACCAACTCAACTAGTTGACCTGGACATTATCGACCCCAAAATGTGATCTCCCTTGAGGGAAAGCAGATGCTTCTCTGCCCATCTCCTCAGGCGTTCTGCCTCCCTCATGAGAGCCCTGGACTTGGTGTCCCCCTGTCTGTTGACATGAGCCTTTGTGGCCACATTGTCTGTCATGACTAGGATCTGGCAACCCGTCACTCTGTGTTGGAAATGCTTCAGGGCCAAGAAAATGGCCCTGATTTGAGCCAATTGATGAGGCAAGTCTTGTCTCCCTGGGACCAGCTGCCTTGAGCTATCTCGCCCTCTAGATGGGCTCTCCAGCCCTGGAGGCTGGCATCCATGGTGAGCAGGACCCTGTTTGGTTCCCTGAAGGGAAGGTCCTGCCCTACTGCCTGGGACTGCCACCACCTGAAGGAACGAAGAACCTGAGGTGGAACCTGCACTCTGATTGATGAATGGCTGGTGCCTGCCCTTTGGAATGGCAGCAGGAACCACTGAAGCACTCATGCATGAAGGTGGGCCCACGGGACAATGCCCATGCAGGAGATCATCTTCTCCAGGAGCTGAGACAGGAGAGACAGTGGAATGGTGCATTGTCTTCTGATCTGTATGGTAAGGGTGTTGAGGCTGTCCTCATGTTCTGGGGAGAGGAAAACTTGGCAGTGGGAAGTAACGATGATCACCCTGAGGTGCTGCAGCCTTGTCATAGGAGAGAGGCGGCTTTTCTTGAAGTTGATTGAGAAGCCGTGGTCTTTCAGGCACTGTACATGATACGAAGATGTCGATGGGCCGAACTGATGGACTGCGACTGAATCAGGATATCATCCAGATAGCACTGGGCCCTCACCGGAATAGCCCTCACCGATGCTGCCAAAGCTGCCAGCACCTTTGTGAAGACCCTGAGCACTGATGAAAGACCAAATGGAAGGGCCTGGTACTGGAAGTGGACATTCTGGTAACAGAAACAGAGAAACTGGCCAAATAGGAAGGTAAGAAGGTCACCCTCTTGTACACCCTCTAAAATGGAATGCAGAGTTTGCATTTTAAAGCGCCTGTACGGAATAAGCCTGTTTAGCTGTTTAAGGTTGAGGATGGCTGTACACCTCCCCCCTGAAGCCTTCAAGATGATGAAGAGTCGAGAGTAGAAATCCAGTCCTCGTTGTTCCATCAGAACCGGCTCAATGGCCCGAATTTTGACCAGGTGTTGAATGGACGACTCCACAAGATCCCATCGAGATCTGTCCCTTGACGTAGGGCATCAAACAAAAAATAATGGGGTGGAGAAATAAACTTGAGCCGCAGGCCAAACCATACCGTTTCCAGTTCCCAGGGGTCTGAAGCTGACTCCTCCCATCAAGAGGTGAAATGTAGAGTTGTAATTGCAGAAATGTTCCAATTTTGGATGGCAGACCTCAGATAAAGAATGTTTCCAAGCAAATTCAACTCAGGCAAACAAAGTCACTAATCTAAAGAAGGATTAGAGAGGGGAAGTAAACATATGTTAGACTTTAACTAGAGATAATTAATTGTATGGATTACTCTGCTGAACAGTAATGAAAGTTAAGCAGTATCCAAAGTTAACCAATGATGGAGGTTAACTAAAAATTTGTACAAATGCAAGACTATACTCCAGTAAAGATCATCATCATTACAACAGTGAAAAAGGCCAAATGGCCTCTGATGGGGTGGGTCAACCACCTCTTTACTTTGAGCGATGGAACAAACGACCTCCTCCCTCTCGAAAGGGCCGTTTACCCAATGCCTGTTTTTGCCTGCCTGAAGCCTCAGGATGTTGGTCTTGGCATTGAGAGAACGATCTCTGGCCTCGAGACAATCATGATGCAGATTCAGATCTGAACGTGGCTGGACAATAGTATGGATTGGGACAATATTCCAACCTCTTCCCTGCTATAGAGAGAACTTTTCTCTTCTTTTGGTTTTGAACAAGTAAGGCTCTAGAGCCTCCCCGAACAGCTTATCCCCTGAGCAGGGGACCAATGCCAATTTCCATTTGCGACTCGCATCCGACTGCCAGTTCAGAAGCCAAAGGAGTTGCCTGGCCGCCACAGAGGAAGCCATAGCCCTGGAGGCAAATTTGGCTGAGTCCAAGGTCACATCAGCCATAAATTCTGCAGCCACAATTATTTTGTTAAGATCCTGGTGAGCCCTGGAATTAGTGGCTGGGAGTCTTTCTTGAAGCTGATGGAGCCATCGCAATGAGGACCTCATGAAAAACAAGGCAGCTGTAGATACCCTGATAGGCCATGCTGCAGCCTGGTAAGTGCGTCTGAGGGTTTGTTCAGACCTCCTATCCTCTGCCTTAAGCACATCCTCAGGCTCAGTGGGTGTGCCCGATGAGAAAGAGGCCACCATTGGAGCATAGGGACAATGACAGCATTGGCCAAGGCCGGTCCCACATTGTAAAACCACCTATCATGCGATGAAGGCTGTGGTCCCATTCTTGGGGAGATACCATGTTCCCTAACCAGATCTAGGAATATGGTGGGAGAAGGGAGAATCTCAGTGGGAATCACTGGTTTTGTGAACAGAGAATCACTGTGGCCTGGAGGGCCCATCTGAGGTTCAGGGGCCACTTCCTCAGGTTGTGCTGTAACCAAGGCTTTGTGTAAGAGAGGTTTGAAAAGGGAAAGGTTTGAAAACCCCAGTAGAGGAAGGCTGATCAGCTTTAAATTCTTCTTCTTCAGACATATTGCAATCAACATTCTCATCCTCTTCCTCCTCAGAGTGAGAGTAGTGACTGTGATCAGAAGGATTAGCATAATCTTCTTCCTCCTCCTACCCCCAATCAGAATGAGCTAATGGCAAGGAGGCTGATGGCAAGGAGCCACCCCTTGGGGCAAGGAAGACAACAAGGACTGACCTCTTAGCAAAGGAGTTGCTGAAACCCTTCAGTTATACCCTTTCTGATGGCGACAGCCACTACATCCTTGATATCATCATGACAATGGCCTAAAGGGGGTTCTGAGGGATGCATACCAGCAGCCATAGGAGTCTAAGTAGCTGTTGGCATAGGCCTGTGACCTGCTTGTACCCAGTGACCCAATGGAAGGAAAGGCCCTGGACCCAGGATGCCTATCTGGAAGAAGGATCCTTCTTACTCAAGTCTTTGGGCATATGCTCCCCATCCACCCTCTCAGGAGTCCAATCTAAAAGGTGACTAACAGAGGTTGAGCCCACTTCCCCCCGCCTTGCAAACATATCAGGGGAAACCTGCAGCTCCCCATGCTGGGAGGACTGATGAATTTGATTTCTCATCTACGCCAATGTCTTTTCAAACTGCTTTTCCAAAGCAGCATGTCTTCTCTTCTCAGCCCTAAGCTCTGATTTGGAAGTCTTTTTAGGAGCTAGGGCTTTGGCTTTGATTTTAGCAGCCACTTCTCTGTTTATAGAATGCCTTTTCCCTTTCCTTGTTTTAACAGGGGCTGGAGGATCACAAGGTTCTTCTGGCCCCATGGAGGCTGCATGTGAGGCTTCCTTCTCCATTACACTAACAGGACAGACACAGGAAGCGCTGAGAGCTTTCCCACTAAAGTGCAGTCTGTAGCTAGGGCCAAATGAGCTCTGAGGCTGTGAGGCCCAATCAGTATTCACCAAAGAGAAAATGAAAATGAAACCTTCTCCCAAATGGCTGTCTGCCATGTGCAGCAGCCCAGGAATAGCCTCAATGCTCTCACAGCTTAATAGGTCCTGCTGGCCCCGAGCTGTTTTGTCTAGCCTGAACAGCTGCAAAGCGGTGAAATTCGATCCCCGGAGTCAGCTGAGAAGCGGGAAGAAGAGTGGCAGCACTTTCTGACCTTCGGCTGCATGGGAGGCTCGACAGAACTCTCCCTGTACCTGCAGCTTGCAGGCAGCGCTGAAACCTTGACGCAGCCGGAGAGCAGATCCTCGCCCTCCTGAAGCCTTTTCTCAAGTAGAGCCCCAGGAAAAACAATGAGGAAAAGAAACCCTTGTCAAATATCAAGTAAACTCTTTTAATCTCGTGCGAAGCTCAGACTATCTTCCAGAGACTAAGGCTCTAAGTCAAGAGCTAAGTCAAAAAGACGGCGAACAGCTAAGGCTGATTGGTTTTATAGTGGCAGACCCAGCTCTATGACGTCAGTAGGAGTCATACCCATTTCATGGAAGCAAGTATGAGAATAACATTACCATAGGCTTTTTAGTATATATTCCATATTCAGCAAATTAATATTTGGTTGCATCTTAAGTTTCTATAAGAAAAGTGTCCATAAAAAAGGTAGCAGGTGGAAGAGGACAAAATGTTTTTATTGCATTTTCTTTTGGCAAGTCTCCCCACATTATTAGGAAATCAATTCAGGATGAGGGCGCCTGAACATAGCATGGAAAAGTGGTCTAAGAATTGGCAAGTCCTTCATCCCTTCTTCCATTAAGCCAAATTTCCACTGATCAAAAGGATATTCTGTGGTCCTCTAATCTATCACTTGTTCATGTATGTACTGAATGTGCATGTTAAATACATAGTCTCAAAATAAAAAGTTAACTAGAAAGTAAAGTTAGGAAAGCTTGCAGAATATTTTTTTTTTTTAAGAAATGCACATTTCATGTTCACAGGAAATCAGATCGAGACAGTGGCTTAACAATTTTTGAAACTGAAGATATAGATATTTTAGATTTTAATGCAGATTAAAAGACCTCAATTCAGAATGTCATAAATAATAAAAACATACTATGTGTGAATCAAAGGTGCTTTTTCAAAAGGCAACTGGACTTTCTTAGGGTTTTTTTCCCTTCTCATCCAAGAAGTTTCTTCCATTCTGAAAAAAAACAAAAAACAAGGAAGTCCAGTTGCTTTTTGAAAAAGCATCTTTGGGACAACTATGACCTGGATGAAAGAAAATCTCCATAGACATACTTGGTGTGATTACACTGACATACCATTCACTTTTGTGGTGGGATTCAAACTCTTTTACTACCAGTTCTGTGGGCATGACTTGGTAGACATGGCAGGGGAAGGATATAGTAAAATCTCCAGTCGGAGATGGAATTTTCCAGTTCTCCGAACTACTCAAAATTTCTGCTACCAGTTCTCCAGAACCGGTCAGAATCTGCTGAATACCACTTCTGATTCACTTATCTAACTAAGGAATGAATAAAGGTAACCAATCCTCATAACAATAAAAAAAAATCTAATTTATTAATTAGAGAAATAAGAATTTAAATGCTAACACTCTGATTATCAGATATTGTTACATGTACAAGCTGGATTTTATTTTAAAAATTCAACATGATATCATAACCTATGGAGTTTCATTTCATGTTCAGGTGCAGATCCAGGACAAAGGTTTTTTTAGAAGTGTTTAAAAAAAATTTTTTTATCCCTATAATATTTTTCTCCACTACTTTATGCCAATCATATTTTTCAACTGTTGAATTATATAAAATATACCAGCGTGGTTTGACAAGATAGTTCCTTTTAGGAAGGAGGTTCAGAATACAATCATTTATACATGTCATTTTGAGGTCATGTTTTTGTATGCATCTGCAGGAAAATGTTAAGGGTTCTTACTTAAACCCTACAATTTGATTCCCCCACTCCTAAAATGAAGTCTGGTTTTCATTTCCTTCCATGATTGAATTCTCTCATAACACTCTGGCAAAAGGAAAATGTGTATGCCATACTTCTATAGACCCAAAGCAGGGTGATTGAATTATACACACAGAGAGAGAGTTTGGATTGCTCAAACTTGAAATACATTGTATTAAATCTATCTTTACAGAACACCATATTGGCGTATTTGACTTACAAGACAGGAAATGAAATGCTGACATTCAGCAAATCTGACCCTGTTCCACGAAGGAAGACGAAAGAGGACACTTAAAACTTCTATATTAAACATGATGGTTTGATAAAGTTTATGCTACTTTTCATCTTTCAGGTAGACCAACATTATATTCTCTGAAGAAAACTAAATCAAAAATAGGATCTTGGCCTCTGCAGAGGAGATAAAACTCTACAGCAGCTATTGTTTAAGGCATTTATTTCTAGGAAAAAACACAAGTACTCCTCAATCTATTACAATTGAGCTCAAAATTTCTATTGTTAAGTGAGTTTTATCCCATTTTGCAACCTTTTTGTCACAGTTGTTAAGTGAATCACTGCAGTTGACAAGTTAGTAACTTGCTTCTTAAGTGAATCTGGTTTCCATATTGACTTTGCTTGTCAGAAGGTCACAAAAGATGATCACATGACATTGGGACACATTTTGTGCAATTTGGAGTTCTGCTAGTATGTTGGAACTGAAATTTTCCCAAAATATGGCCTTTAACTGGAAATTGGAGATTAGTGAAGGATCCCATGTCCTCTCTAAGTAGTACCATGTTTCTCACAAAATAAGGCTGAGCCTTATTTTTTTTTGACCCCTGAAAAAATGGCTAGGATGCCTTTTTGGGGGTGACTTAATTCCCCCCCTTTGCATCCTCAGGTAGGCGGGCAGCAACAGCTTGGATGTTGACCTCAGTGTTGGTGGGGCACTTCATATCAGGAGACCTTCTGCCACCATTGCTTTCCCTTCTCCCTTGCTGCCGTGGTGTTTAGAGCAATTCCATGGCATTTGGCGCCACCACGTGCGGCCAGCCAGGGCTCCTCCCTGCAACTGGAGCCCAGCGGAGACACTTGGCTTCAGGCGCTCCTGTCACCACCTTCCCTTTGCCTTCGAAGGTAAAGCCAATTATTTTAAAAATGATACCCTATTACAACAAAGCCTCCCCTGCCCGAGAGGGCAGTCCAACCCCACATGGGGAGGCGAATCTCCCGGGGCCGCAGCGCAGAATCGGCCCATCTCAGAAGAAGGGCCCAGCTGCCATCCCTGCCTGGCACCGAGCAGAGCGTGGAGAGCTTCACCTGGGGCACCCAGAGCAGCTGACAGGCGGGCCCTCCTTCCCGGCAGCAGAGCTCTCACCAAGTCATTGAGTGCCTCCCCACCGGACCCTCTGCTCATCCCACCAAGGCTGCTCCAGAGCCTTGGAGTGGGGGTGGGGCAGAGTGCGGGTGGGGCAGAGCCAGGAAAGGGAGCCGTGGGTGCACACTCATCTGCCAAGCAGAAGAGCCGGGCTGATCTGAGATTGACTTCCTTTCCAAGTCCTTCCAGCATGAAGGGGACCTCCTGGGACCACCAGGAGAGGCTGCCCGAGGTAGTTATAGTGCCCACCTGTCCATGGACAGGGAGGCGAGATGATGGCAGCGCTGCTTTCCTGGACGGCAGAGAGAGCCCGAAGCCGCCTGTCCTTTCCACCCCTTGCCCAGCCCGTCTCCATCCTCATGCATCTCCAAATGCGCCAGCATCTCCAAATGGGCCAGCATCTCCAAATATTGCAGCGGAACGGACATCAGGCAGAGGCGCTGACTCAGTGGGGCTCAGCTCGGAGGAGGACGTGGTGCAGGCTGTCGCTTTGCCTCTCTGTCCACAGATGGGTGGGCGCTATTACTGCCTCGGGCGGCCTCCCCCAGTGGCTCCTCATGGGAAGGGAGGCTTTGTTGTACTGTTAGTAGGGTGTCATTTTTAAAAGAATTTCCCATTAGGAGAATGAGCGTATACAGGGAGACGTATTTGAAAGAAGTGTTTGAATAATACACACACAGTACATGGATACATTATACAGTAAATGGAGGTTTTTACTTCCAGAAAGTTTTAGCAAAGTTCAAGATAAGCAATCCAAAATTATTCACAGGTTAAATCAGTCAGTTTTCATCCAGGGATAATCCAATAACAAAGTCTAGCGTCAAAACAGTTCAGTATCAGACTTACATCAAATCCAGGAATAACAGTCAATACTTTCCAACAGAAGGAAACAGATACACTCTCTTCTGAGAGACTAAGATGAAACAACCCAAGTTTCTGGCTCCATCTTATGGCCGTTTGAGAAACCACACCTAATTACAGTTTTGCATTTTCTTAAAGATACAGTTTTAAAATGTTTATCTTGGTTTATATATTTCTAACCCAAATAGCTATTAGGTGACTCATATTTCTAACATTCTCCCCTTTTGGGTAAGATAATATACACAACCTTACATTCTAAGTCCACAATTTCATAGCTAGCCTTATGCTTTCTAGAGCCTTGGGCCTTTGTAAAATGATCTGCTATATTGTTTTCTGACATACAGTATTCTAGCTTAATCATTTTACTTTGCACACATTGTCTCACATTTAAATATCTTAAATCTGTGTGTTTCATTCTTGTTTTAACAGCAATATTTGAAGCCATCTGTATTGCTGATTGGTTATCTTCATAAACAACAATAGGATCTGTTACATTAATTCCTATATCAATTAATAATTCCTTATACAAAACTAAATCTGTACATAATAAAGACAAACATGAAAATTCAGCCTCCATTGTTGACAAACTTAGATGTTTCTGTCTAATAGATCTCCATCCTATCAATGCTTTTCCCAATAATACAGCAGTACCCGATGTAGATGTAGATTTTCATGTATTTATGTCCGTAGAAAAACTTGCATCAGCATATGCAGTTAAATTCAGTTCATCTTTTGGCTCTAAATACAATGCATAATGCATTGTCTGTTTCAGATATCTTAACACACGTTTAGCAGCTTGCCAGTGCCTTTCAGTCGGCTCAGCATTAAATCTCGCTAATTGATTAACACAGTATGCAATATCTGGCCATGACCAATTACTGAGATAAGATAAACTACCAATGAAGGACTGATAAATGTTCTAATCAAAAACAGGACTTTGAACATCACTATGGCTAAACTCCTGGCTCATTGGTGTTTTAGCCAGCTTACAAAGTTCCATTTTAAAACTTTTTAGGAATTGGTTAATTTTATCTGCTTGTGAGAAATTGTATCCTCCCCTAGTTTTATCTATCTTTGAACCAAGATAGTGTTTGATTTCTACTAACTGTTTTATTTTAATTTTCTTCTCTAACAGTGAGATTATCTCAGTAGCTTCTTGTTCAATTTTGGTGATTAATGCTATGTCATCAGTAAACAATCGCAACAATGAAATCACACCATTACTTTCTCTTTGAAAGAAACATGAATCAGCCATGCCAGCTACAAAAACCTATCTTAATTCTAAAACCTACCTAATTCTTTAACTATACATTGGTTTCACTCATATCCTGATTGCTTTAAACCATAAAGACTCTTTTTCAATCTCCAACAATCAGTTGTATTATCATCTTTGATACCTAAAGGTTTCTTTAAATATATAGTGTGCTGCAATGGTACATGCAGATATGCTGTCTCTACATCCAAGTGATTTACAATGTATTTCTCCTTTGCTGCCCACACTAATGCTGCCATTAATGGAATAGCTTTCAGACTAGGTGCAAACACCTCATCATAGTCATTTGCTATCTGATTGAATCCTTGTGCTACTAATCTGGCTTTATGGGTAACAGTCCCATCCACACCTATCTTCAGTTTATATATCCATTTACATCCTATGGCATGTTTACCTGGTGGTAACTTAACATTTTCATATACATCCAGTCTTTTTAATGATTCTAGTTCCTTATCCATTGCTTTCTGCCAAGCAGCCTGATCCTTAGCAGGAAACAGTTTTAATTCATTATAATTACTTGGAACTGTATTCACTTGACATACAACACTAGCCTGATATCTATCAGGTGGTTGTGTTACTTGGGTTGAACGTCTAGGTAATACAGGGCTTACTGGTGGGCTTTCCTATGCCATCTGCTCCTGTTCTTCGACCTTTTCCTGTGCCTGTTCTCCTACTTCCTCCTGTTCTTCCTCTTTAATGGCTATTTGTTGTTTACTGATATCATCTTTAGGGACTATTTGGGTGTCAATAATAATATCATTGCTGGATTCCTGTTCCAGTTTATCCCATCCAACATGCTCAAGAAATTTTGCACAAGCACTACAATAAACATGAGCTGTGCCTTAATCCCAAAATCTAAATGATCTATGGTTGGCCTCATAACCCACAAAAATAACTTCTTAGCTCTATGTTGCCCTTTCAGTCTTACTTGTGAAGGAATATGCACCCATGCTGGAGCTCCAAATGTGTGTAGGTAACTTAAATTTGGCTTTCTGCCATGCCAACAAGTGAACGGCAATTCTTCAGTTGTTGTGTTAACTACATTGTTTAACACATGATTACTACACATTATGGCTTCACCCCACAGTATTTCAGGTAAACCTGAATCAGATAACATAATGTGAGCCATGGCTTGTAATATTTGTCCTCTTCGTTCTATAAATGAGTTATGTTGTAGTCTGGAAGGTGCAGAACATTTATGCTCAACACCAGCCAATTTTAACATCATTTGGAATATTTTGTTAACAAATTCAGTCCCATTATCAGTTACTAAAGTAATTACTTTACTTTTTATTTTTCTCTCAGCAAACCTTAGCCAGTTAAAGAAATGTTGGAATGTTTCTGTTTTGTTTTTCAAAAGATAGCAGAAACCATATCATGAGTCCATAATATTCAATATATCACAGGCACCTCCTAAACTTGGTTTCTTAGGACCAATTATGTCAGCAAACTGCCCAAGGAGTTGCTGATACAGTTCTATAGAGGAATTATTGAACCTTTCATCTGCACCTCTGTAACTGTCTGGTTTGGTTCTGCAACCCAACAGGACAGACACAGACTTCAGAGGATAATTAGGACTGCAGAAAAAACAATTACTACCAACCTGCATTCAGTCGAGGACCTGTACACTGCACGAGTCAAAAAATATTTGCAGACCCCTCACATCCCGGACATAAACTGTTTAAACTTCTTCCCTCAAAACGACGCTATAAAGCACTGCACACCAGAACAACTAGACATAAGAACATTTTTTCCCCAAAAGCCATCATTCTGCTAAACAAATAATTCCAATTAACACTGTTCAACTATTACAAAGTCTGCATTACTATTACTGTTAATGTTCTCATTATTCCTTATCACCCATCTCCTCCCACTTGTGACTGTATGACTGTAACTTTGTCGCTTGTATCCTTACGATTTATAGTGATTGTTTCCTAGTATGATTTGATTACTTATTGTACCCCATGATTATCATTAAGTGTCGTACCTTATGATTCTCGACTCTTCATTAATGTACCTTTTCTTTTATGTATACTGAGAGTATTTACACCAAGACAAATTCCTTGCGTGTCCAATCACACTTGGCCAATAAAGTATTCTATTCTTATGCATAGGAATCTACTCATGGTCTTCTAAGAGTTCATGGAATTTAAGAAGTGTTGGACTTAGATTGCTCATGGGAACCTATGAACTCCAGACTGATAGATTTTTTGAATCCCTCTCCAGGGCTCTGCCACTTCTTCTTTTACAAAAGCAATTGAAGTTGAAAATATGTACAAAATGTATACTCCATGTATACTTCCATTCCTGGTACTTGTGGTACTCATTTCCACCCCTTTCATATGAATCAAGAGGAGAATGCTTTGTTTTTGATTAAATACATGTATTTAAAAAAGTGAGAAACAAAGATCGCAGAAGCTTCGGTAGTTACTGATGACTAGTTAGGAGCTGTTATGATTAACACTGAGGGTTTTTTTTTCACACTCATCAATCTTTTTGTATTAAAAGTGCTGTTTCATTTCATTTTGTTGAAACAACTGATGCAAATATTGTTATGCACCATCTTTGCACAGCACGGAACAGGAAATGTTCTATGATCTTGAGGTATGCATCATTTGCTGCACACTGGGTAAGAAACCTCAACTGCTGCCCTTCATTATCTCTAATGGAATTTCAAGGTCAATGGCCAGTCATAAATGTCCACTTTAAATAAAATATTAGATGTTCCCTGTTCACTGCCTTTTTATCCTGGTTTCTAGGGAGACAAGGAAAAGGTTTTTTCTCTCTCTCTTTTTTTAAAATCACCATACATTTCAGAACTGAACCAAAAATAAATAAACATAACCTATCCACTAAGATTTATTTTCATTTTGCATCAAGCAGTAGAATAAATTCTTGGCACAAAATTTCAAGGGCATAGTACATTCACGTCCCATCTAATGTAATAAAAAATGTACATGCACACATAAGTGCACATGTGCAAACACACACACATTTCTACTTTGATTTTTCAAGCCTGACTTTTGCCACTTCCATTTCAGCAAACTGGTTTCTAGACAAATAAAATTATAAGGAGTTATAGGGCACAGACCACTTAAAAAGATACTGGTTTTTATCTAGAAAATATACTTGTCCTATTAATCTCTTCAGGCCCTGCACAAACAATGTCCATACATACACACATGATGTGCAGGAATATCATGAGAAAAAGAACGTGTAGACTACCCATTAGTCACCCAGACATCTACAATAAGGCTCATTATTACCCCCAGTAATAATTGAACTTGATTAAGAAGATCTCTGAAATGTTAACATCTCACTGCCAATTCCAAAGTATTTAAAAGAACAAGGAGGAGCAAGAAGATTCTGCCTTCCCTCTCCATTGTTATGCTAAAAGGAAAAAAAAGCCCTCCTTATTGCAATGCACAATTAGCATCAGAGAAACTGCAATATTGATCAGGATTTTTTCAGAAGAAAAGATGTTTTAACCAAATAATTCCCTAACAAGCTATTGAAAGCACCGACTCTCCCCACCCCTAAGCTCTCTTTCCAAACCCAGCTGTAGAAACGATTTATATTGGGCTGTGGGGAAAATCAGCAATAGCCCAGATTGAACCTCCAAAGGTGCTTTTTTTATTTCTTTCCAAAAAGCAACTGGACTTTCTTTGTTTTTATTCCAAATGAAGATGTTTCGCTTGTCATTCAAAAATTTTCTTCAGTTCAAAAGTCCAGTTGCACTTTTGATTAGCTAGGAAGCAGGAAACGTTTGGATTTCTTGCTTTCTAGCTAAGCACAGTCCGAACCTCCCTTAGGACTGAAGGTTTGCTTGCATGCAAATTCAGTGGAAACTCACGGCAAGCATATTTGAGAGACTGAGCGAGCCGATGGCAGATAGGTAGATCACTGAATGATTCTGTGAGCAACTCAATATACCTGCTTTGCCTGATTTTGGATAAAAGTTGCTTTTTTAAATAAACAATTCAGTATTTACATACATGATGTGTTGTGAGTTAATTTTGTGAGTTTGCTTGCAAGCAAATTTTAGACTGAGTTAGCCAATGGCAGATAGATAGATTTCTGAATGAATCTGTGATTCTGTGAGCAACTCAAACTGCCTGCCTGCTTTGCTTGATTTTGGGTAAAAGTTGCTCTTTTTTATAAAAAATTCAATATTTATATAAATATTTATAATATTTACATACAAGCCATGCCCAACCAGTCACATGACACCAAGCCACACCCACAAATTAGGCCACACCCACAGAACCAGTTAGTGGTCCCTGGGATCTAAAATTATGAGTTTGGTGGTCCTGAGGTCCAAAAGATTGGCAACCCCTGCCATAGACAGCCCAGAGTGAAGGCATCAGAAGGTTGTATGAAGTCTCCAGGCTGTTCCATGTGATGCTTGACTTGGATATATTCTGTCCTCCTAGCAATATAAGTTCATGGCATACCATGAAGATATCTCCTTTGGCAGCATGTCCAGCATTCTGTTTACAGCCCAGCATGAAAAGTAACCCTGTATTAATTGATGACTACTGACTGAGATCCATGCCTTCCAGCTATGCAGCCACTGATCATTTCTGAACCTGCTGTTGAAAGCAACCCCAAGGAGCTGTCACCACTTCCCTCATGCTACTTTAGCTACTTGAAATGCAGCTGCCAATCTAATAACTGGCAGCTTCCCTTGGTGGCACAGCCCTCTTCTAAATGAAAAAGCCCTTCATTTACAAGCACCTTGGTTCTTTGCATTATTCCTGTCGTATTCCATAGTTTTATTTAGAAGCATACAGAAAACTATTTAATAACTACTTAATATCATCCATCTTGTCACACAGTCTCAGAATTCTCTTTTCTTTCAGAGCTAAGAGAACCACTGCTTAGTTGTCACTGCACCTCGTATAACAAAATCAAACACCATCTTCTGTGCACTTCATGACAATGAAAATAAACATATTGAACCCACAACACCATACCAACACTACACTATACCATAGAATTCAAAAGATCTACTGCCCTGGGATAAAAACTGTTTTTCAGCCTATTTGTGCTTGTTTTTAATATTCTGTCTGCCAGATGGTAATAGTTAAAAAAAAGGTGCCCAGGATGAGATGGATCTTTGAGAATGTTTTGAACTTTCTTAAGGCAGCGGGAGCTATAAAGCTTTTCCAGAGAGGGGAGAGGGCAACCAATGATCATATGGGCAATGATGTTAACCCTCTGGAGTGCTTTCCTATCTGCCACTGTAAAATTGGCAAACCATACAGAGGTGCAGTAAGTTAAGATACTCTCCATGGTGCAGCGGTATAATGTCACCAGCAGTTTTTCATTCAATTGTTGTTTTCTGAGAAGTCTCAGGTAGTATAATCTCTGCTAGGTCCTTTTCACCAGGGCTACAATGTGAGCACCCCAGGTCAGGTCCTCTTTTACGGTAACACCCAGAAACTTAAAACTGGCCACTTGCTCCACTTGGTCTCCATTGATAAGCAAGGGCTGGATGTCTGGTCTGTTCCTTCTATAGTCCACTATAAGCTCCTTGGTCTTATTGGTGTTAAGTACCATGTTATTGTCTCCACACCATGAAAGCAACCAGTTTATATCATCTCGGTAGGCAGACTCATCCTCCCCAGAGATGAGTCCTACCACAGTTGTACCATCTGCAAATTTAGTAATAGCATTACTAGCATGAGTGGGAATGCAGTCATGCACATAAAGAGTATAGAGTAAAGGACTCAAAACGCAACCCTGTGATGTACCAATCTTACGAATAAGGGGTGAAAAGATATGATTACTTAATCTGACCCTCTGTGAGTGGCCGGACAGGAAATCCATAATCCAAAGGCAGATTGAATAAGAAAGTCCAAGGTCCAGAAGTTTAGACACTAGTCTATGCTTAATGCTATTCTTTAGGTATTAGATATCTAGGTACCTTTTGTTAAGCTTTGCCTGATAAGGAGCTAAATTGAAGAGCTAAATTAGTTTACAAATTAAACAAGAAGCTTTAAGTATTTGTTTGCAATGACACCTATATTTGATGAAGGCAAGGAGCTTTATTTGTGGAGTTTATTTGTGTGAAACCATCACCGTTGCATTCAGAAACTGCCTAATTAAAGGAATCGTAATATTTTCTCTCTCTCTTTTTCAAATGGGAATGATAAAGGCAAGCTTTAGCAATTCTTGATCTTGCCCGGGAAGGGTCTTCTTTGGACTTAAGATGGTTTATTATGAGCTTTTTAAATTGGTCATTTTTTTCCTTTCCTTTTTGTATAGATCGGTATATATTTTTTCTTCCTAAAGTTACACTCTAGTGTATATTTAATTGGCTAAAAATGTCTTCCAATAATGAGAGGCACAGCCTCAGAGTACTTTAATGATAGATAAGTTGATACCTTCATAACTTTAGGAATTAAACTCCCATTATTCTCAGCTGGCATGGTCAAAGACAAATGGTTACAGGATTCATACATAATCCAAATCATCTTAACACTGCCAGTCATTTATAGGCTTACAGTATAGCATATTTTTGTGCTTTACTTTGGAGAATATCTGCAGTGCTAAAAAGTAACTGTAAATAATAAAAAGTCATAGTTACTCTTTACCTAGAAAATAGGAAATAGCTCTTGATGTTTGGATACATCATTCTAAAGTATCTCAGTTATTTCACTACTGCTAATGGAATGAAAATAAAGATCCTTTTGTCAACATGTGAGCTATTATCTAACTTTATCTTGGTGCTTTATCACAAATAAAGCATCCTGTATTTGCATGCTAGAGATAGATAGATAAATAAATGGATAGATAGATATAGAATTAAAGTGGAAAGAAAAATGAAGGCAAAGGAAAATAATTTAACAGTATATATTAGAGAGAGAGAAATCAGAAATTGATATGAATAGTATAAGGAGGGAAGAATGTGACCATTTTACTCCCCAGATGAGAATCTATTATATTAAAACTTTTCCGCTGTGTTACATTGTCATTAATATTTACTTGGTTCTTTCCTCTTTCCAAAATAGTAGCTGTTCCAGGGTCCAGTTTGAATTCAGCATGGCCTCAGGAACTTATTGTACTTCCCCTCCAGTATGGTCCCAATCCAGGCTATGGATATAATTTACTTCAAGATCAAATAATAGCTTCTGTAGAGGAAAATATTTGAACTCCAGCAAAGAGCTATGTTTTTAAATTAATTTTTAGTTCCCATGTGGCTGTCATTTAGTAACCAAAAAGGAAAAAAAATCTAAACATAGGACACATGGGAAATCACAAAATTAATCTTGCATCTCATGGGGAAAGCCAGTTCTTAGAAAAATATAGGTCGATTCCCATTTATGAAATGTTTATGGAGGACCTCAATTCCCCCACCTTAGCACACCCAGTGAAGCTGAAACACAGTTTGCTCATGAATAGATTGAATCAGATTATGCAAGTAAGATAAAATTAGAAAATAAAGTCATTTTATTGTGAGTATTATGACTATTCCTATGATGGGAATATTTGGAGCCAGTTGATATCTGCCACATATTTCCTTATCTGTTGTCACTAACAAACATTGAAATTCCATATAAGGTTACATGGCTGCAAATGCAGTAAATTCACCCTAAATAATTTCCCATAATAGTAAATAAGATGTATTCCCTTTCAAGCATTCATTTAACATTTGCTGGCTTTCACTCTGCTACAATATTTGGGTAGCAATCTTACTGCTTTAAAATAACAGGTTGTTCTGTACAATTATAGTAATTAGTAAGGCAAAATTAACGTACTTAGAGACATATAAAATTCCCCCAAGTTAAGTAAGTACAAAGTATAATTACTGAAATGCCTATTGTCAGTCTGGAACATAGCATTTTATATTTATGTTAATCATATTTTTAGTAGTTTGGATAATTAAAGACTAGAGCAGAAAAGTAAATGATAGGGTATTAGCAAATGTTTGACAATTATTCTTGCTTTAACAGGCAACAAATGGTTTTGTATATCAGTAGTCAGAAGATAACTTTAAGAACACCATTTCAAATCCAAAATTTTGTTTTTATCTACAAGGAGTTTTAAATCAAAGTGATGCAGCATTTACTCATGTCATTTCAACATGGAATAGAAGCAGGCAGCTAAGCAGTAAAGTCATAAGTAAAATAAAGAAATACTCACTCTCTGCTGCAGTGTCTCAACTAAATCTACCTAGGGGGTGGGTTTCAATAAAACACTTTTTTTTTTTTGAGATGGTGTTTTAGTTGGGCTCCAATGCTACTTCAGCTGTGTGGTCCAATGAGAAAAGACATCTATTGCCAAAGCAGAGATTAGACCAAAAAGCATATCCTGTTGCTGTACTAACTTCCAGGGAAGGTACTTTATGAATATTTCAATCTAAAGCTATTTTTTTTTAAAATCTCCAAATATTTTGAAAATTAATGAAATGCAAAAAACCTGTGATGAGAATCCAGTATAGATATAAATCAAATGAAGTCCCTTTCACTATCCAAGAACATGCTGTATTTCCTTATGAAAAAGCAAAAGATTTCAAAACAACAACATAAATCGAAGAGAAAAAGAAGAAAAATAATAGATAAGATCCAGCAGGGTTTAAAATGAATCTAAATCATTCAACTAGCTGGTCAACTTTTAAAAATAAAAAGGAAAATAAAACAAAAAAATCCAAAAGTGAAGATATGCTTAAGAAAATGAAATGCCAAGAGGAAGATGGATGACTAGTGATTTTCCGGCTGCTCCCACAGGGAACTGGAATCTTCAAGATTCCCTTTCCCTGTAGGTCCTTGGCTGTCTGAAAGCTGTCTTGGGTCATTCTATTCAAATCCAGTGATCAGCACTTTCAGAAAGCCAACTTTGGCATCAAAATTGGAAGATTGTCAACAGGAAAAAGAAAAATTCCTACTGTTCGGCAGCCATCTTGAGAAGGATTTTTTTTGAAAAAGATAGAACAGCTTTAAAGATTGAATTTATTATATTTAAACAGACAACAATTGATAAGAGACAATATTAAGAAACAAGGGTGGATTTCTGATCCAGGACAAATTACTGTTAACTTTTAGTATGATTAGATAAGTTGCCATGATAAATTTTCTATGAGTTGGATTACAATAACAGTTACTAACAGGAGTTTCTGAAACTGTAATTTTTAATATTATTGCTGCTATTAACTTTTTTGGGATTAATATCATATACCGATGACAGGTTAAAAATCTGTAAATAGAATAGTTTAAAAATATGGGAGACCTGTTTCACGAGGGGTGGGAAACTAACAGTGTAGTAATTCAGCTAAGGGGTGATAATATCTATATATGTATTAGTTTTTCTAATGCACTTTTAAATGTGTTGTTTTGTGTTTTTCTTCATTTGTTTGTTTGGAGTTTTGTACTTTTTTAATGAAATAAAAAAAGAACCAAAAATAGCAGTGAGTAGGTGAGTTGATTTATGAACTTTTTTCACTTAGTAATGGCAAATGGTCAAAAAAATAGCAAAAAAATTCATCTGGAAGCAGTGAAGTAGCACTGTGTTTTTTCTAGGCAAGAATGTACTGAAGCATTTTAACTACTGTAGATCGTAAAATATCTATTGCTTAGTCAAGGTCAGGAAGAAAAGTGAAAGGAAAACAAGTGTTGGCTATATGGAATAATAGCCTTGCTTTTCAATAAAAAAAAGTTGCATTCAACTTAGTCCCACAGATACACAACATACTTAAAAATGGACAGATTATATTCTTTCATGTACATATGAATATATATAATATAAAGAAAGAAAAAAGAAAAAGAATTAAATCAAAGAAAAGCTAAAAGTGCAAGAAAAAAGACAAAATCAATGCAAAATAGAAGAAAAAAAGTGGTTTCCATTATAAATACTATTATAAATGTACTATTTGCTAAACTATTATTTTCTAAAATTACTTCAGGATTCTATATATATTGTCTAATCACTAAAATTATAAATTAGCTGTCCCAGAAGAAGAGGCTAACTATTGAGAAAGAATAAGAAATCCTAGAAAGCAGGTTCATGGAGAACAGCCTTTTCTATTTGGAGCTATTCCTGTGGAAGACTCTACCACTAGAGGTGAAAACTGCTCCCAAACGTTTTGCCTTCCCGAATGATATCCAAAGTTGGCTTTGCCAGTTGACCTGAAACCCCAAGGGAAGGCACTTACCATTGAAAGGTAAGAAGGCCTCAGGGTAAGAAGACCTCATCCTTGTCTCTTGATTCTGGTTTCAGTACAATTTTATGATCATAATCTGTGTAGTTTTAATGTTTTAATTATTTTTTAACTTATTTCATATCTTGTAAGCCACCCAGAGTCATCTTAAGGGAGAGATGAATGGCATGAAAAATTGAATAAATGAATAAATAAAATAATAAAAAAAACATTAGTTCATTTTCTGTTTAACAAAAGAAAATCCATGAGGTATTTCCAGTCAGCAATAAATATTATCGATATTTTTCTCAAAACAAAAAAAGTCAATTAGGCCAATTTTAGCAAGTCCGATAGTCTTTGCTCAGATTATGGGATTTCTGTTTTTTTTCTCCTAGTGTTTTTCCACAATTGGAGAGTCAACTATTTTTGGAAATCCTGAATTTATGCAAATCAACAACAATGGTAACAACAACAACCCAAAGGCATAAGTACAAAATAGACAGTGCCTAGCTCAACAATAGTAACTGTAAGAGGGATCTAGATGTCTTAGCAGGCCACTACTTCAGTATGAGCCAGTAGTGTGCTACAGCTGCCAAAACCCCAATACAGTCCCAGGCTGCCTTAACAGAGAGATAGCATCAAGATCATGAGAAGTAATAGTACTGCTTTATACTGGACTACTGAGACCATATTTGGAATACTGCATCCAATTCTGGTCATCACAATACAAAAAATATGATGGGATCCTAAAAAGAGTGGAGAGAAGAACAACAAAGATGACAAAAGGTTGGGAAGCTAAATCATATGATAAACCGTGCGGAAACTAGATATGTTCAGTCTAATGAAAAGAAGGATTAGGGGTGACATGATAATGTCTTCCAATACTCAAGGAGCTGTCATAGGCAAAAAATAGTAGGTTGATTTATTCTCCAAGCACCTGAGGATAGGACAAGAACCAATTGGAAGCTCGTTAAGGAGAGATACAAACTGGAACTAAGGAGACACTAATAATAATTAATCAATGGAACATCTTACCTGCCAGACTTGTGGGTTATCAATCAACGGAGGTTTTTTGTTTTGTTTTGTTTTTTAAAAAGATTGAACAATTATTTGTCCATGATGGCATAAGGTATTCTGCCTTGGATGAGGGTTATACTACAATTCTTCCTTCCTAAGGTTCCTTCCAACCTGAGGATTCTATGATTCTTTTGAGCAACTGTTGATCCACTGGTTGCAATAGGAATTAACTGACCAGTTTGCCACCCAAAATTAATGTCATGGGGTGAGATAGAGTGATTGACTCAGTGTATCACAGCTGACTTTCATACCTAAGGTGAGACAGGAACTCAGGATTTCCTGGTTCTCTAGAAAGGTTCCTTAACCACTAGACCAGATTGGCTCTTTCTGAAATATTAATACCAGTTGATATTTTTAGCAGATCCTTGCTGTCAGTATATTTTTAAAAGTTTCAGCTGAAATTTTTAACAATTTTTTGTCATAATTTCTTTTTTATTCCGTTTTTAGACTATTTAGCTTTTGACTAAAAAATAAATAAACCCAAAACTATTTCATACAGCATTTGAATTACTGCAAACTACAATTTATATATTTTCTTCTCTCCATGTTCATTTTCTATTTACTGCATTGATGAAGTGAACTCCATCTAGTCTATTATGGAGAAACACTACAGTATGCTGAGGTATAGAATACATACTATAGCAATTTACAGTGCTTTGCAAAAACGTTTATGTGGTTTTATGCACATTAGGAAGGGAAAAAGAACAAGTTAATTTTCTATTGAATATATTGAGTTTTCTAAATTTCTAAGTTTAATTGGAGTAGCAATAGTTGAAGTATAGTGATTTCTATCTCTATCAGGTTTTGGACATAGTTCAGCAAATACATTGCATAAGTTGTGTCCTCAAAAAAATGTACTTCTCCATTTTTGATTTAAATGAAGTATTTTCTTTTGCAAAACTATAAAAACTAAAATTATTTATAAAAATAACTTAAATTTTAAACAAGGCAGAACCACAACAAAAGCAGCAATAAAAGAACAGAAGAAAGAGAAATTGCATTTACTTTTTTGATAAAGCTTGGGATGTAAAATCCAGAAACATGCAGAATTGGAGTAGCAAGCTCATTCAAGGCAGGTAATTCTACAATTACAGCAGTACATCAACTCAAAAAACTAGAAGGAACCCAGAAGGCCTTTCTATATTGACTGAAGTTGGCTGACCTTCCAGTTCATTGTCTACACAATGAATTGGTAGCAGCTTTCCAGGATTTCAGGAAGGTTGGCTTAAATCTCACATTCTTCTGCTAGTACTTGCAAGTAAAGAGTTTTGGAGCACAGGCATGAGCATGTATGGATATAGAATTTCCCAGAATATACTGTATATTAATATACTATAAGCTTAATATACCATAAGCCAGTAATAAAGTTATTTCAAGACTTTTTTCATGTTTCTGTAAACCTTCACTTGGAAATAATCAGTACACTTATTTGGAAACAGGCAACCATTCTTTTAGCAGAACTCTTTTCTAGCATCAACACAGTTCAGGTTTTATAAAACAAAATATATTTTCTTTAAGAAATAATAAACTTGAACCTACCAACTATACAGGTATGCCATAATATATTTTCTGTTCTAATCCATAGCTCTGTTTACAAAAATATCAATTAGTTTGCCTTAGACATCTAAGCATCTTCAAACAACTAACTTCAATATTTCTATGCAATGGCCTGGATTTTAATATATTTATAAAATTCTTAGCTATGTATGCAGGGAGATCAAAAAATAGTGCTCATGGCAACATGATCAAAGTCCCACCATTTTTGTACACGTGTAAGTTTCCCATACATACAAAGTCCAGAGCTTTTGACTTTTTTGATTCTGACTTTGCAGATACTCATCAGATGAGTTAATTTTGATGAAAGCAGAAATCCTACTGTCAGCGTTCCAGGGAACATCCATTCCTGTCAGTAACTCCAAGTCAAACATGATCTCAGAATACTTGTATTAGAACAGAACCTGGCACATCTGTGGAATTCCGAAACTAAGTTTCCCCGGACTTCCCACACTGTCCCAACCTACAAACCACCCCCTTTTTATTCATCATCACATCACATGAACCAATCCCAAAGTAAGTTCCAATTCTTTCTGAGCCACACTCTTTAACCTTGAACTAACTAAAGAATTATATTTTGTCTACTAAGAGCTACTCAATTAACATCCCCCCCACACACACTTTCTCCAGCTATGTGGCGGTGATGAATCAAGATTCCATAGCTGACACTATATTTTATTTCCATGTTTTTATCATTACATTCCTTTTAATAAGGTTTTTTGCTAGTTTACCTACTCTCCTTCCCTTCTGTATCCTTGAGAACATAAGTTGGGATAAGATAGAAATAAATTTGACAGGGAAAGTGAGTGTATAACTCTGAAAAGAGTGAAGTAAATGCTAGCTAAAATGCATATTAAAATATTCATTTTAATCTGCTTGAAAGCAATTAACTAGTACATAAAGGAATGTGAATATTCTAAGAAGCTGTTGACTAAGGAATAATTTTAATCAAGGTAATATATCCTCAAGGCAAATTTTACCTATCAATTTGTATAATGAATTACTCATCTGAATATTTCTCTTTCCCTAAAAGCTACTTGAGCTACAGTAAATCTCACATGTAACTTCAGGTCCATTTGGAAGAAATGTCTACTGCAAGAAAAATTACAGTTGCAAACTTAATTTATAATATTAAACACATTTGTTATGATTTTTATAGCCGTTCTTTTAAATAGCCTTTACTATAATCTTTGGTAAATCATTCAAGCCTTCCTATACTTTAGCAGACTCATTCAGTAAAGTGCTTCAAAATTGATGATTTTAGTTGTGCTAAATGTAAGTGCCACGATATATCATTAATTATAATGCTAAAGTTATAAAATGCTCTATGACAAAAATGCTATTCCTATAAGCAATATAGACTCATGCCTTTTCCATGAGTATATGAATTATTACATTTCCAATGATTAAGATGCATTTTAGGTTTAGAAAGCTTTTGTTTATATATATTTATGTAAAAACAATATATATAACTATAACTACACATATAACTATAACTATAATTATAACTAACTATAACTATAACTATAACTCTCTCTCTCTCTCTCTCCATATATATATATGGAGATATGTATATATATATGTATATGTATGTATGTATGTGTGTGTGTATGTGTATATATATATATATATATATATATATATATATATATATATATATATATACACATACATACATACATGAAAGAAGCAGTTACTAACGTTTTGGCTTTTATCCAATGCAAGAGGCAAATTACAGCTTTAATTTAAAAGCTAAATATTTAACCAAACATGAATGTCTTAATTTATATTGGCTCCAATGTAAACAGTTGTATTCATATGTACTAAGTATAATTTATTATACGAAGATAAAATGAACTACCTAACATGTGGTATAAAAAAAAAAAAGACATCATGTACTGATTTGATTCAGTATCCAGTAAAACGGACCCTCCCTACCATAGCACAGAACAGAAATCTTATAAAAGGAAATCTCCATGGTCCTGGAAATCTTGTGTAATTAAAAACAATGAATTTCACAAAGATGATTGGGGGACCGGAGGCTAAAACACATGAAGAATGGTTTCAGGAATTGGGTATGTCTATTTTAATGAAAAGAAGGATTAGGGTTGACATGATAGCAATATTTCAATATCTCAGGAGTCAAGCTATTCGCCAAAGCAGTGGTTGCCAATCGGTGGGCTGTGGCCCACCGGTAGGCCGTGAGAAAATTTTGGCAGGCTGCAGAGAAATGTCACCCCAAGAGCACCTCCCCAAAGCAATTAATCCAGGCTGCGCAGGAACACAAGAATGTGCCGCCCACCTGGCCTACGGGAACCTTCCACACCCACTCACTCTTTACCCAGCAAACCTGTCTGCTAAGTTGCTATTTTTCCTTTTGCCAACCATCTGCTGTTCTGCTGTGCTAGGAGATTTAGATTTGTTTGGAAGCAGGAAATGGTTGGATTTCTTGCTTTCTAGCTAATCTTTAGATCTTTATCTCTGCTTTTAAGCACAGTCGAACCTCCCTTAGGATTGAAGGTTCCATTATTCAGTGCAGACTCATGGCAAGCAAAGTTTATGTGACAGACTCAGGTAGCCAATGGCAGATAGATAGATCACTGAATGAATCTGTGATTCTGTGAGCAACTAAATCTGCCTGCCTGTTTTCCCTGATTTGGGGTAAAAGTTGCTCTTTTTTTAAAATAAAAAATTCAATATTTATATACATGGTGTGTTGTAAGTTAATTTTGTGAGTATATGCTTGCAAGCAAATTTTATGTGACAGACTGAGCTAGCCAATGACAGATAGTTAGATCTGTGATTCTGTGAGCAATTCAATCTGCCTGCCTTCTTCCTGATTTTGGGTTAAAGTTGCTCTTTTTTATAAAAAAAATCAATATTTATATAAATATTTATCACTTATATACAAGCCATGCCCAGTCAATCACATGACCACCAAGCCACACCCACAAATTAGGCCATGCCCACAGAACTGGTTAAGCCCATGTCACATTGCCCAACGGATGCAAAAAGGATACAGCGGACGAGCAAAATGTTCCATCCATTGTTATCCACTCTTAAAAGGGGCAAAAATTTACATAAGCGGAGTGGATAACACGGACGCGGGGAGGAAGCAGAGCGGATGCAAAGTGGATGCGGAACGGAAGCCCAGCGGATGGAAGTGGATGGGAGCAGATGGCGCAACCGCTGGGCTTCCGGGGGGCCTCAGCGAAGCGGACGTGGAACGGATACAGCGGATGCAGAATGGATGCCGAACAGATGAAGCGAATGCACAGCGGATGCACAGCAGATGCACAGCGGAAGCCTAATGGATGCCTGGTGTTAATTGCGCATGTGGGGAGGATGCATTGCGTCAGCCCCGCGGATATAACGGAAGCAGCTTGGAAGCAGGTCGCCATTCAGAGGAAAGACCTGCTGCCAGACACATCGACTGCCTTGCCTGCCCTGCCTGCATGTCTGCCTGCCAGCCTTGCTGCCAGCCTCCCTGCCAGCCTTGGTGCCTGCCTTGGTGCCTGCCTTGGTGCCAGCCTCCCTGCCAGCCTTCCTGCCAGCCTTGGTTCCTACCAGCCTCCCTGCCAGCCAGCAACCCCACAACCATGTGGAAGAACAGCAAGCCTCAGCCATCTGCTGTCAGCCCTGGCAAGAGGGACAGGGCTACCATCCCGCCCCCTGGCCCTCACTCTGGTTCTGCTGGGGCTTCTGCAGCATGGGCTCGCTCTTCTGGGCTGGGGCTTCTGCTGCTTCTGCTTCTGGAGGAGCTGATGACAAGCACTCCAGTACCATCCACCTCCACAGCACCTGCACCCTTCACCCCTGAGACTGAGCGACCAAGAGGAGTGCCAGAGACTCAATTTTGTCTTATAGCTTGTTGTTAATAAAGTCTATTTTTGATTCACACACTTGCTTCATTTCTTTTTTTTAATAAAGTCTTGCTGGAAACTTTTAGAAATGGTTTAAGCCTTTGCATGCTTGTGGGATGGGTTAAGATAGCTGTGGGATGGGATAGGATACCTGTGGGTTGGGCAGGGATACCTGTGGGATGGGTAATAGCTGTGGGATAAACCTCCAGTGCAAGCATAGTGGGACTGTATGGTCCACCCTCCCAGGTGCCACACCTACGGCCCTTTATTATCAATAATAATGTAATAATTATCCACACATGTCAACATAAACACAACTCTTTATTAAACACCCTGTTCATTGTAGGCCAACCAAACATACATGGCCCAATCTCATCTGTGTGATGAGACAGGCTGAAGGAAGCATCCATTAAGCATCTACCATCCTGTCTTGCCACTCCACTGCTCCAGCTGAGGAGTTGCACCATTGTCTCAGGAGGTTGCGCTGCTTCTTCCCTTCATGTGAGGCTCTGTTGGGCCCTTGCACATCCTCAGTGTCGATCAGGTTTCGCCCTTGCCTCCATTCCCCAGGCTCCATGTCCCCATTGCCTTGCTGGAGGTCCACGAGCCTGTTCTGCAAGACTGGGTAGCGGGTGAGGATGAGATTGTGCAGGATGCAGCAAGCTTCCACGATCCTCCTCACGGTCTCTGGGAAATGCTGCATGGTGGTGAGAAGTACCTGGAACCTGTTGGCCAGGATGCCAAAGGCATTCTCCACCACCCGTCTTGCCCTGGACAGCCTGTAGTTGAAGATCCTCTCTTCACGGGTGAGGAGTCTGGAAGTGTAGGGCTTCATGAGGTAGGTTGTGAGGGAGAAGGCGTCAACCCCCACGATGAAGTAGGGCACATCTTGTGTGTCGTTGGGCAGGGGTTCTGGATCTGGGAAGCCCACGACGAGGTTGCCTTCCAGCTCCTCCTTGAGGTCACTGGCGTTGTATACCTGGGCATCTGAAGATGAGCCGTTGCCTGAAGCATCGATGTACATGAACTTGTAGTCAGCATCGACCATGGCGAAGAGGATGATGCTGAAGAAGCCCTTGGAGTTGAAATAAGTGGACCCTGAGTTGGCTGGAGATTTGCAGGCCATGTGCTTGCCATCTATGTCTCCAACGGTGTGTGGTAAGTTCCACTTCTGATACAACTGCTCTGCAACTTTCTTCCATCCTTCTTCAGTGGAGGGGTACTGGAGGAGCTCCTCCTTGTATTCTTCGATGATGGCCTGCACCACTTCTCTGACCACAATGCTGATGGTGTTGGATGGCACCCTCCAGCCGTACTGCATGCTCCTGTAGGAGGTTCCTACAGGAGTGCCACCTTGAGCCCAGGTTCCAGGCTGGGCCGGAAGCTGGTGTTTGCCTTGGTCAACCTGGGTGTCAGGTGCTGCACAACTTCATCAAACATGGCTGGAGGCATCCTCATGAAGTTCTGGAATGCACGAGTGTCTTCTTTCCTGAGCTCCACCATCAACTTGTTATACAGTCCATCCTCTGCTCTTCTGGCGAACCATCTTTGGATCCAGACTCTTTTTGGGTGGCTCCTTTTCTTCTCGCAGTAGAGTTCACAGAGCCTGCAGATGGCTTCGCACTGTTGCAGAACGATGGTGGCTGCTGAAAGGACTTTGTTACAATCCACAGTGGACATGACTGGATGCTGTGGAAGAGGAAGAGCCAGATGAAGGCTGCAGAGGTCTGCACCGCTGGGCTGCTGTTCTGAAAGTGAGATGCAGGCGAGTTGCTCCCCCTTTTTATAGGCAGTATAGGTTTTCTGCTAGGCATCCTCTAGGCATCCTCTAGGCAACCTCTAGACATCCTTAATATCCGAGATAGGTCCCCTCTGCGAACGTTTTTTCCATTTTAAACACTTTGTTTCCATTCTGCATCTGCTAGGCATCCGTTCTGCATCCGTTATGCATCCGTTCCGCTTCCTCCCTGCGTCCGGGCAGATGGAGTTGCACGGATGCCTAGCGGATGCCTAGCGGATATAGTGGATGCGTAACGGATGTGTAGCGGATGCGTAGCGGATGCAGAACGGACGAACTGGATACATTTTCCGCGTAAAAGTTTTAGGCAGCCCAAAACTTTAGGAGCGGATGAAACGTCAATAAACGGATGCTGGACGGATAGAGAGGAAGCAAAATGGAGGCAGTGAGTACATCGCGTTTTCGAACGGATGGCAAGGTTTTTTGTCCGTTTTACATTCTCTTTGCATCCGTTGGTTCAGTGTGACATGGGCTTTAGTGGTCCCAGGGATTTAAAATTATGAGTTTGATGATCCCTGAGGTCCAAAGCACCTGGGGCAGGACAAAAAGCAATGAATGGAAATTAATCAATGAGTGAAGCAACCTAGAACTAAGGAGAAATTTCCAGACAGTTAGAACCATTAATCTGAAGTTAACTTGCCTCCAGAAGTTGTAGATACTACAACACTGGAAATTTTAAAGAAGAACTTGGACCACCATTGTCTGAAATGGTATAGGGTTTCCTGCATAAGCAGGCGGTTGGACTAGAAGACTTCTAAAGTCCTTCCAACTGTGTTATTCTATTATTGTGGTGGAAAATGATACATCAATAGAAAAACAATAGAAAATGATATTAAACTCTTCTTAAATCTGCCTAACTTCAGATTTTAGGTACAAAAAAGCAAAGGCTTGAGATTAGAATTTTGCAGTCTTCAAAAATTAAAGCAGAGAAAAAAAATTTGAAAAGGACACAAGCTTGCTGCTACACAACTCTACACAAGTGAATGGTTATTGTAAGAAATAGCTAAACCATCAGGGCTGGCCAGAAATTTGGAAAAAAAGAAAAACAAACCAAAAAGAAAGAAAGAAAGAAAGAAAGAAAGAAAGAAAGAAAGAAAGAAA
>BLBF01000003.1:96829839-96853256 GCA_015471245.1 Laticauda colubrina | reverse complement strand
AAAGAAAGAAAGAAAGAAAGAAAGAAAGAAAGAAAGAAAGAAAGAAAGAAAGAAAGAAAGAAAGAAAGAAAGAAAGAAAGAAAGAAAAAAGAATCGCTATTTTAATGAACAGAGGTAATATACTCATGTGAGGTTTCACGTAGTTCTTCCACATAATTTTCAGAGCATAGGTTGGACTAATGAAGATTATTAACAATTGATCTATCTGTAATGAAATATGTTTTTAAAATACCAATTCAGAAAATTCAGAAAGAGAATAACTACAAGTGAGCAAATAAGTGAGCTCTGTTTTGAGCAAGTAAGAGAAAGATTACAGCTTGTAAATTGATATTGTCAAAACAGAACCCTTTTGTAAAAGTGTATCAATTTTTTTGCATATTTGTGTGTGAAGGAGATTATGTGTTTATATTTAAAAAGTATGTTACAGAAGTATATAAATAGGAACATATAACATGGTTTTTATTCTTTATTTATAGCATACAGACAGAAAGTATTAGTAACACCTTTTATTTATAGATGTTAAATGTAACTAAGGAAGATTTAATTAGGTGAGCAGTAATTTTGTGATAATTGTTCCCATTTTTCCCTTATATTTTCTATTGGTGTTTCTAGAAGAGATTATAGGCTAATTTATGAATCACATTCTAAAAAGTGTGATATATTAGCAAGAAAGCTCATATATTTAATGTAATGTATGCTATAGTAGTTGCTGTAATGTCATTTGTGCACATTCATTAAAAATAGATGAAATACTATTTGAAGCTATGATAATTGATCATAGATGAATTCCTGGATTTACTACAGTATGTTAATTATGCATCACCACTGCAAAAATGAATATGTTATTGTAAATATCAATATGTTCATGCCCCTATATTATTATTAGGAATTTATCAGTATGTATCTATGACTGAAATATCACTTTGTAAAGCGTATGAGTGTGCACACCACATTTGTCTCACCATCTTAGAGAAGTTTTGTCTTTTGTTATGCTCTTATGATAGCCATGCAATTCAATAAAATGTTTAGTTGAATTAAGGAGAATATGACATGCTATGGAACCATTGTTCATCATTCCTTTACTCAAACCCGCACTTTTCTAGGACTGAGCGGCTATTGCATCAACCCAGAAGGAAAATAGAGATTTTAAAGACTATGTCTATGTGCATTTGGACTTCCACATTCCACAAAGCACCATTTTGGTTAAAGCACAGCACCCTCTAGTTTTCATTAATTCAATTGGAGATTGTGAGTTATTAATGACATATATTTGTGTGAATGAACATGGAAAAATAGTACACATGACAGCCCCTTAAGGCAGGCCAGGGAGACAGAAAGAGCTGGTCAGGAAAATTTTAAGCTACACTACCCCACTAAAGTGAAGAATTAATTAAATGATGGGTAGGGAGATTGATTCAAAGTCCTTTTAAATATCTTTTTAATATTCCATTGTGTTAAAAAAAATCAACAAGATTTTTAAACTACTGGAGACATCAACAAGACATATGTTTATGGATATTCTCAGTCACCAGGTCATGGTTGTCTCAAAGGTGCTTTTTTCAAAAGGCAACTGGACTTCGTTTTTCCTTGAAAACATTTCACTTCTCTTCCAGAGGCTTCTTCAGTTCTGACAGAATGGTGAAGGATAGAAGGATTTCATCCTGAACATCTTCTTTCAACAACAGAGCAACAGATGGGGAGGGATATGATACCTGTATGTCATTTACAACACAGTCCTTTCAACAATTCCAAGAAGACTTCATACCCATTTGTACTATTCAGGTTACCCTGAGGGAAAGTGGCCTCAACAAATCTCAGAATGAGTGCTAATGACCAGATGACTGCAAGGAATATAAATTCTTCCATCCTCCACCATTTGGTTGAGAAACAAAACATCTTCAAGAAAAAACAAACTCCAGTTGCTTTTGAAAAAGCACCTTTGGGACAATAATACAAAAACTTAAACATATCTACTACACAAGGCATTTTTACCCAAAAAATTTTTTCAGCATTTTAAAATTGTGAGAAAAATGGATTGCATGGATTTACATATTTTTGTATTGATATGATTAAAAAGAAAAGAAAAATATATAATTTATAGAGTGCAAGTTTATGGGAATGGAAGAGAAACACTTGTGTCTTTATCTGTAATTTACAAAAGCTTTTACCCATATTAATAAAATGATGAACTTTTTAAAATTGTAGTAGCAACTCATGGTTCCCCATTACAGGATAATCTTCATCTGAATTGAAATTCCATATGCTATACCAGTTAAGGCTAACCTTTTTGGCACCAAGTGCCCAAAACATTCACATGCTTCCCCAAAATGCAATGCACACGCATGCCCAGTCCCCCCTGCATATGCATGTGCGATCCCCTGCACCCCCTGGGTTTGTGCCCCATCCCCACAAATGCATGCGTGATACCCCCATGTGCCACCCAGCATGTGGGCAGAGACTCAAAGATCAGCTAACTGACAGGTGGTGCATGCGCGCAAGCGTGTCAGAGCTGAGCTGGGGTGACAACTCATGTGCCAGAGAGAAGGCTCTGCATGCCACCTCTGGCATGTGTGCCATAGGTTTACCATCACGGTGTTATACAATGGTATTTTTTAAACATACATTTTGCTACGTTGACAATGATTTTACTGACCATAACCATCTAAAATTCATACCAATAAGCCAACAATTTGAACCACCTGCTCACATTTTTTCTGTCCACAACATATTAGTAGATCAGTTATAAAATGGAAACAATCCATTTTGCTAGATGGGAGTGTTGGTGGTAAAAGCAAGTTCTATCATCTCATTCGGAGCATAAAGAGCTTCTGAGCTGATGCTCTATTTCAAATGATTCATTTGTAAAATACTAGTACCAGTATCTAAGTCTTTGACAAGTCATGCACTCTGACTTGAATTTTTACCCTCAATTCAAAGTCTGATGAGGGCTAATTGTGGTTACTCAAGGATCAGGGAAAGGCTCTCCATAAATACTCTTTATATAATTGCTTTACATCTTGCATGGCAGAGCTTTGATGAGCAGTTGTTCAAACACAGCCTCAACCTTCCAAACTGATGAGCAAAATATGAAACATCCCGTACTTCAAAATGAATATCTATAATAAAAATATATGACAGTTAAGAAAAAAAACCTCTCACTGCATAATTATAACCAACAGATTTCATTAATTGAGCAAATGAATCACTCATAGGATTGCAATTGTCCTTTTGGCAAAACTCTATACATAAACACATTAAGGCTTTTTTCCGTCAATGAAATTCCAACTACTGAGCAATCAGAATCTTTTACTACAGCACTAACACAAAAACAAAACAATGACCTTGTATAATCAAAGAAACAAACAAAGAAAAATCATTGTGATTTCAAGAACTAAATGCAACTTGTGTGCCTTACTTCCAGAGTGACACACACACACACAATGGTAAAAATCTGAAAGCTTTAAAAGATTGCAAGGTAAAATCTTCTTTCCCTGATGTGCCCAGCTCTTATTCTACACTTAATCTCTTTATAATGAATTTAATCCCATTAGTTGCAAAGAACGGCTAAATGTCAAAGTAATTGAATAAGAGCTTTACTTTTTGTCATTATTTAATTATATCAGTAGGCTCTTGGCACCACAATATGCCAATTGGCTGGTATCATGCTTTAAACTGTAACTCAACTTCTGTATGATCCTACTAATCCAGTACACATCAGCACAATACCAGAACAACACAAATGACAACCAATTGTTATTTTCTGAAGATCATCAAATGGTGCAAATTAGGGCTGTCAAACTTGCAGCCTGTCCACTGGATTCGTCATTCTCTGACATGCCCATGCTTAGTTTAGGGAAAGGGGAAAAGACACGATACATCACATGACAGTGCTATGACAATGCGAGTTTGACACCCCTGTTGTAGATTCTTGAATTACAGGTACATACATACCTCAACTACAATTTCAGATATTGCACTATGCTTCCAATAGTAAGAATTAAAACAATACAATTGTTTAGCACTCTCACTCTGCTGAAAGTTCACTTTTGATTTGGGTTACACAGTATTGTCTTAGCAGGTACAGTTGGTTGCATAATTAAAGGGTTTGACTGGGAATAAAGTGGTCACCCTGAGCTTTTCTAGGTGACTTTGGATCAATCATTCTTTCCCAGCTCAACCATCCTCACATAGTAGTTTTAGACAGAAAAATGGGAGGATGTTGGGCTCTCCATGCCACTTTGAAAGATAATGTGAGATCTAAACTTAAACAATACATTTTAAAGTTAAAAATTAATACTCTGAAGACACAGAAAGTTCCAGGTTTCTGCAGCTGTCTAGAAATTATCTGGAATTTTGCAAATCAACCTAATATAATCTAAAATCTCAAAGTATATCTCTATGTTATTTTTCTTCCAATGACAACACATAGAATCTAGGAAGACTTTTGAATTGAATGTTAAATAAAAATGCATCCTCTATAAAGTAGGACTCTTCTTTCCAACTGCAATGCAACACCTATTCTTCCCAAGGCCTCTTTTATCACTTGCGGGTGTTCAAAGGCAACCTTGCAATCTTAAACCTCTTAAGGAATGACTGTGAGGAATTTTAAATGTTAAGCATGCATGAGACAAACACCTGGGAAAGAAAGGGAAAAAGTTCACATGCAAAATTCATGATCAGTTAGGTGAATGCAATTTTCCTTCTTTTTTGTGGAGCAACAGTGACATCCAGGGGAAAAAGAGTATGTTCACAGGTGCTGACATTCCACTGACATCTTGTGTTATCCAGCTGGACTGAAAAGTGAAACTTTGATGCCAATGCTGACTCTTTTTTGGTGTTCATCTATCCCTCATAAGGTAATAGAAAAGGCTTCTCACTATGTCTTAGTACTGTGTTGTCTCTGTTTGAACAAGCCTCATCCATATAATGAGGCTGGTTTCAGCAGCAGTACAGCCATGTATAACTAAGCAAATCCCTTTTTCCACAGTGCTAATTAAAATCTAGGGAATCAAAGAAGCACAAATCTTATTGTTATACCACAAAAGCAGGGCTATCTGACTTTAAATGGTGTGGTCCATTGATTATATTTCTTTCCATCTTTCCTATTAAAAAGGTGTCTGTATTTTAGATTTAGGAATATAAGCTTTAAAGACCAAACATAGTAGATTCCAAATTCTATGATTTCTGATGAGAAAAAGCTTGTAACTCACCACTTTTGATTTCTAAAATGTTTGAAATTGCCTACCTCATATTTACAGAATGAGCATATCATACTCATTATTTTTGTACTGTTAGTGCACATGAGAAAGATAAAAATGTTACAAAGCTTTAGAAATAGTGGTGAATCACACAGACCAAAACACTGGGCTACAAAACTCCAGATCATTACCAATTGGCAGCAATGAGTTAGTAGTACCTGTATTTCTTTGTTAGAGTTTAGCTGTTGCCTGGATTAAGGCTTAAACGCTGTACGTTCAGAACTAGGATACAATGCAGTATTTAAAATTTGGAAGGTTTCAAAGTGTCATTTGAAAAATAATGTTTGCTAATTCATCTAATGCTGTATTTGTCAAGACTGATCACTTGAATATCCCAAAGACTCATGATTCTAATAAAGAAAAAATTAGTCCCTCTTTAGCTTTTGTATTTAAAAATACAAAAATAAATTGGGATGGCAAAGTGGATTGCAAAATATGAATGACAAATTTGCATATCTTCCCCCCCCCCCCGTATTAGTCATAACTATATTACCCTTAGAAGATTACAGAAGATAATAATCTCTTGTTCAATTCAATCCCCTTCCAGGATATTACCCAATGCAGTGTTTCATGAGATGTTGAATAGCATATATTGTAAATTGGTCTCCCAAAGTTTTGACACGTTCGTTGGACCATTCATGGACATTATCCTGAGATGCATGACAAGAGCGAAGCATGTAACCATTTAATACTGGAAAAATGAAAAGCCTTTAAAATAAGATCTTCTCTTCCTCTACAGTGGGATTTCTGCCATAATTTTTAAAAATACTACCACTGCACTGTTGGGATAAACCTCCAGTTTTACTAATCTCATAAAGAATTCCTCTGCTATATATGAAGTTTGGTAGAAAAGTACCTTAATAAACTTATCATTCTTGTGGGAACATAGAATGTTAAAAAAAGGAAAGAAAAAAGCTTACTCTCTATAGTTGATTGAATAATATGTCCCTGCTAAATCAAGATTTTCTTGATTTAGCAGGATTAATTTCTTCTATTTTTTGTTTTTGAAAAATATAAGTGAGGGATTTTATTTTATTCCTTTTGCTCACAGTAGGCAATTTTGTATCTGGAGTCTAGACACTAATAATTTTGAATTGACTCTGCAAGAGTTTTTCTTCTTTTAGTCCTTCTGTTCTTGGTGCCTTCAGAATAAATTATATTAGTAGTGTAACTAATATTACTGCTCAATTACATTTATAAGCACTTGTACTGAAAGCAGACTTTTAATGAAATTCTTCTGTTTCGATTTTGTTAATACTCTTTGTTGCTAATATAGGTTGTCCTTGACTTAACAACCACAATTGAGCCCAAAATTTCTGTTGCTAAATTAAACAGTTGTTAAGTGAATTTTGCCCCATTTTACAACCTTTATTGCTACAGTTGTTACATGAATTGCTTCAGTTGTTGTTAGTAACACAGTTGTTAAGTGAATCTGGATTTCCCATTGACTTTGTCAGAAGGTTGCAAAAGGTGATCACATGACCCCGGGACATTCCACCCATCATAAATATGAGTCAGTTGCCAAACATCTCAATTTTGATCATGTGACCATGGGGATAATATAATGGTTGTGTGAAAAAAATGGTCCTAAATCACTTTTTTCAGTGCCATTGCAATTTTGAATGGTCACTAAACAAACCATTGAAAGTTGAGGACTACCTATATCGTTGTGGGTTTTTTATGGTTTTAAATAAATGAGTAATTGTTATTTTAATTTAAATGGTTAGGGAACCATTTCCCTTAAGTAGGGAAAAGTAAGATGAAAAGGAAGGAAGGAGGATTTAATTATGTTCTAAAAGAAGCATTGAAGCAGAAAGACTGGAATAGCTTCTGTAATCTGGATGCCACTGGATGAGTTGGGCCGACATTGCTAGAATTTTCAGTCATATGGCCAATGTTTCAAAGGGAATTCTGAGAAGTGTATCCCTTTTCCCATTCCCTTTGCAAGGACATTAACCAGGGCAATGGCTGGACTAAAAGGTGCGCATTCTGAAGGACATTCCTGCAGGAAGCTTCCCAGAATAAAAACTGGGAGAAAGAGAAGACTTGCTTCAACATCTAACAATGAATTGAGCAATCAGAAGGCAGTCTTTGAGGCTCTAATTATCCTCACCCATCTTTGCCCAGTCTTTGAGCTTTCCTTGAAATAATTTCCTCCTCTACTTTCTTTAAAAGAAAACCTACATTTTCTTCAACAGAGAGAATGTGTTCTGTTTATTTTTCAAGTAAAAAATCATTATGCATATCCAAGTGTATACAATTCTAAGAAGATTCACTTTTTCTCATAATCCAAAGGAAAAAAATAGCTTTTTTTGTAAATCAGAAAGGATCTGGCAGAACCTTGTCTGACAAAAGTAATTTTACAAAGATTAACATTTTAAATTTCTGATTTTTGCTATAATGAATTAAAACAGTTTTCATCCTACAATGTCTAGCTTTTTATTTGTTCATGAATGTGTACCTGCCTTTTTTACAACAAGCAGATCAAAAATTAATTCTTGCAACACTGATGCAACACAATTCTGTTTTAATTGTCATTGAACAGACTTCCTGAAATATAACACTATTGACAAATAAAAGTATCATCACAAGTAAAAAGCTGTGACAATGTTCACTTTATTTGTCTTTTTTAATTGATATTAGCTTTTTAGACAGAGAGATTGTTTAAGTTATATAGAATATTGAATGCAAAGATGGAAAAGACCCAAATTTCCATGTGAATCAGATTCTGATTTATTTCTAGCTAAATAATAAAACCCTCATTTTTTCTGTATGATTTTAAGTATTACAGCTGTAATAACTCTTATTACAGACTCTCTAGATGTTTACATTTTTAGCTGATTATTGGCACTGCAGGCACATCTGGTACCATTTCTCTTAACTTTCCTGTTATTTTTTTCAGCAGCTCCCTTAGTGAACAATTTAAGGATCTCTAAAGCTTCATTTATTCTTAATCTCACCATCATTTTACACGTGTCATACTTAGATAACCTTTCAAGAAACACCTAAAAAGCCAGAGTTGTTGTCTTTTTTCTCTTCCCTTCAAAATCTAGGTTGAAAGATGCTGATTTTTAAATTTTTGCAGAATTATCTTATGTTCCAACTACAAAACCTTGTTTTGGTATGAAGCTCAAATTGACCTCATTAACCCTTTTACACTTGTAGATAATCCACATGTAGATAATCCAAAGTCATTCTTATTCAGTTAACCTTTTCTTAGCTTTCCTCAATTACAAACCAATTGTTCCAAATCTACTGAAATCACAAGAACATTTTGCTTACAGTAATGGATCTAGACATATAATTAAAACACTAATCAGTTATTAATTCACTGAGATATTTACCAGTTGATAAAAAATTTCCTTCCCTTACCAGGGCTGTTAAAATTCACAACCCATGGGCCAGATGTGTCATGTGCTGGCCATGCCCATGCCCGGTTTAGCAAAGGGGAAAAGTCACGATATATCATGTGACACCGCCATGATGATTTGAGTTTGACACTACTGCCATATGCCATTTAAAATTATATACAATATTAACAGGATTTTGATGAGTACTTGTTTACTGTATTCTACTTGAACTATGGATGGTTATATCTGAATTTGTGAAACCCAAATTCAAAATGTTGTACAGGCAAATAACTTTTTCTCATGCATATTCATGAGATTATTTTTATTTATTTATTTATCTATTTATTTATATTTATTTATTTTGTCAAACAATTATTAGATAACAGGTATAAGTATAAACAAGGTTATAAATACATGAAATGGATATGAATAAGAAAAAAAAGAAATAATAGGATAGGGACGGTAGGCACATTTTGGTGCACTTATGCATGCCCCCTATTGTTAAGACAAACTATGACTTTGAAATTTGGAAAGAAAAAGAACAAAATTCTAATCATAATAATGAGGACACAAAAGTCAGAATATGACTTTGCAGTATATGCTTTCAATGGTTGCCTGAATTCAAAAGGCTGAGGTAAAGAACTGAAATCTAAAGCACCGGAGAGAAAGAAAACTAGGCCTTGGATAAAGCAAACCTTCACAGTAACATTTAAAATGACATGAAAGGTTTACTAAAAGGAGATGTTCAAGAATATAGCTGCATCTATTGTTTGATATTCACTCTTAAGACAGGATGAAGAAAGTCTTTGCAGATCTAATTTAAAAAAGAGAATTAGTTGATTCACAGTGGCAGATCAGGAAAAGTTCCTAGTTAAAAGTGACTTTTATGTATATAATGAATATAGATATAGAGATGCTATAGATATAGATAGAATTAAGGGGTGCCCAGAAATCTGTTCTTATAGATCATGGTTTTTCAATGTAAAATAAGGTATTTGAAATAAATTCTATAAATCCAGTACATGCATTGAAATAACATTTCGCAGTAAATGTTAGCCTTAGCAGTCTAATATAATATCTGGAATCCATTTTGAACATGTTCAAATAGGATGATATCATGAGCATCTTAAAATGTTCAACATATGGTAACAGTTTTCTACATTCCTTACCCAGGGTGCATGAAACTTTATGGAATCTTGATAATTTCAGCAAAGGAACTAAAGAAAGATTTAAAACATAGATTAAGAAACCTTCAAAAATGAGCATCCATTAACTTTGGATTTATTTCCCCTCAAAGATCATTAAAGAAATGCACTAAAGATGTAGTAAAAATTTATACCTAAAATGTTTTGAAGATAACATACTGTTGGCTAGAAATATAGACCATGGCCTTATAATTAATCATTATAATAACAATCCTCTTTAAGTAGATACTTACATGGAAAAATTGTCTTAAAGATTGTGTAAATGGATGCAAGTAGGAAAGTGACTGTTCCAAGTCCTTTGAGTTCTTTTAATGTCGAGTAAAATCATTTATTTGGAATAATTGGAGTGCTTTCTCCCCTCCAAACCAGTTTTCCTGAGCATGTTGAGAAATAACTCATCTTCCCTTCCTTAGTACTTGGGTTTTGAGATCAGGTTATCTCATTTCTTTTATAATACTGACACCATTTATTATAGACCAGATGCTCTTAGGAAATAAGGTAATATATAGGGAAAGAAAAATAGAAAGAAAAGTAATGCATACAGTTCAGGGTTTTTCCTCTTATCAAGTGTTTGTCATCTCTTGACATCTTTCTGATGATGCCATTTATGATTAACTGATATATTCCACATCCAATTTTAAACACCATATTCTTTTTTTTCAGAGGTGGTATTTAGCAGGTTCTGACCAGTTCTAGAAAACTGGTAGCAGAAATTTTGAATAGTTTGGAGAAATGACAAATACCATCTCTGACTGCCCCCCCAACTATTCTCTGCCTACTGAGTCCCAGCTGATTGGCTGAGTCTTGTTTTGTTGCCCTGCACAGAAGAACGGAGCTGGAAACAGGCTAGTGATTGGGGAGGGAATGGAGATTTTACAGTATCCTTGCCTTGCCACATCCACCAAGCCACATCCACCAAGCCATGCCACGCCCAACAAGCCATGCCCACAGAACCGGTAGTAAAAATAAATGAATCCCACCACTGCTTTTTTTCTTCTTCTTGAGGTTCTCAGAAATAATCTCATCACTGGATACATCTCCCTACTTAGAAATCCAAAATGTAATTTTAATCTTCATCTTTGGAAAATGGGCTCTTCTAACATCCACCTTAGACTCTTCTTAGGTCAGGCAGTTGGATGTATCTAGAATTTAGTAGGAATGCCCAAAATTCATTTAAACAACTCTTCAATTAATGAATACCAGGGGAAAAAAACCTGACATGACAAAAAAGACCATTGAAGACACGATAGGATGTGTACTTTGAACTAATTTTCTTCCTGAGATAAGTAAAGTAAAATCACCTGCAACATCTCACCTCATAGTTTTAGAGAAATTTTTGCATTCCTTATCAGCTGATAAGGCATGGGAAATAATATGCTAAGTTAATCCTTGAGTAGTAACTTTCCCGACAGTCCCACATTATAAAAATAAAAGCCATGAGTTTCACATCCGCAGTAGATTCTTTCATAGTATGACCTCATTCCAAAAACACCATGTATCCAAATATAGTTAATTGGTTAATTGCATAATTGGTTCAGATTTTATAATTGCAACTACTTTCACATTTTTGTTAGAAATTTACCAGCTGGCATATCAGTAGTTAAAAGGTTAGTCAGTTCAGCAGGTTGCACATTCAAGGAGATCTACAACAGGGTATTCTGATTGGGATATGATAAAAAAAAATGCAGCAGAACCTCATCATTTTCAGCTGGAAGAGGTGGGTGTTACCTCCTCAACCTTCCATGAATTTAAAATGCTCCAGTTTGTTTCACTGTGTATGGTAATCTAAGGAGAATTGATGACAAATGGAAACTGAAGATCTATAGCAATCCTCAAGTCATTTTAGAGCTTCCACAGGTAACAATTTCCAGGGATACTAGCAGCAGTAAAATGATCTCTTTTCCCTTCATGGAGAAGACATAAATTCCACCGTTCCTCTTAGGAGAATCCAGTGTACTTTTCCTGGGCAACTTGATAAGTTGATAAGCTATAACTTGATAAGAATCCAGTGTACTTTTCCTGCGCAACACATCTATTTTAGCAGCTCTTACAATCATTTGGCTAAGGGTTTCTATCTTTTGTATGTAATATGCAGTTTTGTGGCCAACTAACATGTATATATATGAATGGGGTCATAGTGCACGCGTCATGCTTGTACCTAGCATCCATGCGGTGTTCGTGATGTTAGTAGCACACACACACACACTGAGAGTATTGGGGACCCCTGCTATAGGGCATTCAAAAAATTGTAACCGCTGATATAAAATATAACTTCTTAATACAATCGTAAAAACACATATGTCTATTTTTTTTAATTTTAGAAACATATCATTACGGGTGTCTTTTGAAAAGCAAGAAACTGTAAACTATTCAACAACCTTGGGAAAATACATTGTATTGATGTTTTCAGTGAGATGAATTTTCTATAGTATGGTATCAAGATAATATGCATATAACACAATATCCTAAGTGTTCTGTTCTGAGAATAGAAATACTCGAGACCGGTGTTCATCAAACAGCTCTTTTTATTTAAACTAACTCAGTGGCTTTGTAACAGAACCTTGCCGGAGCCGCGGCAGCCCTTTTTATAGCGGCTGCTAACAGCTTGCGGCCAATGACAGTTCTTTTAAGTTTTCCCACCTTCAGGCAGCCAATTGCAACAATATTTTATTAACGAATCCTATTATGGCCTGCTCGGCCAATCAGATCAGGGAATTTGGAGCCTTCTAATCTTCTAATTCTTATACATAACACCCCGCCCCTCTTGGTTTCGTCCAACGTGCGTAACGTAGTCACGTAGGTAGGTGGGGCTTTTGCGGGTCCTATTTTGACCTGCGCAGCTCAGTCTCAGTGTGGTCTTCCATCGGTTCGGTCAGGATCGCCTTTTCTCCGTGTCTTCTCCATGGAACCTCCTGAAAAGGTGAGTCAGCCTTGCTGCTCCCGCCTGGGTCTCTTGTGCTGATTGAATTGACTCTACCGCTCCCTCCTGGTTCGTCCGGGTTGGTTGAGCTAGCCTGGCTGCTTCCTTCCTGGAAGGCCTTGCCTTGCCTCCCTGTTACCGGTTCTCTTCTCCGGAGGTTGTCTATGGGTAAATGCTCTTTTTGTTTTACTGGGGGTTCTAATTCGGGTTTGTGTTGTGTCTTTTGTCGTGTTATGGGTGGTTCTTCTCTCCCTTTTTTCTTATTTTGTGTTCCCCCCCTCCTTGATTGTTTTTGGAATGTTTGTTGGGGGTGGTATTTGCGGCGGTGCTAGGACAGTGTTGCGTTCCAATGCCCTAGAGCGAAGCTGGTCGATGTGTCGTTTCCATGTTCTGCTGTCGTCTAGCTCAGGTCGGTATGACCGGGGCCCTGTAATTTGTGTAATTGTGGATGGAAGCCATAATGGGTCCCCAGTGAGATTTTTGGCGTAGACTAGGTCTCCAGTGGTAAAGGAGCAGTATTTACTTAAGGAGTCAGGGTGTGTTTCAGAGGTGTAGGTAGGGTGTAACCTATCTAGGTAGGAATGCAATTTCCTGCCCATGAGGAGTTCTGCTGGGCTTTTGTTAGTGGTTGTGCTAGGGGTGATATGCTGAATTGTCAGCAGTTTGTTTAGTCTATCTTGGATGTCCCCAGTGTCCAGTTTGTCTCGGGCTTCTTTTGTCTAACGAACCATGCGTTCAGCTTGTCCATTTGAAACCAGATGAGCCGGCACTGTTTAGGGCATGTTGGATGCCTTGTGCAGCTAGGTATTGCTCGAAAGCTAAGGCAGTAAATTGGGAGGCATTGTCATATATTACCACATCTGGCAGTCCATGTGTAGCAAAAAGTTTGTTCAACTGTTTTATGACTGCTTCAGTAGTTGTGGATGCCATAACAACAACCTCTCGCCAGTTTGAATAAGCGTCAACAATTATCAAAAATGTATTCCCTTTCGTTGGCCCTGCAAAATCAATATTGAGTCTCGACCATGGCCCTCTGGGAGTTTCCCATTCCAGGACTGGTGCAAGGGGGGGGGTAGGCCTTGATTTTTGGCAGTCATGGCATGTTGCCACCCAATGTTCAATGTCTATGTCCAGCCCTGGCCACCAGATATAACTCCTGGCCAGGGCTTTCATCCTTACTATGCCCGGGTGTCCCTCGTGCAACATGCACAATACTTCCTCCTGTAATTTGTTGGGAATTACCACCCTGTCCCCCCACAGTATACAACACTTTTCAAGGGACAGTTCAGTCTTCCGAGTGCGAAAAGGTTTAAAAGTCTCGCCTCTATCCTTATCCGGCCAGCCCTTACCTACCCAATGCAGAAACCAAGCTGTCAGCGGGTCTTTCGCAGTAGCTTTAGCAACGTCTGCTGTGGTTAATGGCAGATTCGGCCAAGTCTCGATATGAAGGGTAGAGATGGTGGGAGCTGGGTCATCTTCCTTGTCAGGCAGAGGGGAACGGCTTAAGACATCCGCATGGGTGATTGTTTTTCCTGGGCGATGTATGAGTGTGTAATTGTATGCAGCGAGGAATTCTGACTATCTCGTCATTCTTGGCGATAGGATGTTCGGGGTTGGTTTGTTTCCTGCCAGAATTCCTAGCAGGGGTTTATGGTCCGTGATAATAGAAAACGTCCTACCATATAGGTATTCGTGGAATCTCTTGACGCCTGCTATGATGGCGAGGGCTTCTCGGTCAAGTTGGCTGTAGTTCCTTTCAGATTTTGACAGCGTTTTGGAATAGAAGGCGATTGTTGCTTCTCTGCCGTTTGGTAGCTTGTGGCTCAGTATGGTGCCGATTCCAAAAGGTGATGCATCACAGGTGACTGTCAGTGGCAGAGTGTTGCTGTATTGTAATAAAACGGTTTTGGATGTTAATAAGTCCTTAATGTTTTGGAATGCTGCTTGTTCTCGGTGGCCCCAACTCCAGACAGTTTTTTTTAATCTAATAGCCAATGTAATGGCTCTGCTACGGTTGCCTTTTGGGGCAGGAAGACGTTGTAGAAGTTAATGAGACCTAAGAACGCCTGTAAGTCTGTTTTGTTCTTAGGTCTGGGTGCGGCTTTAATTGCTTTTACTTTTTTTTCAGTGGAGTGTATTCCTTTCTCATCTATAAGGTATCCTAAGAATTCGACTTGATTGGTGGCTAGCTGACATTTTTCTTTTTTGACCTGTAGCCCTGCTTCCCTGAATCTTTGCAAGACTTCTCTCATCCTGTCTTCTAATTGCCCTTTGTTTTTCGTGGATACTAATACATTGTCAAAATAGGGAATGACCCCTTTTAGTCCATTTAGAAGGCGCTCCATTAGACTTTGGAAGACGCCTGGGGCAACGCTAATGCCAAATTGAAGTCTGTTGCATTTGAATGCCCCTCTGTGCGTGACTATAGTCTGTGCTTCTGCAGTTTTGGGTCAACCGGCAGCTGTTGATATGCTTGCACAAGATCAAGTTTCGCGAAAAATTTTCCTCCCCCTAATGAGTGCAACAGATGTTGAACTACTGGAACAGGGTACATGCTTTGCTGGAATGCATGATTGAGGGTGACCTTATAGTCACCACAGATGCGTACTGATCCATCTGGTTTAACAGGAGTCACGATGGGAGTTTCCCACCTGGCATGTTGATTGGCTCTAACACCCCTTGTGCGATGAATTTGTAAAGCTGCTCATCTATTTTAGGTTTTAGTGCAAAGGGAATGCGTCTGACTTTGAGTCTGATGGGAGCTACCTTAGGGTCTAGGCTGAATGTTATAGGAGTCCCCTTGTACTTGCCTAGGGTCCCATCGAATATGTCCCGGAACTCCTTCAGCAGGCTCTCCTCCCAGTCAGTCTCGGCGACGCTGTTGATTCCTGTCACTCCAATTCCCAGGGGCGCGAACCATTCAATTCCCAACAGGCTAGGGTGATCACGGTCGATGATTGTCAGAGGAAGTACTTCACAATGGTTTTTGAATTCTATTAGGAAATGCCCAAGACCCACTATTGGGATTTGGTTTCCCTGGTAATGTTTGAGTATTAGGCTTTGCTATTCCAGTTCTCTTCGCTTAATGTCTGGGATCAGATTTCTGATGGTGTTCCATGATACCATTGACAGGTATGATCCAGAGTCTACTTCCATTTCACAGGGCCTTCCTTCAATTTTTACGTTTCTTCGGACCTTTTGCGTTTGCTGCCCTGGCATTTCCTATGATTATTGTTTGGTGTGTTTCTTGTTTGTCGTTCATTCGCCGGCTTCTGTTCTCTCGGTTCCATCAGCTTCCAGCTTGTCTATCTCTGTTTCTGGGGGGGTGCTGGTGCGTGTTTTGGGACTTTTTTTGTTCCGGCAGATCCTTGCAGTGTGCCCCTGTTTCTCACAAAATCTGCAAATGGCATCCAGGAATATGCATTCGGAATGCAGGTGGTCTCCTCCACATCCAGCACACTGGAATTCTCACCTCCTTCCTCTTTTTTCCCACCATTTTCATTCCAACTGGAGCCTATGTCTGTCTTCATTTTCATCATCAGTGTTGCTTGGGGAGTCGAGGTCTTCATGGTGGGTAGTCATGGTGGCTTGTTTTTGTGTTCCTTCTGCCTACTTTTCTCGAGTTTGGTTCTGTGGTTCTGAGTTTATTTGTCGTATGGTGGCTGCGGATTTCTTGGCTGCTTCAGCGGCAGTGGCTTCTGCAATGGCCTCAACCACTGTGATGTTTGGTCTGTTTAGTAGCTTGCTTTGGAGTATAGCGTCCTTCAATCCGAGGACCACGTGGTCTCTCATGGCTTCGTCCATGTTAAGAAACTCGCAAGCTCTTCCAATATCTCTGAGGGCTGCTACGAAATATCCAATGCTCTCGTCTTCTCGTTGATCTCACTTGTAGAATTCGTGTCTTTTAATAAGATTGGAGACCACAGGTGCGTAATGGGCTCGTAGCATTCGGTTTAATTCTGGCCATGCCATTTGTTTTACGTCCCACAGTTTGGCTAATGCCTTGGCCATCTTAAATAAGGTAGGGCCACAATGCGTGAGGAATATGGCTCTCTTCCTTTGGTCGGTTATTTCTTGTAGCTTGTTGCTCTCCAGGAACATTAGGAAACGGTCAGTGTATGACTCCCAATCTTCTTCAGCTGGGTTGAACAGTGCAGGCGGCGCATTGTTACCGGCCATTTTGGTTGCTCGGTTCTTGTTGCCGCATGCTTCGATCTCGCTCTTCTAAGATGATCCCATCCTCGTCGCCAGTGTTCTGTTCTGAGAATAGAAATACTCGAGACCAGTGTTCATCAAACAGCTCTTTTTAATTAAACTAACTCAGTGACTTCGTAACAGAATCTTGCCAGAGCCGCGGCAGCCCTTTTTATAGCGGCTGCTCGTGGTTTGCGGCCAATGACAGTTCTTGAAGTTTTTCCGCTGTCAGGTGGCCAATTGCAACAATACTTTATGAACAAATCCTATTACGGCCTGCTCGGCCAATCAGATTAGGGTATTTGGAGTCTTCTAATTCTTATACACAACACTAAGCACTTTGAAGAAGTAGCAATGCATTCCTGTAAGAAAGTTTTCTGGATCAAACAATTGAAATAACTATCAAAACATCACCAATAGGATTTTTCCATGCAGTATTTTGAACAAGTTGTGACAGTCCAATTTTCGGTTTGCCAGAACCAGATTAAAATTACAGGAGGGAAGATTACAATAATATTTTTGGATGCAAATTATTAAACTAGTAATGAATCCTGAGAATTTTGCTCCATTAAAAGGATAATTTAATTTTTCATTAATTTGAGTTCCTCCATATGTCAGTTAAGTTATAGTAGATTATTTCCTGTTATTACAAGTTTTAAAAAGAAAGAAGTTTTATCAATCTGGAAAAGAGAAACAAATAATCAATTCTCCAGTTGAATCTGCTATATTAAATATGCTAATATATAAAGGCTACAACAAGGTTAGACCCAGTATTATTTCCCTACAGAAAGCAAACAATTAAAAAAATAGATCAAGATTTATCCAATAAGAATGAAAGAAGAAAATCCAATGATATCACAGACATCTACTTAGAACAAACAATCCAAACAAGTATATCAAAATATAAAACTTTTACACTGATACTTCTATGATATTGTTGTACTTGCAATGAAATGGAATAGCAACCATTGGATTGATATAACGGTGCAGAAATTGACAAAAAGAGTGCTGGCCCAGTAAGGCCTTGGGGATCAGTCTTATATTTCAAATAGTTACCAAACTTGTGATATAAATAAAAGTGAAAAATCATAATTTTCTTAGTCTGCAAAGCAGATACAACTGTAAATATTGGCTGTCTCACTCAACATCTTTTCAGGACTTGGATTACTTAACAAAAGGCTCACATATATGACTGAGCAAAATGTTCTGAAATATATAAGAATGAATGTATGTACAGCATAGATGAACATAATGCTCCAGAATGTAAATTCTAGACTTTTTCATCTAATCTTTTAAAGTGATTTAATATTGGGTATTCTCTTGATAATACCTGGTTTTATATTGATATCATGATTGATTCTAACTTGAAACTGCTGGTTTCTACCTTAACTTCATTCCAAATAAACGTCCAGAATTTAAAACTATTAAGTATATTTAATACTAATTTAAATAAAAACAGAGTAAAATAAAACTTATCATTTGCCCTGACCCATAGTTTAGTTATGCAGTACTGCAGGCTACTTCTGCTGATTGCCATCTGCTTGCAATTTGGCAGTTCAAATCTCACCAGGCTCAAGGTTGACTCAGTCTTCCATCCTTCTGAGGTTGGTAAAACGAGGACCCAGTTTGTTGGAGAAAATATGCTGACAGTAAACCACTTAGAGAGGGCTGTAAAGCACTGTGAAGTGGTATATAAGTCTAAGTGCTATTGTTATTGCTATCATTGAGTTAGGACTTATATCTAACTACATTTTAGGCCAATATAAAGTCTGAATTCCCTGATTCTATACAAAACCAGGTGAATGCAGTGGGATTGGAAAACAGATTTCCTGCCTCTCTGCAGCAGCCCTATATGCAGATAAGCAGAGGATCAGAGCACTCAATGAAAAGCAGGCATCATAAATACTGGTATTTGCACAACAGAGCACTGATAAAAGGGAGTATACACTAAAGTTTTTAAGATCACATTTAAACCTCCATCCTGCAACTTTACCTTCCAGAACACACTGCCAGTAGTGTGTGGGGCATAACTTCTTTTTGCTGAAGAGATCCACAACTCCACCATTTGTGGCAACCATACTAAAATGATTGTTTCTCTGATTTTCCCCAGTGGTGGGATTCCAGTTCACACCACTTCTGGAGAACCGATTGTTAACTTTCTGAGCAGTTTGGTAAACTGGCTATTGGAAGAATTCATCAGAGCACAGAACTGGTTGTTAAATTATTTGAATCCCACCACTGATTTTCCCCCATATTTGTGTTCTGTCTAGAATACAATTAAAACCTCAAAGCATTGCTAACAGGTTCTTCACACTTCTAGACTCTGTTTCTATCCTAGCAACCACATCACCCAGGAAGTACACTACAGTTTTGGGAACTCTAGTCTCAGCCTCACTGAGCCTGCGTGGAACTACTTGGGACCACTTTTTTTAAGGTAACACTGTGAAGATTTTCCACAACTCTAATTAATAAATAATATTCTCACCATCTGGATATAACAATGCAACCATACCAAAGGGCTATAAAAACTTAGGAGAATATCTTTTTTATTCAGTTTCAGCCTAGGTTTATTCATATTCATCACATTTTTATGACAGGTCCTTGGTGTGTCTGAGCTTGGTTGTTGTTGTTGTTGTTTTTGCAGATATTTCATTATCCAAACTAGGTAACAACAACAGTTTGGGTAATAAAACATCTGCAAAACAAAAACAAAACAAAACAACCAAGATCAGTCAGCACCCAGGACCCCCACACACATTTCAATCATGAGCTACAACTAATCTCTTTTATTGGTATCACATTTTTACTTTGCTTTAATATTTTTCTGCTGCAGTAGTTAAAGATATGAATGCATCAGAAAAGTTTTCAAGAGCATATCCAGACTGTGAAATCATTGTCAAAGCAGCTTTCTTTTCCCCAAATCAATGTGTTTCCATTTTTTCCATTATTTATTCTCCCAAAGGCTACCCTCTATCATCGTAATCCACATAGAATGCAAATACTGAAAAATTAAACAAACACGTCGTGAAGTGATGGTGAAATATTACATTAATGGTAAATTATTCAAGGCTATCATTAGAAGTAGAATACTGTTGAAGTTAATTTCAACAGATCAGAAAGCAGAGTATTAAATCTGTGTTTTTACAAACTTGGCAACTTTTAAGATACGTAGACTTCAAGTCCTAGAATTCCCCAGCCAGCATATTTTAAATGAATTGAGGAAATAGATGTTCATCAATTATGTGGCCCTCTGCTGGTATTCAGTGGTATTCAGAAATTTTTAAAAAAAATTTCATATGTAAGCATGTTGCATTGACTGTTTTACACACACACACACACATATACAGACACAAATACGAAAGACTCCAAAGGAAATGGTAATGTAGAGTATGATATGACACTCACTCTCCATCTACTGAAGGAAAGGGTCAAAGTTAACAAAGTTATACTAAAAAAGGACACATTGCTGTTCAATATACCAACAGTTTTTCTGATAGAGTTAGTCCTCAGCTTACAACAGTTCATTTAGTGACTGTTCAAAGTTATAACAGTACTGAAAAAGTGACTTTTGACAATTTTTCACACTTACAACCATTGTGGCATCCCCATGATCATGATCCCCATGAAAATTCAGACATCTGGCAACTGACTCATATTTATGAGAGCTGTAGCGTCTTAGCATCACGCAACACTTTTTGAGACCATCTGACAAGCAAAGTCAATGGGGAAGCCAGATTCACTTAAGAACAATGTCACTAACTTAACTCCATTGATTCATTTAACAAGTGTGGCAAGAAAAGTCATAAAAGGGGACAAAATTCACTTAACAAATGTTTCACTTAGCAACAGAAAGTTTGGGTGCAATTGTGCTCATAAGTTGAGTACTACTTGGAAAAATCTTTGACCTTATGTAGGATTTTTCAGAACCTTCTCCATGAACATAACACAAAATTCAGGGTTGGATTAAAATCTGTATGTTTTACTATGAAGTATCTTCTATGATTATTTTTTTTCCAGAGCTAAATTCACAAATATCCACTTCTATTAAACATTTCCATGAAATTATGATCATCTCTTGGTACAAGGTTAAATATCTTTAATATGTTGATAATACTCAGCTGCACATCTCTGTTCTGGCTGCCCAAGTAATGCTATTGAGGTGGTTTCCCAATGCCTGAAGGTTGCATGGACTCGGATTCAACTCAATCTTGATAAGGGATTTCTAGGATCCTACATATCTTGTGATTTTCCATCATTGATTCTGAATGGGGTAATAATCTGAGAAATCTCTTCTATCTACTGCTCCTGCTCCAAGAGCAGGTGGCAGCCATGACTTAGAGGGCATCTGCATAATTGCATCTTGTGCATTTATTGTGCCAGTTTCTATGCTGGAAGGCAGTTTTTATAGTAACTCATGCCTTAGTTACTCTTGGCTGGATGACTGCAATGTGCTTTACACCAGTGGTCACCATTCTTTGCGGCCTGGTGGCCTGGCTAGGGGTATGTGGGGGTGAGGGGAACTGGGGTACACAAGTGGCAGACCAGCATACACCCATGCATGCAAACAGCTCAACTTGCATGAGTGGCAGGCAAGTATACATGTGCACACAGCTCAACTTGCACAAGTTGAGCTGCATGTGTGCACATGCATGCACATGCATGTCGGCCCAATGCTTGCATAAGCCGGTTCTGAACAGGCCACATCCTGGTACTGGCCATGATCCCGAGGTTGGGCGCCCCTGTTTTACACAGTGCTGTCCTTGAAGAGTGTTTGAAAGTTTAACACCATTGATTCATGTGCTGTACTACCTCACAACAGTCTTCCAGATTTAATTCAAGGTGCTGATTGTTAACTTTAAAGACCTCATAACATGGGGTGAGGATAGTTATGAGACTGTCCTTCCCAATGGTTTCTGCTAATTTCACCACATCAGAGTGAATGTGCTCCAAGACTCATTGAGGAAACAAAGCTACTTGGTAGATCTTCAGAAACATGCTTTCTCTGTCATGAGTTCCCTTTTGTGGAACAGCCTACCCAAGATGTGGTTGGCCCCAAATTTAGTCTTAACTGCTGTAAGCATATATAGTATCTCATTAAACTGTGATACTTTCTGTTGATTTTTTCTGAGATTATGCCTAGTAAGAAAAGTTGTGTTTTCATTTGACATTTAAGTTCCAAAATATTCTATATTGCAATATGTATGTCTTTCCAGTATTGGGGTGTGTGTGTGGATTACATGTCCATCGAATATCTGTTTCATGATATTTTGAACATTTATTACTGTATGATTTTAGATGTTATTCATGGGGGTTGTATACATTTTCTGCCAATTATTCCAGATATGGCATTTCATATGCCAGAAGCTTTCATCATGTTTGGGCTTCAAATGTTTGTTGACTCCCATACCATGCCTCCTTTTCCACGGCAGATTGCTGGATGAGAAAACTCAGAATGCCTCCACAAAATGTAGTACTGGTGATGATCTCAACTACCTTGATAATGTGTAGTAGTATGACAAATGAAAAAATAATTACTTCATTCTGATTATTTAAACACTAGTAATTACCAGTTGCAATTTGTACAGAAATATAGACTATACTTCCTCCCACAAATACACACTCAAAACAACAAGTTCCCACAGTGTATATTTGGAATGAGATTTAGATGTGTGTTATCATGTCTCATGAGATGTTTGTTATCCTATCATGTTATCATAGTGAGATGGACATATTAATCTACTTAAATGCGATGTGATCCTTTTTGTCTCAAAGAAGTTTGGCCTTTATTCTTAACTAGAGATGAACTAGGCTAGAAATACCTGCATATAATATTGGCTCATAAAATAATTTCTTTTTTAAAATCTCTTCAATTTAGTGACAGATTTCTTTTGAGAAGTCACATGAAAGGGCAGGTAAAACAAGAAAACTGAAAGATGCTGCCATCAAGATATGTAATTCCACTGCAGTATTAGTACTTACATTTTTATAATTATGAGTGAAATCAAGAGATCAGATATCAGTTCTTCATTATATCCCAATATTTTGATATTCTCACCTGGGACTTTCATTGTACTACAACAGCAGCCTCTGATTAGCTGATTAGGGATTAAGTGTACAGAGATTTATATTAGATGCAATAAAGCACACTGTATATTTTTTAAAAGTATTCTTTTTTCATATATATATATATATATATATATATATATATATATATATATATATATATATATATATATATATATATATATATATATATATGTGTGTTTTTTTAAGTTATCGCGGGTACTTACATGTGTGCTGTTCAGCTTCCTTCGGGTATTATCCCACGTCATTGTAGTTCTGTTAAAGTTGTAGCAACGTTTCAGCAGAATCTCATCTGCCATCATCAGGCTTCTGTATGGATATGGGTCTTACAGCTCCTGGTTTTAAATTTGAGGCTGGTTCATTCTGATTGGTTGGGAGCCTGGACCTGTTTCATTGGACTTGGAGT
>BLBF01000003.1:96802374-96819839 GCA_015471245.1 Laticauda colubrina | reverse complement strand
TATATATATATATATATATATATATATATATATATATATATATATATGAAAATTATATATCATTTTTGTTTAATTACATCATTATGCCACAAGTTTTTAAAACACAAACAAGCAGGAACAAAATTTCACAATACCAATCATTTCAATCTCTTTAATCCAAGCAAAAGATTAGAAGAGCACATCTGAGCCCCTGTAGCCTACCATTTTTCCAAAAGTACAGTATATGCTTTCTATACCTAAGAACATTTCTATCACTTTGTATTTAAGTGCCAAAATCCTTGCTACATTTCTTAAGGCAGCCCAGGCAAGTAATCTAATTATAGGTACTAAACAAGATAAGAAATAATTATCATAATTAAATTACATAGAAAAGAGTCAAAGACTTAAATCCTCTGAGTCTCATTATTAGGCTGCAGATGACAGACTCATTCCAGAACACATATGGAAAAATATCATCCAAAAACAGGATATGAAATTTGGTCCCGGTGGATTATTTTCTGCTAAGTAAATTTACCATCTAATCTTTTAAATGTCTCCCTCACAGCCCTTCCAAGAGTTTTCTATGATCTTTAAACTCTTCCTGTGCATAGCACTGTCTTTTGGGCCAAACATTATCAGAGCACTGATGGAGGATGAACCCAACTTAAAATAAAGAACTGCTGATGTGGGAATTGAAAAGTCACAGCTGTAATCAAGCTGTTAATTAAGACAATATGTGCAGACTGTCCTAAGGGATTAGATACAAAAAACAACTTTTTGTGATGACAGAAGCATTATTAGCAACTGTTTTAGAACAGCTGGGTTGGATTAGATCAACAAACTCTATTAAGCGAGCACCATTAAAAGAGCCATTTTTGTAGTAAAATATGCAATATGTGCCATTTTTCATAAGTACCATAATTTTGAATGAAAAAGCACCACAGAGTTGTATCCAATATTACCACTCACTCATTAGTAATGCTTTCCTGAACTGGAGGCAGGAACATAATCACACTTTTGGCTTCACAGAAGACTTGTCTCTCATAATTTGGTTTGTATTGCATGCTAAAAAAAAAAAATCCCCTGTAAAGATGTGTTGAAGATTGTAATTTGATAACAAATCCAATATTAGTTAATTGATCCTATAATTCCTTTTAGACTGGCAACCACAGAAGTAAATAAACCAAGTTGAGACTGCCCTCATGGACTGTATTCTTCTATGTTTAGAAAAGACAATTATAAAAAAAAGTCTATCTTGAATTGGAAAGTATTTCTGGTTACATACCAGTTACAAATATTCCATCCTTGGGCAAATTGATAGACAAAGTAGTAGTCTTGCAGTTTTTAGTACATTTGGATAAAATTAATTTTCTAGAGTTATTTCAGCTGAGGCTTCCTCTGTGATATGGTGCTGAGTCTTCCTTGGTTGCCTTGATAGACGAGTTACACAAGAGGCTGTATGGGGGAAGAAGGACCTTTGCCTGGAACTCTGAATGACTTTCAGAAACTATGAATATGTGGCAGGATGGGCTTTGTTTGGAAAGCTTTAACGACAAATTCTTTTGTCATTAAAATAGACTATGATATAATTCATGCAAACAAGCTAACTTCATTACTGACATGGGCTGCCTCTTGCCCACACCCTCTTATTTTTCTTGGTGACTTCAACTTACCTCTTATAAATTGGACACTAAATGAATGTATATCTGAACCCATTCATATAATCCTGTACAATGACGTTACCACACTGGGACTGGATCAATTAGTATATCACAACACCAGACTAAACCACTGCCTCGACCTCATCTTCTGCAGCTCAATTTATGGCCTACAAATACATGAACCATTTTCAATCAGTGACCATAGCATGATCAATTTTTGTCTAAATTTACACCGTCTCAAAGAGGATTACAATGATGGATCTCCAAAATACAATTTTAAAAAAGCCAATTATGAACTCATAGCTGCAGACTTATCATCTCTTGATTGGCACATCCTGTTCTCTGGCTATAACACCACAAAGAACATTATAACACCTTCTTGCTTGAACTTGAAAGAGTCATTCAACTATATGTTCCATTAGTAACCCCCAAAATCCCAAAAAAATTCCCCAATTTACCCAAAATAATAAGAAAACTTCAATCTAAAAAAAATCCTTATGGCGTAAAAACAAAACTAAATACGTTTAATACTAAATACTTTAAAAATCAATACAACACCTTATGCTGACAGATACAGGCAGAATGCACCTATTACCACTGCAAGCAAGAGGAAAATCTTCTATGCACAAAATCCACCCATGCCTTCTATAACTTTATAAACACAAAACTGAAAGACTCAAAAACCATCCTACCCCTAAAAGGTCCAAATGGGAAAGACTATAGCGATGAAGCCATGAAGGCAAACCTCTTCAACATGTTCTTCAGTTCAGTCTTTGTTAACAATAATGGCTCATGCCCCACATTTCCTAATCATATTTACAATTAACGACAATGATCTACAAATTGATTTTACTGAAGATAACGTAGAAAATGCAAAACACCACCTTAAACCATCCTTATCTATTGGCCCTGATGGCTTTTGTGCATTCTTCTTAAAAAAGCTCTCCACTACCATAGCAAACCACTAACCATAATATATGAGTTTTCATTCAGAATCAGGTCCTAAACAAATCTATGGTCTTTAGCAACGGTCATCCCTTTTTTTAAAAAAAGGTGATCCCTGCTAGGTTGAAAATTACAGACCAATCTCATTGTGTTGTGTCACGCGCAAAGTTATGGAATCAATTATTAACCAATGCATTACCTTCCACCTAGAGTCAAACAACTTACTCTCCAAAAAACAATATGGTTTCAGAAAAAAATTGTCCTGCAATTTGCAACTTCTACACTGAAAAAACATGTGGACTATACTTCTTGACCAGGGTAAAGCAATAGATGTAATTTACATTGACTTCTGCAAAGCATTTGACTCAGTGGTACTGAGGTAACTACTATTAAAATTAAAGTCTTATGGCATTTCTGGATCCCTTCACAAGTGGATTACTGCCTTCTTGTCAATCAGGCAATAAATAGTAAAAATAGGAAACACCCCATCAAACCCTGTACCAGTTATCAGTGGTGTCCCACAAGGAGCATCCTAGGACCCACACTCTTTACACTCTATATAAACGAGCTTTGTGATCAACTTATTAGCAACTGCGTCCTCTTTGCTGATCATGTAAAACTATTCAACATCACCGTCAATGCTACTGTCCTTCAAAAAGATATTGATTATGTGTCTGAATGGTCTAACAATTGGCAACTCCAAATCTTGACCAACAAATGCTCTGTCCTACACATTGGTATTATAAATGTATGTATGTATGTATGTATGTATGTATGTATGTACGTATGTATGTATGTATGTATGTATGTATAGCCCATGTCACACTGCCCAACGGATGCAAAAAGGACACAGTGGACGAGCAAAATGTTCCATCCGTTGTTATCCGCTCTCAAAAGAGGCAAAAATTTGCATAACCGGAGCGGATAACAGACGCGGGGAGGACGCAGGTTGGATGGAAAGCGTTTGCGGAATGGAAGCCCAGTGGATGGAAGCGGATGGGAGCGGATGGCACATCCACTAGGCTTCCGGGGGGCCGCAGCAAAGCAGACGTGGAACGGATACAGCGGATGCAGAGCGGACGCCGAACGGATGAAGTGGATGCACAGCGGATGCACAGCAGAAGCCTAATGGATGCCTGGCGTTAATTGTGCATGCGGGGAGGATGCATTGCGTCAGCCCCATGGATATAACGGAAGCAGCTCGGAAGCAGGTCGCCATTCAGAGGAAAGACCTGCTGCCGGACGGATTGGCTGCCTTGCCTGCCCTGCCTGCATGTCTTCCTACAAGCCTTGCTGCAAGACTTGCTGCCAGCCTCCCTGGCAGCCTTGGTGCCAGCCTGCCTGCAAGCCTTGCTGGCAGCCTTGGTGCCTGCCTTGGTGCCAGTCTTCCTGCCAGCCTTGGTGCCCGCCTGCCTGCCTGCCTGCCTGCCCGCCTGCCTGCCAGCCTGCCTGCCAGCCTGCCTGCCAGCCTGCCTGCCAGCCTTCCTGCCAGCCTTGGTTCCTGCCAACCTCCCTGCCAGCCAGAAACCCCACAACCATGCGGAAGCACAGCAAGCCTCAGCCATCTGCTGCCAGCCCTGGCAAGAGGGACAGGGCTACCATCCCGCCCCCTGGCCCTCACTCTGGTTCTCCTGGGGCTTCTGCAGCACGGGCTCGCTCTTCTGGGGCTGGTGCTTCTGCTGCTTCTGCTTCTGGAGGAGCTGATGACAAGCACTCCAGCACCAGCCACCTCCACAGCACCTGGACCCTTCACCCCTGAGACTGAGCGACCAAGAGGTGTGGCAGAGACTCATTTTTGTTTTGTAGCGTCTTGTTAATAAAGTCTATTTATGATTCACGCACTTGTTTCATTTCTTTTTTTTTTAATAAAGTCTTGCTGAAAACTGTTAGAAATGGTTTAAGCCTTTGCATGCTTGTGGGATGGGTAAGGATAGCTTTGGAATGGGTTAGGATACCTGTGGGATGGGTAATAGCTGTGGGATGGGTTAGGATAGCAGTGGGATAGATAAACCTCCAGTGCAAGCAGAGTGGGACTGTATGATCCACCCTCCCAGGTGCCACACCTACGGCCCTTTATTATCAATAATAATGTAATAATTATCCACACATGTCAACATTAACACAACTCTTTATTAAACACCCTGTTCATTGTAGGCCAACCAAACATACATGGCCCAATCTCATCCGTGTGATGAGACAGGCTGAAGGAAGCATCCATTAAGCATCTACCATCCTGTCTTGCCACTCCACTGCTCCAGCTGGGGAGTCGCACCAGTGTTTCAGGAGGTTGTGCTGCTTCTTCGCTTCACGTGAGGCTCTGTTGGGGCCTTGCACATCCTCAGTGTCGATCAGGTTTTGCCCTTGCCTCCATTCCCCAGGCTCCATGTCCCCATTGCCTTGTTGATGGTCCACGAGCCTGTTCTGCAAGACTGGGTAGCGGGTGCGCATGAGATTGTGCAGGATGCAGCAAGCTTCCACGATCCTCCTCACGGTCTCTGGGCTATGCTGCATGGTGGTGAGAAGTACCTGGAACCTGTTGGCCAGGATGCCGAAGGCGTTCTCCACCACCTGCCTTGCCCTGGACAGCCTGTAGTTGAAGATCCTCTCTTCACGGGTGAGGAGTCTGGAAGTGTAGGGCTTCATGAGGTAGGTTGTGAGGGAGAAGGCGTCATCTCCCACGATGAAGTAGGGCACATCTTGCTTGTCGTTGGGCAGCGGGTCTGGATCTGGGAAGCCCATGATGAGGTTGCATTCCAGCCCCTCCTTGAGGTGACTGGCGTTGTATACCTGGGCATCTGAAGATAAGCCGTTATCTGAAGCATCGATGTACATGAACTTGTAGTCAGCATCGACCATGGCGAAGAGGACAATGCTGAAGAAGCCCTTCTAGTTGAAATAAGTGGACCCCGACTTGGCTGGAGCTTTGCAGGCCAGGTGCTTGCCATCTATCGCTCCAACGGTGTGTGGGAAGTTCCACTTCTGATACCACTGCTCTGCAACTTTCTTCCATCCTTCTTCAGTGGAGGGGCACTGGAGGAGCTCCTCCTTGTATTCTTCGATGATGGCCTGCACCACTTCTCTGACCACAATGCTGATGGTGTTGTGTGGCACCCTCCATCCGTACTGCATGCTACTGTAGGTGGTCCCAGAGGCCAGGTGGCGCAGAGTGAGTGCCACCTTGAGCCCAGGTTCCAGGCTGGGCGGGAAGTTGGTGTTTGCCTTGGTCAACCTGGGTGTCAGCTGCTGCACAAGTTCATCAAACATGGCTGGAGGCATCCTCATGAAGTTCTGGAATGCCTATGTGTCTTCATTCCTGAGCTCCACCATCAGCTTGTTGTACAGTCCGTCCTCTGCTCTTCTGGCGAACCATCTTTGGACCCAGACTTTTTTTGGGTGCCTCTTTTTCTTCTCACAGTAGAGTTCACAGAGCCTGCAGATGGCTTCACACTGTTGCAGAAGGATTGTGGCTGCCGAAAGGACTTTGTTACAATCCACGCTAGACATGACTGGATACTGTGGAAGAGGAAGAGCCAGATGAAGGCTGCAGAGGTCTGCACCGCTGGGCTGCTGTTCTGAAAGTGAGATGCAGATGAGTTGCTCCCCCTTTTTATAGGAAATTTTTGCCCAGGTGTTTGCCTGGCTTGTGGCATGGAGATCTTTCTATTTGAGAATGCAGGCTTCCAAATGATTGAATAGAAAGATCTGTATGCCACAAGCCACGCAAACACCTAGGCAAAAACAGACTCCCTCTGATAGCTCCAACCCAAACACCCCCCCACCAGGCACCCAGGTGAAACCCAGCTTGCTAATGAATAGCAGCTTGCTAATGAAGAGCAGACGTCCCTTCACACGGAGCCAAGCTGCACTGAAAGCCTCCAACACAAGAACAGAGTGTTGCCAGCCAATCAAAGCCACAAAACAGACAGAAGAAACCAGAAACACCAATCAATCAAACTCCAAGTCCAATGAACACAGATCCAGGCTCCCAGCCAATCAGAATGGACCAGCCTCAAATTTGAAACCAGGAACTAACTCTATACAGAAGCCTGAGGATGGCAGATGAGATTATGCTGAAACGTTGCTACAACTTTAACAGAACTACAATGACGTGGGATAATACCTGAAGGAAGCTAAACAGCACACATGTAAGTACCCGCGAAAGCCTAAAAAAACATATACATACATACATACATACATACATACATACATATATATATGTTTTTTAAGTTTTTGCGGGTACTTACATGTGTGCTGTTCAGCTTCCCTTGGGTATTATCCCTTGTCATTGTAGTGCTTTTAAAGTTGTAGCAATGTTTCAGCAGAATCTCATCTGCCATCATCAGGCTTCTGCATTGAGTTTGTATGTGGGTCAGGGTCTCACAGCTGTTGGTTTTAAATTTGAGGCTAGTCTATTATTGTGGCAGGATTCCAGGAAGCCAGGTTTCATCTGGGTGCCTGGTGGGGGGGTGTTTGAGCTGGAGGCATCAGAGGGAGTCTGTTTGTGCCCAGGTGTTTGCCTGGCTTGTGGTGTGGAGATCTTTCTATTTGAGAGTGCAGGCTTCCAAATGATTGACAGTCTGGTGGAATCATCTCTTCTATTCAGTGCAGAAGAGTACTACATTCCTCTGGTCACAACAGAATACCCTACAGTACCAAACTTGAAATTCTAGGCTTAGACAACCTTGAACTATGCCGACTAAGATTGGACTTAATAAAATCATATGTTACAGCGACTTATCAGTTAATGCATATTTCAACTTTAACCACAGCACAAGAGCACACAACAGATATAAACTAAATGTAAACCACTCCAAACTAGATTGCAGGAAGTACTGTTTCAGCAACAGAGTGGTCAATGTCTGGAATTCACTACCTGATTCTGTTGTCACCTGCTAAAACCCCCACTCCTTTCCCCTCAAAATATCCTCTATTGACCTCACCCCATTCCTAAGAGGTCTGTAAGGGGTGCATAAGCGCACAATAATGCCTACCATCCCTGTCCTGTTGTCCCCAATTATCAGTTTGTATTTTTTGTATTTAAACTTATATTTATTTTTGTTTCTGTTATATTGTAAGCTTTTGACAAATAAATAAAAATAAATAAAAATTTTAATTTTGGTTTTGATTTTAATTGTATCAATTTTATTATATGTTTTACCTAGCAAATCTGTATCGGTGCTGCCTTAATTGTTGAACTGAAGTATAAATTGAATGAACACTTTCATAAATAGTTTTTCTGCATGTCTATATGACAAAAGATTAGATGGGCTCAAGAGCAAAGGATGTTTATGGATTGTTTTTATAAATTTGCAGCAGTGAGAATGTATGCGTAGCAAATTCTCATTAACGAATCTCAGTTTGAAGCATATGTGGGCTCCTAACTATTTTATCAAACACAAATGTATTTGACTTGCAGGACAAAGGTTTTCAAATAGTTATCATACATTCCCAAAAAAAATAAAAATACCACTCAACAGATTAGATAGTTGAACATGAAAGTAAGACACTTGCCTCTTAATTTATATACCATCAATCTATCACTTATTTAAAATGAATATCAAATATCTGGGATATTTATTTATTTATTTGTCACATAAATATCCTGTCACAATCAAACTGGCTTTCAGTGGTAACTGCCTGAACAAGTCCTTGCACTTTGCTTGACAATATTTTCAGAAATGGTTTTTCATTGCCTTTTTCCTAGTGTCTATAGAGGGTAACCCTTTCAAAATCATCAGATGGTTAGTTGGTACTACAACACACAGTCTCCCAGTTTCTAGCTTGTCCCTATAACTACAACCAGTACACAAACTGATTCTCAACAATAACAATAACTGCATTAAATCACAGATAAAACTAAAAACAATAACAAAGCAAGAAGTATCAGGCATGAAAAGGCCTTCTGATACAATTTAGTTTTTAACATCTTCCAGAAATCCACCAAGAAGGGAAGTCTTTCCAACTTCAGCACTCACCCTGGTCGAAGTTGGACCAGATGGTTCTGTAGGTATGCAGGTGCTAAGCCACAAAAGATTTGATAGGTCAATGCTATATCCTTAAATTTGAATCAGAAGTCAATAACGAGACCAAGGTCTGCAGAATCAATGTTATAGGTTGCTGAGTTAGGAAGCATGTGGACTTCCATATTTTGGGGCAGTTGCAGTTTCCAAGAGTTCTTTAGGACAAATCCATTTAAGTACATTGCAAAACCGGTAGTTTAGTTAAGTAACAATAAAGGCATGAGTAATCCCAATCAATTCCTTCTGCTGTAGATCCAGCAGCAGAAGGAATTGGTTGGGATTATGACTACCCACACAACCAGAACTAGGCTTAGACCCCTCTGGCCTCAGCTTCATCTCCTGATCAAGCGCAAGCTGTGAAGTGTTCCAAATCTAATGGATACATGAAATTGTTAGAATCCTTAACATAACTGAAATACAATTTTAAAAAATATATAAATCACACTTCACGAGTAACTAGCAAAGAAAAAAAAAACCTGTCCAACAGGGTCTTTGATGATAATACTAGGATAATGGAGGGAAGAATTTGATACAGATTAACAGCTTTCTGTGGTCGTTCCTATTTGCTTCCTTCCTTTCTGTAAGATGACCAATATGTTTATACATTGTGCCCCAAAGTGTGTATTACAAACAGATCCTTCTCCCCATCACTAAGACACACAATCATGGAGAAATTCTTTCTGGAGAATGCCCAAACCTATTCTTAAAAATTATATGATGTTACAATACTGTGAAAAGAACCTTTGCCTGTCTTTTTTTTTAAGGAGAAAGAAACACAAAACCAACCCCCCCCCCACAACTGCCAACCTTTTTTAAAAAAGAACTGAAGTGGCAGTTCATAAAACAGCTGACATCTTCTGTGGGGTTATCTTTAAATATGGCTTCCTCCTTTCTTGTATATAACCTCTGGGTAGCCTTCCTAGGATTTCCCTTTTTGCTTTGTATTTTTTTAATCTGACACTCTCAAAGTTACAATTGGTGTGCTTTTTAGCCAGGGAGTGCACTGTGAATATTAAATTTAAGGGAACAATTCTCAAGGGTATGTGTCTTGTTGCTTCAGCTGGAATTCTTTTAATTTAAATGTTTGTAACTGAAAGTTTTCCGAAAGCTGAACCTCTGTGGGATCTTTTATAGGATATAACTCAGAGGTTCAGAAGAGCTGAGCAGGACAGTTTCTTTTTTGGGAATATCTGTGTGGTCTTGCACAAGCTTATATTCTTCTCCTTCATCCTTCACAATAGCTTAACCTTTGGGGATTTGAACAAACAATATTAACATATTTCTAAACTTGCCCCAGCTGCATTTCCCAATTTACTTGTAAAGAACACATATATTTTCGGTTAGAGATTTATCTAGAATAAGAGATCATGACAGAGAACGTCTCACTTAGTTTAGCTGACCATGTCCTAAATCACTCCATATTAAAAAATGGAAGAAAAAAACCCACCATTTCTTTCTGACTTTTTAATTTTTGATCTGACTTCATCTTACTTTAATATTGACATTCCAGTTACATCTCTAGAACATCAAGTTAAAACTGATGACCAGGTGGAGCCCAAGAACAAATTCAAATGCATCATTAATTTGGAGTTCCTGCCGCTCCATGAATTCTGTTAACTTTTGTCTAGCGCCAGTTTGCCTTGACTATTAGTGGAACAGATTCTTGTGTATAAGTAGCAAATAATGAATTTTAAGTGCTTTGAACCACACTCCTGTTCCTGGTTTCTTGTGCCTGATGGAATAGGAATATATATTATAATAACTAGCAATGGTTCTTCTTCAAAACATGAAGCAATGGTCTTCTGTTGATAAATCTAAATCTTTAGTTGGAGCAAAAAGTCAGCTGCTACTCACATCTCTAACAAATGATCAGACCAATTAGTTATAGTTTTGGTTGTATCTTTTTAGGGTTTAAATTTGTTTTATGTGTTTAAAAAAATAAATATTTCTGAATTTCTTTCCTTACAAAAGGGTACATATATATTTTCTGAAACAAATATTTCCTCTCTTCCTTCCACCTCCCATGTGTAATTTAAAACTAGAAACTGGCAACCATTTGTCTTTATTTAGTTAAATGTAAGTTACCTATCAAGTTCAATTTTGTTCTATTATACATTTTTTCTAACCTAAAGTTCATTCTACTCTATTGCTAGAGCAATTCATCATAAAAAAACATTGCTTGAATTTCCCCATTCTTCCTTTAATGCACTTTATCACTTATAAACACACACACACACACACACACACACACACAACCACACACTGTGTTTTCATACATCTGTCTTTTCTAAGAATCCTTTCTGAATGAATGTCATTTTTCTTTCAATATATTTCCCTAGATGTACATTTATGAATACTTTGGGGGAAATCACAAGGAGCATCAGAACACTTAGAAAAGTGCAGATAAAGGACACAACTATATTTTACTTTGAAATACTCCCATTGTACAACCATGTTACAATATGAACCCAATGAATTTATTTCTCTACCCCCATGGCTAATAGAATAATAGTCTAACAAAGGTTGGTGTGGCAGGAAAGCACAAGCTATATTTATAAAAAAAACCAATTATCTGTGGATGATACACAGATCCATCAATTTTGCATTTCTGTGATGGAAAGGAGAACCAGAGAACTACATAAGATCCACAAGGAATTAATACATGCATATCTGCAAGGCTTATCTAAAGAATTGTTAGAAAAGGAAATCAAATCAGCTATATACAAACCTCAAGGAACCAAATAAATCTGATTTGTAAAATAACTATATGAAGAGTATGTTTGTTGTCTTATCAGTTGTGGGAAATGGATACCAGCTGTTAGAGGAAAAACTGGGGTTTAGGAGCAAAATACACTGCACAGCACTGAGACACTAACCATTGCAACTTCACTTGGGAAGATGTTTCTCTTATGCAACACAAGATCATAGTATGTTATTTATGTTCTGTGATTATTTATATAAAGCTGCTATGTTGGCCTCAGCAAAATTTAACATTAATGACCGAAGATAAATCTTAATTAATGACACTATTCTAAAAAGGCATATCCTGTATATCTTAGGAAATCTTAACTTTTTTGAATTATCGACATACATATCCCATCTTTTTTTTTATCATACATACTCCAAGTGGTTTACAAAATATTTTTAAACTAATACAGCAATAACTGCAGCAAGCAAGAGAGAGATCTTTGAATAAAACCAGTGTTTAGCACCTTTAACATAGATTTTAAAACTACAGTAACAATGGTACCTAGCCAAGGAATTCGAAGGCCAGTCTGCCACTACTGAAAAGCTCCTCTTTCCAGCTTCTGATCTTTGACTAATCTGAAGTTCTTCAGATGAAGTTCTTCAAATGATGAAATGGTTCATATGGGCAGTAACAACCCTTCAGAACAAATTACACCCTTTCTAATAGGGATGTGGAACTTTTTTCAAAGTAAGGGACACAATTGGCCTCAGAGTAGCACAACAAGTGGGATATTTATCCAAGCTGGCAAAAGCACAATTTAGAATTCTTTATTGGCCAAGTGTGATTGAACGCACAAGAAATTTGTCTTTGGTGCCTGTTTTGTTCGGAAAACACACGAGGTAGACCGGGTTCCAACAACAAATACTTTTATTATAACCAGTCAGTAAAACGGAACGCCGGCTGAAGCTGGGGCCAGCCCTTTTATACAGGCTGGCTTGCCTGCTTGCAGCCAATGGCAGTTATTTGGATTTGCCGCCTTTTTGGCAGCTCTTTGGATTGGTTCCTAGTGAACCAATCCACTGTTCTTTTTCTTAGCCAATCAGGTTTGTAGATTTGGAGTCATCCACTTTACATACAGAACACCCCTCCCCCCTTAGTTCAGTCCTACGTGGTGACGTAGTCTCGCAGGTAGGTGGGGCTTTTCCGGACTCGACTTGACCTGCGCGGTTCATTTTCAGTGAAGACTTCGACCGGTTCGGATGGGGCTGCTGTGTCGTCCGTCCTTCTCCCTGGAACCGTCTGGAAGGGTGAGTCAGCCATTTTACCGCCGCCTGAGTTTCTTAGGCCGGCGGTTTTGCCGCTCCCTCCCGTTTCCTCGGGGCAGGTCGAGCTGGCTTGGCTGGCCCCTTCCGATGGTCTCTTTCCGCGGGTCTCTTCAAACGGTGAGTCTTTTGTTGGCTCTTTTTGATCGTATTGAATGTTAGGTTTATTTATTTGAATGTTAGTTTCAGTTTTAAACAGTTCTTTATTTGTTTCTCGCCTTTCCCCCCCCACCTTGGTTTGCATTTCGCCGGGTTTTTTTGTGAATGTTTGTAAGTCTGTGGTTCTTTCTATAATTCGAGATCGAAGCTGGTCTATGTGCCGCTTCCATTCCCTGCCATCGTATAATTTTACTCGATAGGATTTGGGGCCTGTAATTTGGATAATTTGCCCTGGTAGCCATACCGGGTCCCCGGTGAAGTTTTTGGCGTATACCAAATCGTCTGTTTCGAATTGTCTGAACCGTGTTGAGGAGTCAGGGGGGTTTTCTGGGGTAAAATTTGGGTGTAACCTATCCAGGTGAGATCTTAATTTTCGCCCCATGAGTAGTTCTGCCGGTGATTTATTTGTTATAGTACTGGGCGTTATGTGCTGGAGTGTGAGCAAATGGTTTACTTTTTGTTGGATATCTCCAGCGTCCATTCGTTCCAACCCTTCTTTGGTAAACCGGACCATTCTCTCAGCCCTGCCGTTCGCAGCCGGGTGAGCTGGCGCGGTTAGTGCATGTCTTATACCTAGGGAGGCTAGGTATTGCTCAAATGGTATGCTGGTTAGCTGTTATCTGAGACGAGAATGTCCGGTATGCCATGGGTGGCAAACAGGCTGTCTAGTTTCTTTATTACGGCTTCTGTTGTCGTTGATGGCATAATTTTTACTTCAAGCCAATTGGAATAGGCATCAACGACAATCAGGAAGGTATGCCCCTTGGTAGGCCCCACGAAGTCAATGTGTATTCTTGACCACGGTCCTCGAGGGGTTTCCCAGTCCTTAACAGGTGCCTTTGGTGGGGATGGTCTAATTGCCTGGCATTTGTGGCATGAGCTTACCCAATACTCTATGTCCTTATCAATACCCGGCCACCACACATAACTTCTGGCAAGGCTTTTCATCTTAACCATTCCCGGGTGCCCTTCATGTAACAGCATAAGTACCCTGGGCTGTAGTTTAGCAGGGATTACTACCCGATCACCCCACAACAAACACCCCTTTTGGATAGAAAGTTCAGTCTGTCTGGACCGGAAAGGTTTAAAGTTTTCAGTTTTTTGATTCTCCGGCCAGCCTTTACCTACCCAGCTAAGAACGCGGGCAGTCAATGAGTCTTTCGCGGTGGCTCTGGCGACATCAAACGCTGATATGGGTAGATCAGGGCAAGTCTCGATTTGTAGCGTTGTCATCGCTGGTGCCGGGTCTGCGTCGGTTGCTGGTAAAGGCGCTCTGCTCAAAGCGTCCGCATGGGAAATTTGTTTCCCTGGCCGGTGTGTCAGAGTGTAGGAATAAGCTGCCAGGAACTCTGACCATCTCGTCATTCTTGGGGACAGTATATTAGGTGTTGGCTTGTTTCCCGCCAAAATCCCCATTAACGGTTTGTGATCCGTTATGATTAGAAAAGTCCTCCCATATAAATATTCGTGGAATCGTTTTACTCCAGCGACAATTGCTAGAGCTTCCCTGTCCAATTGGCTATAATTCCGCTCGGTTTTTGATAGAGTCCTAGAATAATATGCGACGGGTGCTTCTCTGCCATCCGGTAGTTGGTGGCTCAGGATGGCACCTACTCCATATGGTGAAGCGTCGCAGGTCACTGTTAATGGCAGAGTGTCGCTAAATTGGATGAGAACGTTTGTTGATGTTAGCAATCTTTTAATATTTTGGAAGGCTTTTTTTTCTTTGTAACCCCAAGTCCAAGTTGCCTTTTTGTCTAGCAGACGGTGTAACGGTTCTGCTATAGTGGCTTTGTTTGGCAGGAACACATTATAAAAATTAATTAATCCTAAGAACGCTTGTAGTTCTGTTTTATTTCTTGGTTCAGGAGCGTCATTTATCGCCTTAACTTTTTTATCTGTGGGGTGGATACCCTCTCCGTCTATTGAGTAGCCCAGGAATTCGACGCTGTTCTTAACTAGACAGCACTTTTCTCTTTTAACCTTGAGGCCAGATTCTCTAAACTTAGTCAGAATCTTTTTCAGTCTGTTCCTTAATTGTGTTTCATCTCTGGCCGAGATTAGGACGTCGTCGAAATAGGGAACGACTCCTTGTATGCCATTTAGAAGGCGTTCCATTAGACTCTGGAAGACGCCAGGGGCTACGCTTACTCCAAATTGGAGTCGGTGGCATTTGAATGCGCCCTTATGGGTGACTATAGTCTGCGCTTCTGCTGTTTCTGGGTTGATAGGCTTGTGCCAAGTCGAGTTTGGCGAAAACTTTGCCATTTCCCAGGGAATGAAGCAAATGCTGGACTACTGGCACCGGGTATGCGCTTGGTTGTAATGCGTGGTTCAGGGTAGCCTTATAGTCACCACAGATTCTGATGGACCCGTCAGGTTTAATGGGTGTGACGATAGGCGTTTCCCACTTGGCATGGTCCACAGGTTCTAAAACCCCTTGGGCTACTAATTTGTCCAGCTGTTCCTCTATTTTTGCCTTTAGTGCAAAAGGAACTCGCCTGGCTTTTATTCTTCGTGGGGCTATTTGGGGGTTTAAATTGAAAGAAATGGGGTTTCCCCGGTACTTGCCCAGTGAGCCGTCAAAAACGTCCTGGAATTCTCGGATGAGGTCGTCTTCCCAGCCGGTTGTGGTCACTCGATCGACCCCGGTCATCCCGATGCCCAATGGCGCGAACCACTCGATGCCCAGGAGGCTTGGTCTGTCTTGGTTGACTATGGTCAGTGGAAGCACCTTGATGTGATTCTTGTAGGCGACTCGGAAATGTCCCATGCCAATCACAGGGATTTGGTTTCCCTGATAGTCTTTGAGGGTTAGGTGCTGCTTCTTCAAGTCTTTGGGTTTGATGCCTGGGACTAACTGTTTAATTGTGTCCCACGATACCATGGAGAGGAAGGACCCCGAGTCCACTTCCATCTTGCAGTGTTTTTCCTCGATTTCCACGTTGATTTTAATTTTTCTCCCACTTTCCGTCTGGGAGCTCTGAATAATGACAGTTTGGTGTGTATTGGCTCGCTTCTCTTGTTGCCATTTTCTTTCGGCTCGTTTAGGCTCAGCTCGTGTTGGGGAATTTCTGCGTCTCGTCGGGCTGTAGAATTTTTTGTTTCTGCAGACCTTCTCGATGTGCCCTCGTTTTTTGCAATGTCGGCAGATGGCATCGAGAAATCTGCATTCGGCTCGTGGATGGTTTCCTCCGCAGCCAGAGCATTCCCGCCAATTTCTCCTTTCGCGCTCTTTTTTGTTTGTGAGCAAACGGTGGACCTCGTCGTCCTCTTCGCTCGATTCGTTTGTTTCGCCCGACTCTTCATAGTGGGTCGTGGTGGCAGGATGCTTTCTATCTTTGGCTGGTGTTTCATCGCTGTGTGTGTTCATCTTTTTAAGGGCCACTGCAGATTTTTTCGCGGCTTCAGCGGCTGTAGCTTCCGCAATGGCTTCGGTAACGGTGATGTTGGGCTTATTGAGCATTTTACTCTGTGCGGTCGAGTCTCTCAGGCCCAACACCACGCGATCTCTCATTGCCTCGTCTATGTTTAAGAATTCACACTCACCCCCTATTTGTCTGAGTGCAGCGATGAAATCGGCGACGGTTTCTCCCTCTCTCTGGTCTCTTCGGTAAAATTCGTGTCGCTTTATTAAGTTAGACACCATCGGAGCGTAGTATGCTTTGAGGAGTCTCTGCAATTCTGTCCACGTTAATTGTTTAACGTTCCGGGGCTTCGCGAGGGCTTTTGCCATTTTAAACACTGTTGGTCCGCAGTGCGTCAGGAACACGGCTCTCTTGCGTTGCTCGGAAATGCCTTCCATTTCATTGCTTTACAAGTACATTTGGAAGCGATCAGCATAGGAATCCCAATCCTCTTCGTTGGGATTGAAGGGTGCGGGCGGTGCGTTGTTTCCAGACATCTTGGTTGTATCTGGACTTCTTATCACCGCGTGCAGGTTTTCCCATTCAGGACGATCCCATCCTCGTCGCCAGTGTTTTGTTCGGAAAACACACGAGGTAGACCGGGTTCCAACAACAAATACTTTTATTATAACCAGTCAGTAAAATGGAACGCCGGCTGAAGCCGGGGCCAGCCCTTTTATACCGGCTGGCTTGCCTGCTTGCAGCCAATGGCAGTTATTTGGATTTGCCGCCTTTTTGGCAGCTCTTTGGATTGGTTCCTAGTGAACCAATCCACTGTTCTTTTTCTTAGCCAATCAGGTTTGTAGATTTGGAGTCATCCACTTTACATACAGAACAGTGCCTATGCTCCCAGTGTACATAAAAAAAAACAAAAACATCCATGAAGAATCATAAGATACAAAACTTAGTGATAGTCATAGGCAGAGGTGGTATTTAGCAGGTTCTGACCAGTTCTGGAGAACCGGTACTGGAAATTTTGAGTAGTTCAGAGAACTGGCAAATACCACCTCTGATTGGAGATTTTATAGTATCCTTCCCCTGCCACACCCACCAAGCCACACCCACAGAACCACTCGTAAAAAAACGTGAATCCCACCAGTGGTCATCAGTTACTAATAAGCAATCTAGGAAACAAATAAAAACAATATAAATCCTAAACATACAAGCAACATGATTACAATTATAAGTGGAAGGAGATAGGTAATAGGAAGGATGATGATGATGATGATGATGATGATAATAATAATAATAATAATAATAATAATAATAATAATAATAATAAT
>BLBF01000003.1:96775464-96802364 GCA_015471245.1 Laticauda colubrina | reverse complement strand
ATAATAATAATAATAATAATAATAATAATAATAATAATAATAATAATATAAAAATAAAGTTAATACAACAATTTTCTCTGTTTTAAATTTTTATGCTTTTTCTGATTTTAAAAAAAAATAATATTTAATATTATAATATTTAATATATATTTTTAAAAATCCCTAATGAATGTAGATAAATCTGCCTTTTCAAGAAATCAAGGAAGTGTTTATGATAATTTCATGTGATCAACTGCACTTAGGGGAACTTGGTTTTTGGACATTTGAAAGGAATGAAAAAAGGAAGGAAGATAAAAAAGAGAAATAAATCACAACCACAGTCGCCTAAAAAAATTAACTCTCGGTTGCTTCAGTAATACAAGTCCTTTTGGACATTATCCACAGAGGTGATGGGCTTCATTTTTAAGCAGATTATTTTATGTGAGTTCCTGAACTGAGCAGCAACTCACCTAGTGCCCAAAATGACTCATCCTTCTCCCCCCCAAATATATTATAAATATAAAATGACTCTGATGCTTTTCAAACCCCTGTGCTGATATAAACATTATGCAGTCTTGTCTTTCGTGTGCTGCACAAAATATTCCAAATTTTGGCAGGGCCATTATTATTGCAGCCCTGCATGCAGCAGCATGATACAAAGCAAGCTGCCACTAGGGAATGACAGCACTGACTAGAAGATGTTGATATTAGTGGCAGCTTACCAGGTGTGAATGCCAATATGACAGATTCATTTAGCAGTTTTTGTACAAGGCTAGAGTGTGGCCTATTTAACTTTGATTGTTACAGCATCTGCTTTTTGTGACATTTTAAGATATTCCAAAACAAGATCATATTTGCTACCTTAAAACATTATATTAGAATAGGAATTAAAACAAGTGAAATACAATGAAAACAGTAGAATAATTAATGCAATAAGACAGCCTGTTCCCATACAAGTGTCCTTCATTCTCCCCCAAATGTTTTCTATTAACTTGTAATAGGAAGCCTCTGATCTATAGTATCAGAGCAGCAATGCAATACTCCAAAAGAGAGTAAGGGGAGTACTGTGATTCTCTCTACAGTAGGAAGGAGGGCTCGATTTACTTCTGGTCTTATACACTTTGGGGGACATCAGCCTTTGAACTTCTTCAGGGCCCATTAAGGCAAAATAAAATCAGTCTGAGAAATGGGGAACATTGGGAGAAAATGCCATCTTGATTCTCTTTGGTATAACACAGGACAGAAGGGAACTCTGGCAGGCTTTCAAGATTCTATTATGATATCCTACAGCAATACAGTAGCATTTTTTAAAATCCTTGCAATATGTTTTTCCTCATCTGGCTTACTTTAAAGAGCGGAGAGTTTCACAGGATATCACTATGTTATACTATTTTTTTTAAAATCTCTAGTCTCATTTTTTCTACATGTTAAAGTGTTGAGAAATCTTGAGTTTCTGGAAGTTCTCCAGCTTATAAATTCATTTGTAATAAAATTTAAAACATTTCAAAATGAATTCAATTTCTGAAGTAATAATTGTCTGCTGTGATTCTACTTGCAGTTTGCAAGTAGCCAAAGAAATTGAAACTCTGGTCAAAGCAAGGTGCAATTTTTCCAAAAATGTATGAAAGTGTTCTGACATGAGCCCCAAATCAACAGCCTACTCATGAAAAACCCTTTTTATTTAGAAAGCCAGGAATTCATGGCATTCACTGACAAAGCTCCAGGTGATTCACAAGCCAAAATAGTCTCTGAGTTCCCTGCAAGAAGCTTCAATTAGCACTTCAATTCCAACACAAAGAGTCCTGACTGACCTGATTAGTGACAAAGAAATCCTGGTAAGGAATCCGCTAGAGGGAACTCTTCTGGAGCATGAACAGATGTCTCTGACACCCATACCCCTTTTCCTTATATCTCAGCTGGAATCGGGCTTGTTAACATCTCCTTTTCCTGAATAGCTGGCCCTCAGTTCTGTGTTGCTCTCCTCTTCGTACTTCTCTGTACATTCACACATCTGGAACAGGCTCCAGCTGTTCCTCCACCTTGCTCGTCTCAGGCACCAAAAACAGCTGTCTCGCCACCTGAGTGTGAGTAGATGGGGCCCTGTTCTCCACCTGGCTTTTAGACCTCCTGTTCATCAGAGCCTTCTGCCAGCTCTGATGGTAATCCAGCCACCCCTTCCATCTCCTCTGACTCCTCTGATTCAACTGTCATCTCTGCTGGCAGTCAACAAACCACAACAGACAGAACCTATAAGGTTGTCCACCCCAAAGATAAAATACCCAGACACAAACTGAGCAACATGGTATGTGCAATATAATTCAGTGAACCATGTGCAGATCTGTACATTGGGAAACAAAACAATCACTTCATAAATGCATGGCACAACATAGAGAAAAAATGCATCTGGACTAGATGCAGCAGTCCATCTCCATTTAAAATATAAAGGCCATTCTTTTGAAGACAGCAAAGTCCACATTTTGGACAGTGAGGATTGATAGTTTGAAAGAGAGGTCAAAGAGGGCATCTGTATCAAAATTGAACAGCCCTTTCTCAATGGGGGGAGGGATGTGACATCTTCTATCTCCAGTCTACAATATAGTCCTTCAACAGTTCCAAAAAGGTTTCGCACCCATTTCCACCACTCAGGTGACCCTGATAACAGAGATGAACCTCCAGATGACTTTAACAACTCACTAAAAGAATGCAAATGACCAGCTGTCTGCAAGGAGTATAAATTCTTCCATTCCCCAGCTGAAGAAACTTCTTGGATGAAAATCCTTGGATCGTCTTCAAGGATTCATGTACAATATTGCAAATTTGTGTGGCAAATAATTCATCAGCAAACATAAGCCATTTTATAACATGAAAAATTATTATTTCAGAGGCTGAATATTTGACAAACCTCATTTTTTTTTCATTTGTGCAAATTAAGTTAGGATGACAATTGTTATTTTAACTTAAACTAAGATCAAAATCTTTATCTTTGGAGTATTTATCCAGCTAACAAGTATGGATGAATCTACACTTGACAGACGTCTGCATCATATGCGTGGTATATGGAGTGCAAAAATCAGATACTAGCACCAAAACAATAGAGAAAACACTGACTCTTACCTGCCATCTATTTTGTCCCTATTTTTGCATCCCATATAAGTAGGTATTGTCTAGAGGAGCTAATGCTTCTGGGGCCAGTTTAGCAAAATTAAATGGCACAAAAATGCTGTTAAATAACTAAAATTAATTAATACAATAAATAAATACATTTTCAAACTAATTCATACATTGTACTAAAAATGACATGATTGATTCCACCCTACCAAATTATTTATATATTCATCTACTTATCAAATTCTATTTGCTTTGGGTTGGTGGGAGATTTTCCCATCAGAGATTTTCTACTGGAAATAGGCACTGATCTGAAATTGTAATTAACTGTTTTTTGGAAGACACCAGTCAGTAGTCATTCAAAGGATCTAGCCAATATTTATTTAGTTTTTAATTTATACAAAAAAGGTTTAGGTAATGAAAAAAAAAATAACTTTGCTAATTCCAACTGTCCACAGAAACTGTTCAAGGATTTTGGGATGATTTTGGGAGTTTGGTGCTAGTAGTGGCTATGATGTTTGTTTCTTGTGGATGTTGTTTTTTTTGCAGGAATGTACACAGATGTTTCAGTCAATGAAAGAACAGTAGCTACAGTAGTTGTAGTGTAAAGTAGTGTACTTTAAAAAAAATAAGAGCAGAGGGGTTTATAATAGGAAACATGTAAAGCTATTGAATGTGGTCATAAATACAAAATTTAGGGCTACCATCCTAAAGACCTTTGTCTGACCACAATTGCACATACGTCTGAGTAAAAAGGGATAAGTTTCCATTTGATTTTGAGATTGTCCTTTGTAATAGGTTTAGTTATACACTTATGATGTGTTTATCTTTTAGAAAAACAAGTGGACACTGCAAGCAATCTTAACTTCACACCAATGTCTAATTTAATTACTCTTATTTCAAATGAAACTTTCAAAAACTTGCATGCAGGTCTTGTTTATATTACAATAAATGTGGAAACAAATGTGGGAACAGAACAAGATTGAACTGTCAATAGTTTGTTGTGGAAGGAATAAGAAACCAGTGGCTCCCTAGATAGTTTTAAATCAAAGGCGCCACCATCCCTTACCATTAGCTATGGTATTGGAAGGATTTGTAGTGAAGGAATGCTTGAAAAGCCACTTAACTCCAAGACTTGAGTTAATGTTTATTTGCCAGATATTGGGGTAGGTTGGACTAGGAGAGAATGACTGGCCGAAATCACCCAGTAAGTCTCCATGGGGTTGTATTTGAACAGGGAATCTTCTAAATCTTACTCTAAGGTAGGGTATCAAACTGACAGCCCGCAGGCCGGATATGTCATGAACAGGCCAGGCTGACTCCAGTTCTGTGAAGGGAAAAATGTCACAAAACATACATGATGGCAATGTGAGTTTGACATCTGTGCTCTAAGACTACAAATTTTCCATTCCACTGGCAGTACATCTTAAGAATACTGCACCTCACCATTTTCCAGGTTTTCTAGTTTTGGAATATAATAAAAAGAATATGAAAATACTTTCTTATATAACAAATTCTCAAAAGTTCATAGACTGATTTGCTTTATTGGATTTTCAAAGCTACTATGAACAGTATTCAGTTTACAAGATCGACAAAAAGAATCCCCTTTTTTCTCTTAAATAATCCTTATTAATAAATTAATTCAAGTTTTAAGCAATTTCCATATGTGTTCTTACTACATGAAATTAGAAAAAAACAGGTCAACCTCAAATAAATTTTGTTTTCTATGTTTTTTTCTTCTTCAGAAAATAAACCACTTAAAAACTTGTGGCAGAATTCAGTAATTTGTTTACTGAACAGTTTCACTAACTTTTTAAAATCATTTGTAAAGTTATACGTAATCTCAGGTTGTTTAAAGGTTTCAGAGAGATTAATAAAGAAAGATTAATAAAACATTTTAGCTTAATTTTCAACAAACGGATAATTCCATACTATAATTTGTGAATAAAAAACAATTCTTCAAATAAAAATGACATGGATGGAATCAAGAATTTTAAGATGAGGTATGCTTTGGCCAACATTGTAAAATCACTATTTGCAAAGTTCTAAACCATCTAAAAAGTCTGGTCCCTTTTCTGAAGTAAATAAAAAACCCTCCTCTAATTCATTTTTTAAAAAATCAATCAACTTGCATCCGCCAAATATGTCAGGAATCAAAAGATAGAATTATAACTGTCTCCCATATTTTAATTGAGTAATCAATTAATCCATTGTGAACATTTGTGCTGACTGAAAAGATGCCTCAATTTTTGTTTGTTCGAGGTGATGAATATATCCAACATACTTCCTTTTTCTATTTTCCCCATGACAATAATCCATAAAGTGAATTGAGTTGAGAGAGAGAGAGAGACCGGTATAAGGAAAAAAATAGAAATACTTATAAAAATTGTGGGTGTTAATTAAGAGAATTAAGTATTTTTCCCTTCCATTTGCAGGCAGCCACTCTTCAAACAGAAACAACTTGCTGTAACAAAGGGATGTTGTCTAAAAATGCTACTTTAAAAGCAATCATTTTCACTCATGTGAAAATATATTGATTTTAATCAACACTTTTCTTTACAATTAAACAGATATGATTTATTTAACTGGACAGCATCCCAGTCGTTAGAAAAAAATGTGCATACTGTGCTTGACAGTTGTTTTGTTTACAATAATCCAGTAAGCCTCCATTAGCTTGTAAGCCACCCAGTCACTTAAGGCCCTGTCACACTGCCCAACGGATGCAAAACGTTTGTAAAAAGGACACAGCGGATGAGCAAAATGTTCCATCCGTTGTTATCCGCTCTCAAAAGGGGCAAAAATTTGCATAAACAGAGCGGATAACACGGAAAGGAACGGATGGGGGGAGGACGTAGAGCGGATGGAAAACGGATGCAGAGCAGAAGCCTAGTGGATGGAAGCGGATGGGAGCGGATGGCACATCCGCTAGGCTTCCGGGGGGCCTCAGCAAAGCGGACGGAAAATGGAAAGAGCGGATACAGAGTGGATGCCGAGCGGATGAAGTGGATGCACAGCGGATGCCGAGTGGATGAAGCGGATGCAGAGCGGAAGCTTGGCGGATACACAGGGGAAGCCTAGTGGATGCCTAGCGTTCCCTGCGCATGCAGGGGGGATTTAATGTGTCAGCCCTGCGGATATAAAGGGAAGCAACTCAGAAGCAGGTCACCATTCAGAGGAAAGACCTGCATCCAGACACATCGAGTGCCTTGCCAGCCTGCCCTGCCTGCATGCCTGCCTGCATGCCGGCCTGCCAGCCTTGCTTCCTGTCAGCCTCCCTGCCAGCCTTGCTGTCTGCCTGCCTGCCTGCCTCCCTGCCAGCCTTGCTATCTGCCATCCTTGGTGCCTGCCTGCCTGCCTGCCAGCCTTGGTGCCTGCCTGCCAGCCTTAGAGCCTGCCTGCCAGCGTTCCTGCCAGCCTTGGTGCCTGCCTGCCTGCCAGCCTCCCTGCCAGCCAGCAACCCCACAACCATGGGGAAGAAGAGAAAGCCTCAGCCATCTGCTGCCAGCCCTGGCAAGAGGGACAGGGCCACCCTCCCGCCCCCTGGCCCTCACTCTGCTTCTGCTGGGGCTGCTGTAGCACGGGTTCGCTCTTCTGCGGCTGGGGCTTCTGCTGCTTCTGCTTCTGGAGGAGCTGATGCTGCTGTTTATGGCGGTGGTGATTCTGCTTGTGCTTACTCTGCTGATGCTGCTCCTCGTCCTGCTGGTCCTGCTGGTCCTACTCGTGCTCCTGGACTTGCTCGTCCTGCTTGTACTGCTCGTGCTCCTGGTTTTGCTCGTCCTGCTCGTCCTGCTGGTCCTGTTTCTGCTCCTGGTCCTGCTGGGGCTCCTGGTGCTTACTCTGATGCTGCTGATCCTGGTCCTGCTGCTGCTGCTGGTGATGAGGATACTGCTGGTGCTGATGATACTGCTGGTGCTGCTGGTGCTGCTGGTGCTGCTGCCGATGATGATCCTGCTGGTGCTGCTGCTGGTGGTGGTGTGGAGGAGCAGCCCCTACAACCTTGAAGCCCCTCTGATGAGGGCCCATCTGGTCCTGCCAAAGGGAGGAAGAGGCATATGTGGGAACAGGAGAGGAGGCAATACTCCATTGAGGAGGAACACGAGGATGAGGTGCTGGAATGGCTGAGAGAGAATGACTATCTGTGGCGGAAGGGACACTGGCTCTACAGGGACACCAAAAGGAAGCAGGCTGCTTGGAGAGAGAAGGCGGAGAGTCTGGGCTACACATCAGATGTGCTCCTTGGCTGGTGGAAGCACATGCACACCTGGTACGGAAAGCTGCACCTCAAGAAATCTGGCCAGGCCACGGTTAAGCTGACGGACAGAGAGACCTACGTCATGGCCAGGTGCAGCTTCCTGGAGGGTGAGATCCACCACCGAGGAGCAGCAGCAGCCCCTCTCACGACCCTCTCTCTCCGGCAGCCTGCTGAGAGCCAGTCCTCTTCTGGCCGAGAGTCAGCTCCTGTCTCCAGGCAGGTTTCTGTGGAGCATCCCACGGCGGAGAACCCGCGGACAGCTGTTTTAACCTTGGTGGAGCGCGTGGAGGACTCCCTGGTGCAGTGGGAGAAAGGAGACGGCACATCCACCACAGCCCTACCCGCATCCACCCCCAGCTCCACCTCCACAAAAAGGCAGAGAGCCAGACAGGAGGGGCAGAGCCACACTGTCCTGCTGGAGATAAGGGACACCATCCGGAGCAGCATAGATCTCCTCTCTCAGCTGCTCCACACCGAGTCCTCATCCTCCAACCGCAAGCCCTTCCTCACCAATGTCAACTAGACCCTCACGGACATGGCGGAACCCCAGTACCAGGTGGTGAAGGACCGGATCACCGAGCTGCTTCACAACCCTCCAGACCCAGAGGAACCTGCTCCCACCCAGTCCAGGTCTGCTCCTCCACCCCAAGTGATGTCCCTCCCATACCAAGGCTTCCCACAGCCCCTCACCTACCAGGGCTACAGCTACCAGGAGGTCCAGCAGCACAGGCAGCAGCCCTTCCCAGCCCAGGCACAGAGTCATCGGGCGACACCGTTGCCACCGGTTCCACTGATACCACCGATGCCACCCATGCCAATGATGCCACCGACGCCACCGATGCCACCGACGCCAATGATGCCACCCACACCACCGATGCCACCCATGCCAGTCCTCACCCAGCTGCAGACCAGACATTCCCACCCTTCCTCCACCCCACAGCCAAGCCCGGCCTCAGTACATCTGTCCTCGGTACTGGGGCTGACAACCCATGGCATGGAGGAAGGAGCTCTCAACATCACGGGGCTGAGCCAGCTGTCCGAGAGCTTCCTCAACACACCGTCACCTGTTGTCCTCTCGGGGCCAGGCACCCCAATGACACTTCAGTCCAGTACTCCAGCACCAGCCACCACCACAGCACCTGGACCCCTCACCCCTGAGACTGGGCACACCTCCGAGTGACTGATAAGAGTGCCAGAGACTGGGTGGCTACCTGTAGACTTTATTTGGACACGTGACTTGGGTCATTTTTCTTTTACAGCTTGTTATTAATAAAGTTTATCTTTGCTTCACACACTTGCTTCATTTATTTTTTTTAATAAAATCTTGGTGGAAACTTTAAGAAATGGTTTAAGCCTTTGCATGCTTATGGGATGGGTAAGGATAGCAGTGGGATGGGCAGGGATACCTTTGGGATGGGTAATAGCTGTGGGATGGGCAGGGATACCTTTGGGATGGGTTAAGATAGCTTGGGATGGGTTGAGATAGCTGTGGGGATAGATAAACCTCCAGTGCAAGCATAGTGGGACTGTATGGTCCACCCTCCCAGGTGCCACACCTATGGCCCTTCATTATCAATAACAATGTAAGCATTGATCCACACATGTCACCATAAACACAACTCTTTATTAAATGCCTGTTCATTGTAGGCCCACTCAACATACATGGCCCAATCTCATCCCTGTGATGAGACAGGCTCAAGGAAGCATCCATTAATCATCTATCATCCTGTCTTGCCAGTCCGCTGCTCCAGCTGGGGAGTTGCACCAGTGTTTCAGGAGGTTGCGCTTCTTCTTCCCTTCACGTGAGGCTCTGTTGGGGCCTTGCACATCCTCAGTGTCTATCAGGTTTCGGCCTTGCCTCCATTCCCCAGGCTCCATGTCCCCATTGCCTTGTTGGAGGTCCAGGAGCCTGTTCTGCAAGACTGGGTAGCGGGTGCGCATGAGATTGTGCAGGATGCAGCAAGCTTCCACGATCCTCCTCATGTTCTCTGGGCAATGCTGCATGGTGGTGAGAAGTAGCTGGAACCTGTCGGCCAGGATGCCAAAGGCGTTCTCCACCACCCGCCTTGCCCTGGACAGCCTGTAGTTGAAGATCCTCTCTTCATGGGTGAGGAGTCTGGAAGTGTAGGGCTTCATGAGGTAGGTTGTGAGGGAGAAGGCGTCATCCCCCATGATGAAGTAGGGAACATCTTGCTTGTCATTAGGCAGGGGGTCTGGATCTGGGAAGCCCATGATGAGATTGCGTTCCAGCCCCTCATTGAGATGACTGGCATTGTATACCTGGGCATCTGAACATGAGCCGTTGCCTGAAGGATCGATGTAGATGAACTTGTAGTCAGCATCGACCATGGCGAAGAGGACAATGCTGAAGAAGCCCTTCTAGTTGAAATAAGTGGACCCCGACTTGGCTGGAGTTTTGCAGGCCACGTGCTTGCCATCGATGGCTCCAACTGTGTGGGGGAAGTTCCACCTCTGATACCACTGCTCTGCAACTTTCTTCCATCCTTCTTCAGTGGAGGGGCACTGGAGGAGTTCCTCCAGGTATTCTTCGATGATGGCCTGCACCACTTCTCTGACCACAATGCTGATGGTGTTGTGTGGAACCCTCCAGCCGTACTGCATGCTCCTGTAGGTGGTCCCTGAGGCCAGGTGGCGCAGAGTCAGTGCCACCTTGAGCCCAGGGTCCAGGCTGGGGCGGAATTTGGTGCTCTGTTTGGCCAACCTAGTTGTCAGCCGCTGCACAAGTTCATCAAACATGGCTGGAGGCATCCTCATGAAGTTCTGGAATGCACGAGTGTCTTCGTTCCTGAGCTCCACCATCAGCTTGTTGTACAGTCCGTACTCTGCTCTTCTCCCAATCCATCTTCGGACCCAGACACTTCTTGGCCGCCTCCTTTTCTTCCCGTAGTAGAGTTCACAGAGCCTGTAGATGGCTTCGCACTGTTGCGGAACGATGGTGGTTACCAAAAGGAGTTTGTTACGATCCATGGTGGACATGACTGGATGCTGTAGAAGAGCAAGAGGCAGATGAAGGCTGAGAGGTCTGCACAGCTGGGCTGCTGGGCTGAAAGTGAGTTCCAGGTGAGATCTGAAAGTGAGATCCCCCTTTTTATAGGCAATATAGGTTTTCCACTATGTGTCCCTTTGCATCCTCTAGGCATCCTCTAGACATCCTTAATTTCCGAGATAGGTCCCCTCTGCAAACGTTTTTTCCGTTTTAAATGCTTTCTTTGCGTGCTGCATCTGCTTTCATCCTTTCTCCGTCCGTGCTACTAATGCTGCACGTCCATTCCGCTTCCTCCCTGCGTCCGTTTACTGCTGAAACGGATGTGAGTTGCGCGAATGCGCAGCAGATGCCTAGCGGATATAGCAGATGCGTAACGGATGCAGAACGGATGTCCCCCATATGCCGAGCGGATGCAGAACGGATGCATTGGATACATTTTCCGCTCAAAAGTTTTGAGCAGCTCAAAACCTTCTGAGCGGATGAAATGTCAATAGACAGATTCTGGACGGATAGAGAGGAAGCAAAACGGAGGCAGTGAGTACAGAATGGAAGCATCGCGTTAACCAATGGATGGTAAGTGTTTTTCTCTGTTTTACATCCACTTTCCATCCGTTGGTGCAGTGTGACAGGGGCTTTAGACAGTGAGATAGGTGGTAATCTAAATTTAATAAATGAATAAATTAAATATTTAATCTTCTTTCCACCAAAACAAGATTTGCAAGGCTTCAGGCCTTCTAGTACAGACTGAAACCAACACTAACTACATAATAATTTCTTGTACTATGAACAAGGATAATAACTTTAAAATGATAAACAATATAGAATAGAATACTCTTTAGTGACCAAGTATGATTTGAAATATAAGGAATTTGTTTCTGCTGCATAAGCTCTCAGTGTACATACAAACAACTGTGATAAATCATAAATAATAAGATAAAATCATAAGACACAAACAACAAAGTGATATAAGGTAGGAGGTAGGAGAAGGTAATGGGAATCATAAGGTAGGAGAAGGTAATGGGAAATATGAGAAGGATAATAACAATATAGCCCTATTATATGGGTAAATATCCTTAGGCATAAAAGGCAGTGCTCTGGGAATTAGGTATTCAGTAGAGTAACGGCAGTAGAGAGAAAAAAACTATCTTTATGCCTAGTTGTTTTGGCATGCAATGGTCTATAATGATGTACTGAGGGGAGGAGTTGAAACAGTTTATGTCCAGGATGTGAGGGGTCTGTGGATATTTTTTTCAGCCCTCTTTTTGGCTCATGCAGTATACAGGTCCTCAATGGAAGCCAGGCTGGTTGCAATTGTGTTTTCTGCAGTCCTAACTACCCATTGAAGTCTGTACTTGTCTTGTTTGGTTGCTTTGCCAAACCAGATAGTTATAGAGATACAGATGATAGACTCAATAATTCCTCTGTAGAATTGTATCAGCAGCTCCTTGGGCAGTCTGAGCTTTCTGAGATGACTCAGGAAGAACATTCTTTGTTGTGTCTTTTTTAAAATGATGGTTCTAATGTCCGGTGTCCATTTCAAGTCTGGGACTCCATTGAATAAAAGAAAATAATAATATAACACTTACACTTAAACAGTAACATCTGCCTATCCCAGGTCCTTGGAAAGGATTTTATACATACACAAAAATGTCAAATCCAGTCTAAACATCTGATTAACTTTATGACCAGCCATAATAACTAACAGAAGAGCAATGATGGTTTGGAGACATAGTTATCCCATTATACTTAGCCATCTCTCAAAATTCACTTCAGGCCTTACTGCCCACTTTGAAATCTTGCTCTGGGCTTGTCCAGGAACGACTTTTGATAGTGTTCCTGCTTTGTCGGCAGAAGCCTAATCAATTTTAAAAACAACAATGCTCCTTTCCTTCTAAAACTGTTTCCCACACACACATACAAGGACAATGCGTCAATCTTCACTTGATATAGTAAAGTTATGACTTTGTTAATACTAAATAAAACAATTGTCATAATATTTTTAATCTGCATATTTCAAATAGACATACCTTTTTTATAATTCAGACAGGCATGTTACAACCTTTATGGAAAAAGTCTAACTCATAATGACTTTCTTTGACAAACATAATACATAGCACCAACTACCTATAGCCAGCAGGTGGCTCTATATTACACAACCTAGATTAACCATCCATATTAGGAACAATTATTTTGAATAAAATCCATAAATATCTTTATTTATTTATATTTTATTTTATTTTTTAAAGTGACAAACCAAGTCCATTACAGAAGTTGAAGTAAATTTTTCACCAGGCATATGGTAACGTCCCTTACTCTTCTGGTAAGTCTATTGTGTTGGTATACAAACAAATGTACTGTTAAAAGAGACACTCACGTACACAATTCAGAGTACACACTGATATAGATAATACAGTATAAACAAAGTTAAATGTTTTTTCTAAATATATTTTCTTATATAAAACTGGATAAGAAACATGGAGTGTGGGCGTTACCTAAGTAATGAAATATAAAACTATGCATAGGAAAACCTACAGAGTCATAGACCCTTAAATGCTATCTTTATATTTCAAGTATGAAAGTATTCATATAAATGACATTAATAACCAGTATAGTATAGTGACTAAAGTACAAGGCCTTTTGAAGATACAAATAATAATTTGAAGTACTCCCACACAGCTTGCTACATCAATGTGCTGTTTCCTACGAATCTGAAATACAGAAATCACCTTTTTATTATTAAACTAAAGCTATATACAAAATACAAAAAATGCTTAACTTTCTTCTCATTTTAGTACTCAATTCATATAAAGAACCAGGGCAATATTTCTACAGCCTTTTTCATCTCCAGGAGTTTGGTAGTAAACTAGGGTTTGGGGCTATCTTGGGGAATCGTGGACTAAAACTAAATCTAGCTATGGAAGTTCATCTAGCTTTTATTGGTCCAATAATTTCTAAGCTAAATCGCTCTACTATATCTTCTTTGAGAAATACAAGATTTAAAAAAATCCTGTAATCAATCAATTAAAACATAACAGTGTCTTCCTTGGGGACAGAGTGGCTATGAGCAAAATTGTGAAAAGCCTAACTGATGGTCCTGCAGCTCCCACAAAGCTTTTAAAAAAAACCCAAATAATTGGTGATTCCACATAATAGAACAGAAAGTAAAACAGAGAAATTTACTAAAACATTCATCCTTCTTTTTGTGAAAAGGTCTGCTGGATTGCCATCAGAAATGGGAGAAATGAAAGAAACCACTCAAATCATGGAAGTGTTCATTGGGAATGAACAGATAATCCTTGACTTACAACAATTCATGAAGTGCTTGTTGGAAATTACAATGGCTCTGGAAAATGTGACTTATGACTGTTTTTACACTTAAAAACATTGCACCATACCCATGGTCATGTGATCAAAACTTAGCTGCTTGGCAACTGGTTCATATTTATGATGGTTGCAGTGTCCCAGGGTCACATGGTCACCTTTTATGACCTTCTGACATGCAGAGTCAATGGGAAGAGCAGTGGTGGCACTTAAATTTTTTTACTACTGGTTCTGAGGGTGTGGTGTGGCTTGGTGGGTGTGGCATGGCTTGGTGGGCATAGCAGGGGAAGGATACTGTAAAATCCCCATTCCCTCCCCACCTCACTAACCTGCTTTCAGCTCTGTTTTCCTGGGCAGGGCAACAAAAGAAGACCCAACTAATCAGCTGGGACTCCGATTAGCTGGGTCTCTGGAGGCAGTGAATAAATGGGGGCAGGGCCAACCAGAGGTGGTATTTGCCAGTTTTCTGAACTATTCAAAATTTCTGCTACCAGTTTTCCAGAACCTGCCAGAACTGGCTGAATACCACCTCGGGGGAAGAGTGATTCATTTTATATGTTACTAACTTAACAACTGCAGTGATTAACTTAACAACTGTGGCAAGACAGGTCATAAGATGGGGCAAAACCTGCTTAGCAAATGTCTCGCTGAGCAACAGAAATTTTGGGGTGGTTTTAAGTCAAGAACTCTTATTTGCAACATATTATGACTACTATTATTAATCTTAATAAATTAAATTTTTTATGCCTGCTCATTCCATCAAACTCTAGGTTGTAATTTTATAAAAAAAGAACATTTTTATACAATTGCAATGTAAAAGTTATTTTATTTATCTTCCTATTAGAAATGGTAGGATCATTTCATGAAATATAGTAACATGTTACTAACTTTAAAATTTGTGTAATACATACATTTGTATAAAATATATTCAAAATGCTTGGAATGCTGCTGAGGTCAAAATAGTTGTTTCAAATGTAACTAGCGGTATGGTTTCATAATATAACAGGCCATAAAAATATTATTGATAGTGGAAAAACAAGACTCCTGAGGTGGGTATATAGAGCATTCTGCTTAGTATGTCGAGAAGCAGGTTTTCAAGTATTATTATTAATTCAATTATTAAGGCAAAAATGGAGCTTTAACTGCATATCTCTGAAGAATAGTTTTTCACAATTGCCTCTTTACTTAAGGCACAAGAAATACCAATCTAAGATGTAAGTAGCCTATTTTAAATATAACCAGAACTACCGCAATTAAGAAATTCTCTTTTAAACATTAAGTCATCTGCCATCCTGTTCGGAGAATATTCCAGATTCATAATAGTTTTCCCATTCTAACATTGGCATCTTAGAATATTTATATTCTATTTGTATGCTATTGATGAAATACTGGCATATTTCACTTCCCTGGGATTTGGAGGTATTTTTAATCATATTAATAGATCAAACCTCAACAATGCATTCCAATGTTTCTTAGTCAGAAATAAAGTTCCTGAATGACTCAGTCATATCAGTAATTTTACATTTGCTTATATAATCCTTATTTTAGGAATAGGATAAGAATCTTGATTCATATGTTCCAAATCTATTTGAAAGTTGGTTTTGATACTTTCTCTTATTGCTCCATCAAATAGCTTCTAAAACATTTGAAATCACAGAAACAAATTACAAGTGAAACTCATAAAGAGAAAATAAATCTAAAATAGTTAAAGAAAACAATAAAGCAAACTGTGTTCCACCAGCATAAAAAGCATGTCCTTATGGTGTTCTAGGAAGGAAAATTAATACATTTAAGTATTTGTTTTGTTTCTTTTTAAAGAGAATCCTGCTATTAATCACTTACTCTGCCTAAGTAGACATTAATTCTCAAAACTGCTTCTGTATCAAGGGCCTTCAGCGGGTACTCTCTTGGCAATAATTAAGAGAAGATGACTTTAATGGACTCTCAGAGACATGTGTACACATTCAGTTTTTTAACACTTTGGCACCAATCCACTTAACCACAAACACTTCAAAATTGGCAGCCAGGGATAACTGAAAATAATGCAGATGGACAGTTCAGAGCATGGCTGTCTTAAACACCTTAACGATACACAAAAGGATCAAGCTATATGATAGGACTAAGATTTTCATTTGTGGTATACACACAGGAAAAAAGCAAAGGAGAGGACATCTCCAGCACTTTTTCAATATTTAACATTTATTAAATGTTACAAATAGATTCTTAAGAGTCTCATACGATGCTGAAGTATTCAGAAGAAATTGAGACTGCTATGGTCTCCTTTGTTAAAACCTATTAAAATGTAAGGTATAGCTATTTATGTAGATTTGCTTTCTAGATTCCATTGAATTTGACCGCCAATAAATTCAAATGAACGAATACATTTAAAGTTACACATCTTACTTTAAAAAACAACAACAACAAAAGTTTCTAAAAAATATATGATCTTGTTTCTCACAGTCTTCCCCCCAGTATATTATGAGCTGGTTTCCATAATGCTTAAGCTCTGCATAGTCTTATTACAAAAGTTATAAATTAACCAGATTTCACTTCAGCTTCTTCTACGTTATCTCATTATCTACCTGAAAAATGAACCACCAATCAGTGAAAAAGTATTTTGTCAGCTTATGAGTTTCTGAATTTTAACTAATCTAGGACACTGAATATTATAAATCTTCATAAACATCCTACTGTTATATAAAGAGAATGATCCTTCCTGAATAGATAGCTACTTGAACTGGAAGTCCTAGCTATAGTGCCTTTTACACATCACCTGCTCGATTTCCTACAATTGTTCTACAATGAGCTAACTTTGAAAGTCTGGCTTGTATATTAATGAATCACAGTCTCTACAATAATGAAGCTCTTATTTCACAGTTGTATACATTGGTTGCAGGGAGATTTCTGGGTTTAATCTAAAGGAGGACTATAGGGTTTGGTGACAAGATTATAAAAGTTAAATGAAAAATAATGGATTCAGCATTGTAAGATAAAAATGATATTTTAACAAATGAAACCGAATCCTTGATATGCATTATTTTGTTATTTGTATTTATGTCTACACATCGTCAGTATCTGGAATGTTATGTGAAAATGAGCTAATCACCTTTACAGCCCAAGAAACTAAGGAGGATCCTTTCTGATACATTTGACACACCAATATTTGCTTTATGAGCAATGCTTCCTCTTTTCCGACCATTCCCTTTGTTGGGTTTCTTCTTTCTGTCTATCACAGAATACTAAATCCATGAATTTTCATGCTAAAGCCCAAATTTTCAATTATTCTCCATAAATTTGTGATGATATTCCATGGATTGATATTCCATTTCTTGGTCAAGATGAGCCATGATTTCTTGGCTATGACAATGTTGTAAAGAAAATCCTCATCTTCATTTTAATAGGATGGCAACAATAGCTGACAAATTTTAAATCTTAAAGCTTTCATCTCTGCCATCAGCAGCTGAGAAACCCAACCTTGGACAAACATTCAAATATTGGAGAACATCAATAATGACCCAATGTTCAAGTGAAATAACAAACTTGATATCTGTTTTTTTTTTATTCTCCTTAATCAATCAATCAAATTTTCTTATGTGAAATTTGGCAGTTGTGTCATAGCTCAGCCAATTCATGTTGAACATATAAATGAACAAATTTCTTTAGATTTTTTTTGGGGGGGCTCAGTGACACATAGTACTCATGTCAACATAGTCATTACCATAAATAACCCATATTCAGATGAATTTCAATCGAAAGAAACTGTCAGCAGCATATTGCTTAAAACACACTGATAAGTTCTTAAGTGCAAGATTCAATTTCATGAATGATAGCAATGCAACCTTTTCTTACAGTAACTTCCTACCAACTGAAGTGAAAGAACAGAAGCATTTCTTTCAAGCATTTCAAATGCATGGAAGCATTTCTTTTCATTAAAAGATCATATTTACAGGTATATATCCTCTATATAAAAGATTTCACCCAATTCATCTACCATGTACATGTTGCTATCCTTCAGTTGAATAGGTCAAGCAATAGCAGGGTCTGTAATTCAGTTGTAGCCCACATGTTGTGGAATTACTTCCTTCTGGAAATTAGATTACTGAGCATATTGTTAAATTTCCAGAAATTATAAAATACTGAGCTGTTCCAAAGTCCAATGGGGAGTGAATGGCTACCGCTGCCCGGATAGCACTTTTGCTTTGAATATTGATATTTCTATCACATATACCTCTGGGAACTGTTTTGAAGTCAGGCAGTATAAAACCACAGTAAATAAACAAATAATACCAAAGGTATGCCTTGTCTTTAGTCTATTGGATCTTTTCATTGCTCACCAGCATTTTGTTTCTGAACAGTATATTAATAAACACAAAACTTATGTACAGGCTGATTTTTCCATTAAATTTTGATATAAGTTTTATCATACTAGCTCAGCTACAATGAAAGTCTATGGAACAGTGTACAGTATATGTTTGCAAGTGGTAATTAATCCACAAACTGCAACCAGCATATTAAAAATCAGGTGGCAAAACTGGAAGAAAAAACAGCAATTTCTTTTCCTCAAATTATCATCTTGACAAAATCATTTATCAGCATTAGCCTCAAGTCTTATGCTTCTTCCCAAAAATTAATTAAAAAAGAAAATTACTGATGTGGAAAAATAGAGAACATTAATAGGTAAATTTAGATTATTTTGCCAGATACCAAAAGACCTACTGAGATTTCTGTATCACAAAAACTCAACATTTGAAAACCTGCCAAGTTGATATCTTACGGAACAAATTGTATTCATACACCTATATGTATGAATACAGCTTGAAATGTATCCATCAACAGGATGATAGTATTTAAATCAAAATCTCTCACAGGCATCAACTTCTTGATATAGTATTTTAATTCAGCTTTCTCTTTCTTTTTCTCTTTCTCCTCTCTCTTGTTAATGTTGGCTATAGCCATCTGATTATATTAAAAATAATCTCTGTTGGAAAGAATTACCAACATGTAAACATGTTTGGAATTCTGACAATATACACTGTCTGGATTTGCAAATAAATCACTGTGGATATTTGTTTTCAAAATCTTCACATAAATTTCCAAGTTCTTTGTTAATTTATAGTAAGTGTGCTAAAGCCCATGTCACACTGCACCAACGGATGCAAAGAGGATGTAAAACGGACAAAAAAACTTGCCATCCATTGGAAAACGCGATGCATCCGTTGTGTACTCACTGCATATGTCTTTCATATGCTCTATCCATGAAACATCCATCTACTGCTATTTCATCCGCTCAAAAAGTTTTGAGCTGCACAAAACTTTTTGAGTGGATGAACTTTCTGCTGCGTACGATCTACATCCATGTCACATACAGGCAACAAACGTTCTACGTCCGTTGTCATCCGTTACACGTCCGATGTATCCTCTCGGCATCCTCTGGCCATCCGTGCAACTTACATCCTCTCCAGCGGAAAGAGGAAGGAAGCGAAAGGTACACAGAACATCCACACAGAGTTAGTAGCACGGACATAGAAAGGATGAAAGCGGATGCAGATCAGATATAAAGCATTAAAATGAACAAAACGTTCATATATGGGACGCATCTCGGATATTTAGGATGTCTGGAGGATGTCTAGAGTATGTGGAAGGACACCTAGTGGAAAACCAACATTTCCTATAAAAAGGGGGAGGAAATCACCTGGATCTCACTATCAGTCTAGCAGCCCTGGTGTGCAGACCTCTTCAGCCTTGCTCTTGCTCTTCCACATCATCAATTGATCTCCACCATGGATCATCGCACACTCCTTTTGGAAGGTGCCATCATTCAACACCAGACCCAAGCTCTCTTCAGACTGTTTCACCTTTTCTACGCAAGGAGAAGGAGACGTCCAAGAGCTGTCTGGGTCCAAAGATGGATCGGGAGAAGAGTGGAGTTTGGACTGTATGACAAGCAGATGGTGGAGCTGTGGAATGAAGACCTCCCTGCATTCCAGCACTTCATGAGGATGCCACCAGCCATGTTTGACGAAGTTGTGGAATGTTTGAGACCCAGGTTGACCAAGCCAAGCACCAATCTCCATCCCAGCCTGGACCCTGGACTGAAGGTGGCACTGACTCTGCGCCACCTGGCCTCTGGAACCACGTACAGAAACATGCAGTATGCCTGGAGGGTGCCACACAACACCATCACCATTGTGGTCAGAGAAGTGGTGCAGGCCATCATCGAAGAATACGTGGAGGAGCTCCTCCAGTGTCCCATCACTGAAGAAGGCTGGAGGAAAGTTGCAGAGCAGTGGTATCAGAGGTGGAACTTTCCCCACACCGTTGGAGCCATAGATGGCAAGCATGTGGCCTGCAAAGCTCCAGCCAAGTCGGGGTCCACTTATTTCAACTACAAGGGCTTCTTCAGCATCATCCTCTTTGCCATGGTTGATGCTGACTACAAGTTCATGTACATCGATGCTTCAGGCAACGGGTCAGCTTCTGATGCCCAGATATACAACGCCAGTGACCTCAAGGATGGGCTGGAACACAACCTCATCATGGGTTTCCCAGATCCAGACCCCCTACCCAACAACACACAAGATGTGCTCTACTTCATCATGGGTGATGACGCCTTCTCCCTCAGAACCTACCTCATGAATCCCTACAGTTCCAGATACCTCACCCATGAAGAGAGGATCTTCAACTATAGGCTGTCCAGGGCAAGATGGGTGGTGGAGAACGCTTTTGGCATCCTGGCCAACAGGTTCCAGGTACTTCTCACCACCGTGCCCACAGACCGTGAGGAGGATCGTGGAAGCTTGCTGCATCCTGCACAATCTCATGCGCACCCGCTACCCAGTGTTGCAGAACAGGCTTGTGGACCGTCAACAAGGCAATGGGGACATGGAGCCTGGTGAATGGAGGCAAGAACAAAACCTGATAGACACTGTGGATGTGAAAGGCCCCAACAGAGCTTCACGTGAAGTGAAGCAGCAGCACAACCTCCTAAAACACTGGTGCAACTCCCCAGCTGGAGCAGTGGAGTGGCAAGACAGGATGGTAGATGCTTAATGGATGCTTCTTGAGCCTGTCTCATCACACTGATGAAATTGTGCCATGTATGTTGAGTGGCCTTACAATGAATAGGGCATTAATAAAGAGTTTTGTTTATGTTGAAATGTGTTGATCAATGATTAAATTGTTATTGATAATAAAGGGCCATATGTGTGGCAGCTGGGAGGGTGGACCATACAGTCCCACTATGCTTGCACTGGAGGTTTATCTATCCCACAACTATCCTTACCAATCCCACAGCTATCACTACCCATCCCACAGCTATCCTTACCCATCCCACAGCTATCCATCCCACAGCTATCCTTACCCATCCCACAGCTATCCATCTCACAGTTATCCTTACCCATCCCACAGCTATCCATCCCACAGCTATCCTTACCCATCCCACAAGCATGCAAAGGCTTAACCATTTTTTCAAAGCTTTCCCCAACACTTTATTAAGTAAAAAAAATGAACCAAGTGTGTGAAGCAAAGATAACCTTTATTAATAACTGTCTTAAGTAAACTGTATGACTTTATTAAAAAGCAAAATGACCTAAGTAAAGTGTCTTAAGCAAAGATAAAGTGAACAGGTAACAACTCAGTCTCTGGCACTCTTCTCAGTCACTCTGAGGCGTGCCCCTGGTCTCAGATGTAAAGGGGCCAGGGATTGTGGAGGTGGCTGTTGCTGGAGTGCTGGTCTGAGGTGCCATAGGGGTGCCTGGCCCTGAGAGTACAACAGGAGATGGTGTGTGCAGGAAGCTCTCAGAGAGCTGACTCAGTCCTGTGAAGTTGAGAGGCCCTTCATCTAGTACCTGGGATCTGAGGCCCAAGACTGATGACAGATGTTCTGAGGAAGGGCTTGGCTGTGGGGTGGAGGAAGGAGGAGTGTAGTGGGGCTGTCTGGTCTGCAGCTGGGTCATGTGAGGCATCTGTGGCCTCTGAGGAACCTGGGTCTGGACTGGGAAGGGCTGCCTCTGCTGTGGGAAGTCCTGGTAGTGGTAGGCTTCATAGGCGAGGGGCTGTTGAAATCCGTGGAAGGGCTGTGACATCGTCTGGGGTGGAGGAGCAGACCTTGAGTAGGTAGGAGCAGGTTCAGTTGGGCCTGGAGGGTGGTGCAGAAGAGCTGTGATCCTCTCCTTCATCGCACCCGCTACCTGCTGGTACTGGGCCTCGGGCATGTCCATGAGGATCTGGCTCACGTACGTGATGAAGGGCTTGCGGTTAGAGGATGGTATGTCGAAGTGGACCAGCTGGGAGAGAAATTCTGTGCTGGTCTTCATTGTGTCCCTGATCTCCAACAGGACACTGTGGTTCTGGCCCTCCAGTCTGCCTCTCTGCCTGCATCATGTGGAGCTGGGGGTGGGGGTGGGGGTGGGTTGGCCTCTGGTAGCTGCTTTTTCTTCCTCCATTTGTGACAGGGGATCCTCCATGTCCTCCGGCACGGGGAGTGCAGCTGTCGGGGGGTCTCTGTCATGGAGCCCTCCAAAGACACCTGCCTGGACATGGTAGCTGTCTCCTGGCTGGAAGAGGAGTGGCTCTCTGTGGGCTGTCTGAGGGAGAGGGTTGACAGAGGGGCTGCTCCTCAGTGGCGGATCTCACCCTCCAGGAAGCTGCACCTGGCCATGACATAAGTCTCCAGGTCAGTGAGCTTGACAGCGGCCTGCCCGGATTTCTTCAGGTGCAGCTTGCCATACCAGGTGTGCATGTACTTCCACCACCCAAGGAGTACATCTGAAGTGTAGCCCAGGCTCTCCGCCTTCTCTCTCCATGCTGCCTGCTTCCTCTTGGTGTCGCGATAGAGCCTGTGGCCCTTCCTCCACAGGTACTCGTTCTCCCTCAGCCATTCCAGCACCTCCTCCTCATGGTCTTCAGAAATGGAGTACTGTTTCCTCTCTCCCTTCTCCTTGCCTTGTCTCTTCCTCCCTCTGGCAGGGGCTTCAGGGCCTTCAGCAGCAGGGCTCTGAGGGCCTTGGGGCTGGTCCATCACAGCAGCAGCAGCAGCAGGAGAAGCAGCAGCAGCAGGAGAAGCACCACCACCAGCAGCAGCAGAAGCACCAGGAGCTTCAGAGTCAGCGCCAGGGGGTGAGATGGTGGTTCTGTCCTTCTTGCCAGGTCTGGCAGGAGTAGGCACAGGCTTTCTCTTCTTCCCCATGGTGTTCTCTCAAGATGTCTCTGGCAGCAGGTCTTTCCTCTGTATGCTGATTGCTTGCAAGCTACATCCTTTTATATTAGCAGAGCTGACGCAATTCATCCTCCCTGCATGCACAGTGAACGCTTTGCATCCACTACGCATCCACTATGCATCCTATAGGCATCCGTGATGCATCCACGTCATCTGCTACGCATCCGCTCCTTCTGCTATGCGTCCACTTTGCTGTTCTCCCATGGAAGCCCTGCAGATGTGTCATCCGCTTCCATCCGCTTCCATCCGCTAGGCTTCCTACGAACATCCACTTTACATCCCCGCTACATCCTCCCCCCGTCCGTTCCTTTCCGTTGTTGTCCGCTCTGTTTATGCAAATTTGGGGCACTTTTGAGAGCGGATAACAACGGATGGAAATTTTGCTCGTCCGCTGTGTCCTTTTTGCATATGTTTTGCATCCGTCGGCCAGTGTGACCTAGCCTTAAGATATTTGCCTACTGTTAGAATGGTCCTTGTTGACTTCTTGCAGTTAAGATAGACTCTGATAATGTGCTTGCAGTAAAAAATAAATATGAAATGTCTTCCTTAAAAGTAGAATAGCTCAATAACAAACAACTGTTATTGCATGATTATGACAATTCCTTTTCTACTATAGTTTTCAAATTCTGAAAACAGAGTGAAAAACTGATCTAAAGATTCAACAGACTTTAATATTGCCTTAAGCATAATCTGCACACAATGTAAGTTCATCTTAATATCCTGATGGACTGCCTATGAATAATTTCCTCTTATGTGTATCTGTACAAATGTGAAACATAAAGATGAGACAGAATGACAAGTAAAAAGAAAATAGCTGTTAAATCATGCAAGATTAAAAAACTGAATATAGTTATTTCAGATTCAAACCATCATCCAACTATGCTCAACTGACTTATTCCAACAGTCAACAGGCTGTTTAAAATAAACCAAAATCTTACATGTATAAATTTAATACCCCTGGAATTATTAAACAAATTGTTGGAATTATTTCTGAAGTAACATTTTTTCTCAAAAAGATGGGACTAATGGATGGATAATTAGAAAGGATGATGGAATATTCTTTTTGCATGTGTTAATTGTGACAAGATGATTATGTGCACAAAAATTGTAAGATTCTGAAATACCCACAATGGAGAAATATTTGATGAAGAAATAATATAGACTGCAAAATTGTCTTCCCCAAGTAGGGAATTAATAGCTTCATCTATCAGTGACTGAAAACCAGTGGTGGGATTCAATTTTTTTTACTACCAGTTCTGTGGGTGTGGCTTGGTGGGCGTGGCAGGGGAAGGATACTGTAAAATCTCCAGTCAGAGGTGGTATTTGCTGGTTCTCTGAAGTACTCAAAATTTCCACCCCTGGTTCTCAAGAACTGGTCAGAACCTGCTTAATACCACCTCTGCTGAAAACCACTCATGGATTTTTTCTAAATAAAGGAAAATATAATTTGTGGATTTGACTATTAGAAGGGTAGATTATGGAAATAAGGAAATCATGTTGTAATTTTAGAGAGGATAAAAAATAAATGCATTTAAAACCATTTCAAAAATCAAAAGCCACTTCTTTATAACATTTTCTTTCTTTTTTTTTTTTCTTATTTTTCATCTGTTCATTTTTTTTCTTTATTTTCCTAAATTGTGACCATAGAAGAATTGTCTAGAAAATTACTCCAGAAATATACCTCCAACACTTTCTTCTAGTAAATTAAAAATATTCTGCTGCATTTCACAAATTCCTGGTGATGCTTGGTGAACCAAATTGATTGGACTTTGCATTTCTCTAGAAATTCCTTTGGAACTTATTTTATCTCAAGGGATTTAAACTCTTCTGGAAAGGTGCTTAGGCTAAATAAACTCATCTATATCTAATTAATTCCCAGGTAGGAATTCCTCTTCATCCACTAACTCTTGGCTGAGAGTAAACCCAGAAAGCCTTCAGTAATCTGCAACCTTCTCCGGGTAACTCTAAAAGTCTGCACCAAGATCTGAAAGGCACAAAGTAAATCAACTAGAAACCAGGCTGAGCCAATTGTTAAAAGACCCAGATTGTTTTGTTTTGAAGTTTAACTAGTCAATTATAAATTGCATAAGTCAAAATCTGGCACATTTCAAGGTAAAGAAAAGATGACTGTTGATATTATGATTAAATAATTACTATCCAGCTATGTATGAATAGAGAAACAGATACATAAATTCTCATTTTTAAATAATTGTTAAAGTGATCTTTCATATTGTTAAATCATCAACAAAATCAGTCAAATTTTCTTTCTAAACTTGGAAACAGTTGTGAAGAATAATATCAACATGACTGAAAGCATTTGCCCCACTAGTGTTTTATTTGCCACTCTAAAATATGGAAAAGACAGCAGACTTTGTATTTTTTCCCCAGCCAAAGAGAAGCAATAATAGACAATTCTGTGGCCCTCTGAGGATACAGGCTGAATCTAAATTAATCAGAAAAATATGATTCCACAAAATTATTTGCTTAGACAAAATGCAACTATTTCAATGCATGTTTCCTTTAGTTGCAATATGTATGTACATAATGTGGTGTTTATATCATATAATTACTTCTAATTGCTAAGATCTTAGCATATCAAAGTGCACTCTCAGCTTATGAAAATGAATGGGCGAAGAACCATATCGATACATATAAAATAAAATTCTTTATTTTCTTGGCAGTGGTATGTGAAATATGTAACATGTAAATTCTGCCAAAAATTGTGCTAGACATTATCTAGCACCAGTATGTCATGCAAAACTAAAATGAATAGAGGATGGAAGATCAAACTAAGATGGAACTGATCAGATGCCCAGTCACTACTCTATTTCTGTGTTACATCAATAGAACGGTTGGAAATTAATTGAGTAATATAAAATAGGTAGAGATAGGAGGAAAAATGAAGAAAACCCCACCCTTTAAAATGTTTCCTCCAGGTCTGACCATTAGGAAAATCAGGAACAATGGGCCTCTCTATTGCAACTTGTCTACTGCAAGTGCAATAGAAAACCCAGAGGTTACAGCACTCCCTATCCTGTTAAGAGTTTTAAAAGGCCATTAAAATCCAGATCTTCCAGAGGGACTTTGGGGGAGGAGCCTGAATTTGTTTCCTCTGGGGAATATAGTACCTACTGAATTTTGGAATAGTTAGCTTTGTATTATGTGAGGTTTTTAGCCATGTTACTGTATATTGAACAACTTTAATGACATAAAACACTCAATAAATAAGAAAAGAACAAATCACATTCATTACGGCCTTATCCCTCTGTCCAAAAGCATTACATGACAATGGAACTAAAAATTTGAATGTATTGCCAAATTTTGAAGGTGCAATCCTGAATTCATAATCCTCAGCATTCTTTCTATTATCTCGGGCCAATCACTTTTAGGCAACACTGAATTCTCTTCCATGAATTTCTTGGTTAAATATAAATGTAAAATCACGAAGTTGATAATCTTTGTAAATCCTTTGGTGGTAATATTTGCCATGCAGGATTGATACATGATTGATCTTAAATTTAACTCAAGCAGATCCTTTGTAATTTAAATCACTTAGACTGCAATCCTAAATTTTATCACCAGAAAGTAAATCCCCTTAAATATTTCATTACATGTGTACAGATATGTGTAAAGTTGTACTTTTATTCATGGAAATGTCTTATTGTCTGGATATTCTAACCCTTGCTTACTTAGAAAGGATTCACATTACAAGTATACCAATTTCATCTTACATCTCTTACCTATAGCTAGGGCTTTATTTTAATGACTTGTTGTAACTAATTATATAATTAACTTATTTCAAGGCAGGCAATGTTACAAAATTCCTAGTGTCAGGTCAAAAAAGTTCACAGAAATTTGACCAGTACCCTTAGCTACTTGCAATACTTTATAAGCATCACATAACAGAGTTATTTTCTCAGTGGACTGCAAAGAAATGAACACACCTGAGCCTTATTCCAGCAGGGAGCAGAGCTTCTTCTTCTTCTTCTTCTTCTTCTTCTTCTTCTTCTTCTTCTTCT
>BLBF01000003.1:96764770-96775454 GCA_015471245.1 Laticauda colubrina | reverse complement strand
TTCTTCTTCTTCTTCTTCTTCTTCTTCTTCTTCTTCTTCTTCTTCTTTTAAAGATACTATACCCAAACCTTTTAATGTGGTCTGAACAGGGACACTCACTACCAAAAACATTGCAAAAGCTTCATGTCTCATTACACTTAAAGTTGCTCACCTGAGATCAGAAGGTTCAACTGACTTGGGACCCCCCAGGAATCCATTTCTGCAATCTTCAGCCAAAATGAGAATGTAAACATGGGGTAAATCTGTAAGCATTCACTTGTGGAAGGCAACCTAACAATGTACAGGAGCTCAGTTATGGCACAAAAACACGTATAGATTAACTGGAGTTTTGACACATTTCCCAATAGAGTCATGCTGCTCAACTATTCCACTCAAAAAAGACTTCAGCTTGAAACTATTCCTGTAACTGTGGTTTAGGGAGCAATATTCAGTTAGTTGTGGTAGACATGACCACAATGTCAATCATTGTGGCATCTGTTCAGGAAGGGAAGCCTTAACTGGACAACCATATTAGTACTCCAGAGGCTAACTCTCTTCCACACAACATGCCCTGATACTTTGCCTGATTCTTTGAGCTTATTCATTTTCCACAGAGAAATAAACTGCCAAATGTGTTCCACATTTCATTCAGTTACAACTACTGTAAATACACTTAAAAATGTATTCTGTTTGACTGCTGATCATTTTTCTCTTGCTGGAATTTTCATTAATTTCTCCTCTCTACAGCCCTATGTCACCACTCACATTATTCTGAAGGATCCTCTAATCCCCCGGAGAAGGAAAAATGGAGAAAATTGCCTCTGATGGAAGCAGAATGGAAGTAGTTCAGTAGATCAGTGCTTCCAGCAGCAAAGAGATGTCACTGGATATTAATCAAATAATAAAAACACTAGACTGACATGAACAAACAAAAAAACTAATGGTGAATATCAACATTATTTTTTATAAAGTATTTATGAAAGAAACAGATTTCAAACCAACTTTCTCTGAATGTGCCATGAATAAAATGTCATATTGATAATTAAACTTGTGATCTAAACATTATCTTAATTCAGGGGGGGAAGCATTTAATTTTGACTTAGTAAAACAAAATGAAGCAAAATACCCTAGCGTTGGACATATTGAAGGATATTTGCAAACAATGAAGTTAATCTTGAAAGTGTCAGCCATTATAGATAGACTGCATTCAGTTGTTAACAAAGGCAGAGAAGGTTCTGAAAGTAGATTTAAAGGTTAGAAGAACAATATGGAAAAAAATGTTACACTGGATATATATAAGAAACATACACATGATGCTTTAATAAATAAAAAAAAATATGCAAATGGCAAACCAAAGAAACAAGTACAACAACAAAAAAACCAACTTGGATAACTTTCTTATATTGGATTTATAAAAGAAACCTATTAAAACTTCTGAAGGCTTTTGTGAAAAACCAGAAAGAAAAAAAATGAAAAGAAAACGAGCTCCAAGGTATTATTTGAAGGAGTTAAGACTGTTAAAAGAAAAAGGAAGAAATATAAAGTGACTTGATTTGATCAAGATTATAAAATATATGTTGTTTTTTATGGTTACACTTTTACTAGACTTTGTTGACCCAATCTAAAGCAGTGGTCACCAACCAGTCAGTCGGGGACCACTAGTGGTCCGCAGGAAAAAATTGGTGGTCTGCAGAGAAATATCCCCCCCAAAGCACTCCCCCCAAAACAATCCAGGCTGCATGGAAACACAAGGCTGTGCTTCCCACATGGTCTGCCCACCCGATGGCCCTACCCTTCAGCTAACCACAAACCTTTCCTTGAGTAGAGCCACATGAGCTGGAACTGGAAGGTAAGACCAATGGTGGGAGAGGGAAATCTTGCTGACATTGATGGGAAAATCAGTCCCATATTCCAGAGCTGCAGTAGTCACAGTTGGCCTTTGGCAGCTCATCCAGTTCATGGCAGGCCAGTGCACCCGGATGGAACAGCAGCTGCTCCAGGATGACCAAAGGACCAGTCTTGTGGCTACTGCAGCTCTGGAATATGGGACTGACTTTTCTACCATCGTCAGCAAGCTACCATCAATCAAAATTCATATTAGTGGTCCACGGAATTTAAAATTATGAGTTTGGTGGTCCCTGAGGTCCCAAAAGTTGGTGACCCTAAAGGACTAGGTTTTAAGGATCTGTTTATTGATGAGACATGAAGTATAGGATTAAGAGATTGTTGTACTTTAAGACAAGGAAATACTTCATTAAAATTGTACTTATGATAAAGGTGAAAGTCACTTTTTTATTTTATATTTCTTTATATTCTATATTTCTTTTCTTTTTTTGCTATATTCTTCTTTTTCTTTATATTTTTCTCTTTATAGACTCTTTCTTTTTCTGCACTTTCTATTTTTAACCCTTTAATTTTTTGTAGTTTCTTTTAACTTTATCTTTTATCTTTTTCATAAAATTATTTTTTTAAATAAACAGAAGGGAGAGGAATAATAACAATTTATTAAACTTGGACATACCCAACTGTCAACCAACCTGGGCTGTAATAATAGAAGGAAGGCACTTAAATAATAAAGCATGAAGTAGATAAGAAATGGAGAAGTTCTGAAAATCAAAAATTGTTTATTAGTGCTAATTTATGCACTATTAGGGGAAAGAAGAAAGCATGGAAAATAGACCAAGGTTAACAAATATTGACATGAATCAAGGAATGGGTAAAAGCAAAAATTGAAAGCAACATTAAAATTTAGCATGTGATATAAAATTAAAGTTGTAAGAGGAGTCATAGAGAACTTTAGCTTGGGGCAAACATTTAGCATATTTTGGACTTTGACAAAATTAGGCTTAGCACAATGTATGCTTGGGCTGAGTAAAAGCAAACATATTATCACTCAGTAGGCATAGTGAGTGTGCCAAGTATTTTCATTAATTTGAATTAAACCTCAGAGGTAATACATCTGGGGAAAAATCATGAACATTTATCTGTATATACAGAATATTTATTTCCTTCTTACTACAGACATACATTTTCATAGATTAGTATTTTGAAAATATAACAATCTACTTTGTTCAATTCATATGCTTCACAGGCTTGAGTACAATTTCTATCATTCCCATCCCAATAGACATTGTGACTGTAAATCAAGAAATGAACTCTAATACATCCGGAGGATTAAGGAGTACCAGGGTACAGGAATCTATTTCAGTTTGCAGATGGTGAAGGCACACTATGCATTGCTCTAAAATGAATCTAAATGACCAATACAGGTAGTCCTCGAATTTAAAACCAGTTAATAACTGTTCAGAGTTATGACACACTTGAAAAACATTACTTACTATCCTGTCCTTGAAATTACAATTCCTGCAATCATTTGATCACATTTCAGGATTACCTTTACAAATGGTTGCAGCATTTTGTGGTCATGTGATCATGTTTTATGACTTTATTTTCCATCTTATGGGAAAAACATTCCTTATGACCATGTGATTTGGTTAATAGACCATGTGAGCTGCTTAACTAATTTAGTGATTTGCTTAATAACTGCCCTTAAAAATGGATGTGAAATCAAGTCATGTCATGTAAGTCATCATGACCTTATGCTAAATTCCAGGCTCAATTGTGAGAGTAAACCAAAGACTACCTATAGATGCATGAAGAAAAATATCAAAGAGATAGTGTATTCCTTGTTTTCATTTTTTCCACTTATTTTGGCAGATCAGTTAAAGAATAGCAGCTTGGAATGCAGTAGTAAATTTGCTTTTAAAGAAAGCAATCTTCTGTAGTATTGTTCATAATTTGTATTGACATTATCTAGAATAATAAGAACCAAAATACACTTAAAAACAAACAAGCAGACAGATGGACAATTAAAATAATACACTGCTTAAGTTGAAGACAAGCACAGGTATCCCTAAAGCACAGGTGTACCAGAATCCTAATTTTTTATTATTATAGACTAACAAGCCTTTTTTCCTATAATAACCAGAATCTTAAAAAAACTTGATATGGCAACCAAATCATTGCAAGCTTCTTTTTTTCAACTTCATTTACAAGGGACTGTTCAACACAATTGTTTCTTGTACCCTATGACTATTATTAAGTGTTATACCTTATGATTCTTTTGACGAATGTATCTTTTATGTATACTGAGAGCATTTACACTAAGACAAATTCCTTGTGTGTCCACAAACTTGGCCAATAAAGAATTTCTATTCTATTCTATTCTATTCTATTCTATTCTATTCTATTCTGTTCTGTTCTGTTCTGTTCTGTTCTGTTCTATTCTATTCTATTCTATTCTATTCTATTCTATCCTATCTAGACTTTCACATAATACTGCCACCAAAACTGTTTAAGCTTTCTGCTTGTTGCCGATTGACTTTACCCCAAACCTGATGCAAGATAAAGTACAAATTATGTGAATTTCCCTTGTTCCTATTGCCAATAAAAGATTTACCTCTGCAAACACATGTTCAGAACATTGGAGAAAGGGTTTGCTAGGCAAGAGGAAGGAGACTATAGTATAATTTTATGTGAGCTTTAACTATAACGATAATTCAAGATAAGCCCTCCATTTCTAGAAATAGGGCCTAATCTAAGCTATGAAAAACAACAAACAATATTAATATAGGAGAGTTGTCTACAGTTAATCTGACTTTTTTGGGGGGAAAACAATTTAGAACAGATCATGGCCCTTTCCATATTTTCAATATTAATGGTTCTTTTTCTGTCTATGAAGTATACTGAAACTTTTAAAAGCCATCAACTATCTTCTATCCAAATATGAAGTTAATTACATTAGGTAATCTGTTGAAAGAAACTGGTAAAATAATTTAATTCCTCTAAGTAAATTGGGAAGCTTTTGAAGTTTGCCTTATTTCTTAGCCAACATTTAGAAATGACTCTTACTGATTTATGTTAGTTTAAAGATATGCTCTTAAAAGCTATTCTTATCTTAACAAAATAGATAAAGCTTTAAAGCAAGTGCTGTTTTTGCGAAAAACAGTTTCAAATCCATCTTCCAGAAATGACCAATATTCAAGCACTTAGCACTTATTTTTTTATTTTTTTTTCCTACTATACCATTTCTGGGAACACTACAATTCCAAGCTAATGCACAAAGAAGAAAGGCCCAGTCTCCTACATAGATATCCTCCTCCCATCAAGTAGTTTAATTCAAACCACAAAGTGCTTGGTTATTAAATAGCTAACAGCAATAGTACTTAGACTTATATACCACTTCACAGTGCTTTACAGCCTTCTCTAAGTGGTTTACAGAGTCAGCATATTGCCCCCAACAATCTGGGTCCTCATTTTACCCACCTCAGAAGGCTGGAAGGCTAAGTCAACCTTGAGCCAGTGAGAATCAAACTGTCCACTACAGGCAGGCAGCAATCAGCAGAAATAGCTTGCACTACTAATCACTGTGCCATTCTAACCACTGCGCCATTACAGCTTATATAACAATATATAAGAAGCTGTACTGTCAATGTAGCCTTTTTTAACAACTTCAATACAAAAAGGGAGGGAGGAGGGAAAGAAAGGTACTAGAAAGGAATAAAAAAGGTTAGTAACATACATGATAGACTAGGTTATTGCAATTTAATCAACAGTGGATTACCCTTGACGAACATTCATGAATAATGACTGGCCCAGGATGTAAATGTTTCTAGCACCTTATACATCCATGTACATGTACATGGAGATACATGTACATGTATCTTATACATACATTACATTGGCTGCCAATTGACTTCTGGGTGAGGACTGGTTGTTCAATGAGATATAGTAAAGACAGCTGGCTGTGGGTCCCAATCCCTAGGAATATCATGATCAGGGCAAGTTTGCTCCATGGCAACCCCCCTCTCCTCAGCAACAATAAACACTCAAGAGATTGGGATAGCCTCACTTTTGCTGCTATTCCAAAGGAAACGAAGATATGCACTGCTCTGGAAGGCATTAGAGATAATTAATTTTAATTCAAATTTTAAAAAAATAATTATTCAACCCTCTCTCTCCCTCTCTCTCTCTGTGGGGGGGGAACATAATTATATAATAATTTTAATCAAATGCTAATTATAGCAATAACTGCATTAGCTGTGTTTCTTCATATGTTTAGCTACTTTATCAAAAGACATATACAAAACTGAAATAATAATTTAAATTACCTAATTGTAGCCCACAAGGAAAATATAAACCACACACAACAGGGACCCAACAACATCATTTCCCAGAGCCTATTGAAAATGCCAGATCTTTATTGCTTTCCTGAAGCACAAAAAGGATTGTGGCCAGTGATGGGATTCAATTTTTTTTTACTACCGGTTCTGTGGGCATGGCTTGGTGGGTGTGGCAGGGGAAGGATACTGTAAAATCTCCAGTCAGAGGTGATATTTGCCGGTTCTCTGAACTACTCAAAATTTCTGCTACTGGTTCTCCAGAACTGGGCAGAACATGCTGAATACCATCTCTGATCATGGCCTATGAGCTTAGATACAAATATATCTATATTTAAGAACAAGATTCCATCAATTTCATTAGCTCCTATTAATATAATGTTTGTAAACTTTACCACAGCTGTATTCTTAATAGTCTTAGACATATATTGCATATCATTTTACCAGGTGCTACACATGATTCACTCTTTGCCAATCTTGATTAATCTTAAAAATTAAGCAGAGCTGGCCTTGTTGACATTTAAATGATGCACTATCTGAGAATTCCAGGGCTATTAGGTAATTTTGAGAATTTCTAGATGGGAGGGATGAAGGAAACCAGATCTATAGTAGCAAGCAAGGACAGAGTCATTGGGAACTTGACTTGAGAGCATCTTAATTCTTACATATTTAGGTATAGTGTATAGATATACTGGATGGATACTCCAGATAAATGGATAAACTGGATGGATATATCACATCTGAGCTAGAATATCCAGAAAATTGATAGATGACTTCATAAATGATACAAAAAACACTTAATAATCTTGTTAAGACAATAATGTTGGCATATAGTGGTTATCTGGATCACTTTTGCAGCTTGAATATGAATGATAGCACTATTTATAGCAGCTGCTACTTCCTTGACAAGGTTACTTCAAATACTGTGCTAATGATGCATGCATATATACACATCTACACAGATGTTAAACTAGTGCTCCCAGCAGAATGATTTTTACATATTCACGAACACTTGCAGACAATTCAAGAATTTTCTGAAGCAGCTCTGGGAGCCCTGCAGAGGATATAATCTCTGTACAGTTTATGATTAAATTATTAGAAGGATGGCTTTCCCATAAACATTCCTGCCAGGACAAGATGAATTTTTTTCTTTGTTTTGCAGAATTGAGAAAGATTTACAACCATTCAAGAAAGTTCTCTCTGTTATATCAGATGGAAAGTTACTGTAAAGCAATAGAATTTTAGACTAGATTATAAATTATACAAAATTATGTTAATTATACAATTATAATACGATAGTATAAAGTATAAAATTAGAGGGAGGGAGGGAAGCACAGAGAGAGAGAGAGAGAGAGAGGGAGGGAGGGAGGGAGGGAGGGGGAGAGAGAGAGAGAGAGAGAGAGGGAGGGAGAATGTATTGAAAATTAGGCCCAATAGGTCAATCCCAGTATGTTGTATTAATCCCACAATCACATGGGAACCACTATGAGGAGGCAAAGATAGAAATCCAAGTACCACTAAAGGATCAAACATCTCCTGAGGAGCCAGTTATGTGGGAAGAGTAAAGCCCCTGTCCCACTACACCAACGGATGCAAAGAGGATGTAAAACGTTAAAAAACATTGGAAAACGCTATGCATCCGTTGTGTACTCATTGCATACATGTTTCATACACTCTATCCTTTGAGCATCCATCCACTGAGATTTCATCCGCTCAAGAAGTTTTGAGCTGCACAAAACTTTGTGAACGGATGAACTTTCTGCTGTGTACGATGTAAATCTGTGACATATGAGCAATAAAGGTTCTTTGTCCATTTATCATCTGTAAAGCATCCACTGTATCCTCTTTGCATCCTCTGGACATCCCCTCAACTCACATCTGCTGCAGCTGAAAACGGAAAGAGGGAGGAAACAAAAGGTACACGGAACGTCTACACAGCGTAAGTAGCACAGAAATAGAAAGGATGCGCAGTGAACGGTTTGCATCCTATATACATCCTCTAGGCTTCCTATGAACATCCGTTTAACATCCCCACTACATACTACCCATGTCCATTCTTTTCCTTTCTTTTCCGTTCTGTTTATGCAAATTTTTGCCACTTTTTGGAGCAGATGACAACAGATGGAGCATCCCCAAAATTTTGCTCATCTGCTGTGCCCTTTTTGCATAAGTTTTGCATCCTTCGGCCAGTGGGACTGAGCCTTAAGATCCATGCCATCAACATGTATACCCTACTCAGTCATCAGATACTGTCAATATAGTAATCTGGGCAAAGAAGGCCAGTGAGACTGCTGATGTGAAGAGCCAGAAACTCCTCACAACATACAGTTTCCACCCCAAGTCCAACATCTAATGACTGTACACCTGCCAGAAAGTGGGCAGGTGGAGGTCTAATGAAACTGCTTGGATGAAACCCAAAGCATCCAGGAGCAGACCAGTAGAATACAAACCAAAGATGAGAAAATACCTGAGATATGGGAGGAAGATACAACAGAAGAAGTGCATGGTAAGATAGATAGCTGTAGTGGCTGACACTGAAAAATTTTACAAGTGGCTTGAAAAGACTGGATTAAAAGACAGCATTAAGGCCTCAATGATAGCAGAACAAGAACAGTACTGAGCACTAAGCACCACACCCACAGAAGCTGGTCTATTAAACCCGCAGCACTTGAAATGCAAACTATGCAGAAAGAGCTTAGGGTAAAAGATGCAGGCAGGAAGAACATACATTGAACAGGACAATCAAGTTGCTGGCATTGTGAGCAGAAACATCTGCACAGTGCTTGACTTCCCAATTCCAACTGGGAGATTCCATAGCAAGTAGGGCAGAATAACAGAGTTAGGATCTTGTAGAACTTCTAGATCCAGAGAGACAGGCAAATACTGGCCAATATCATGGTAGAAGTTATGGAGTAGAAGTCAGTGTTGGTGACATATATACCAATGCTATGGGTCAGCAACATCAGAAAAAAAGGGGTATGCAGAGGCCTGGGAATTTCAATATGTAAAATCCAACCTTGAGGGACTTCAGGTACTTGAGTGAATAGTGAAAACTTGAGTGAATAGTGAAACCAGGTTGAAACTTACAAGCAGTAAGTAAGTAACAAACATGTGGGACAAGAAGATCTGCTTGTAAGTTTCGATGTGGTTTCACTATTTACTCAAGTCCCGATAAAAGAAACTCTTGAAATCATCAAAAATAAATACCAGCCAGCTAAACACCTCATGGAACTAACAGAACACTGCTTAACCAACACATATTTCATATAAAAAGGACAAAGATAAAGCAAATTGAAGGAGCCCCTATGGGATCACCACTGTCACCTGTCATTGCAAACTTGTTCATGGAAGAATTTGAATCCAGAGCCCAAGCTAATGCCACCCACAAACACAAATTATGGCTAAGATACATCGAGAACACATTTGTGATTTGGTCCCATGGAAAAGAAAACCTAAACAATTTCCTAACACACCTAAACAACACATACCCCAAAATCAAGTTCACCATGGAAACAGAAATAAACAAACAACTACCATTCTTAGATATACTAATCTACAAAAGAACAGATGGCACACTAGGACACACCGTATACCAGAAGAAAACACACACCAACCGCTACCTCAACGCCCAATCCCACCACCACCCAGCACAGATAAACTCCATGGCCAAAACATTAATCGCCAGAACCAAACGCCTGGCAGACAAGACACACATAAAGACTGAACTATGCAACCTGACTAAAGTACTGACAGCTAACTGTTTCCACAAAAACAAAATCACTAGCTTGATCCACAAAAACACACTAAGACAGAATAGAGACCCAGAAGATGAACAGACCTATGGAACAGCTGTCCTGCCCTACATAAGAGGTACTACAGACAAAATCATTAAGATATTACACAGGCATCACATCAAGACTGCCTTCAAAACAGACAAAAAAATAGCAGCCATCCTTCAAAACCCCAAAGATAAAATTGACCTGGAAAAGCAAGGCATATATGAAGTTCCCTGTGCATCATGCCCGGCCACATACATTGGACAGACCAATAGAAGAATACTGGATGAACACAAAAATTCAGTAAAAAAGCTGGAACACACTTCCTCACTAGTCCAACACATGAAAGCCACAGGCCATAGCATCAACTTCAAAGGCACCAAAACCCTAGCCACTATAGAAAACCCCAGCCACAGGATCATAAGAGAAGTCATAGAGATTGAAAAAAGATCTGAAAGCATGAACAGAAGAGATGATTCCACCAGACTGTCAATCATTTGGAAGCCTGCACTCTCAAACAGAAAGATCTCCACAGCACAAGCCAGGCAAACACCTGGGCAAAAACAGACTCCCTCTGATACCTCCAGCTCAAACACCCCCCAACCAGGCACCCAGATGAAACCTGGCTTCCTAACAGATAATAGCCATCCTTTCACACGAAGCCAAGCTGCACTGAAAGCCTCCAGTGTTGCCAGCCAATCAAAGCCACAAAACAGACAGAAGAAACCAGAAACACCAATCAAACAAACT
>BLBF01000003.1:96718059-96764370 GCA_015471245.1 Laticauda colubrina | reverse complement strand
TATATATATATATATATATATATATATATATATATGTGTGTGTGTGTGTGTGTGTGTGTGTGTGTGTGTGTGTGTGTGTGTGTAATTTTGTGAACTGCCAAGTATTGCCTCCCCGAAAACCACACACACTTCAACATTATAAGCAACCCCTGCACAACATATTTTCTTTGAGACTGAATTACACACCTCACCCACTGGCAGGGTGGTCCATTTGCAAAAATGCTGAAGTCTTTTTGGCAGTGCAGTCAGTGTGGTTGAATGCCTGGTGTGTAGATAAATATTAGGAATTCAACAGCAACTCAAACCTCAAATAGCCAGAAGCTGAAAAATTTGGCTGAAAAATCAGCAAAGATAAACAAACAACCTTCCTTGCTTTCTGTTGAACATTTGTGCAATTCTCCACCCATACCACTATCCCTATCTCAGAGCAGACACATCCCAAGAAATATCTTACCTTACACAAAGAGTAGATTTAAGAAAATCTGCATCAGACTCCTAGAGACACAAACCAAGGATCAGTTGCTTATCAGTGCTAAACCTATTCATTAATAATGCTATTTTCTTCCCGATGGTTATGAATTTGAAATCATAAGAAGTCAAGCTAATAGAATCAGAAGAGATTTGACATCTGATAGTAAAGTTTTTCATAATATTTTCCTTTTAAAGAGTCAAGTAGAAAATAATGTTACTTTTCAGAACAAGTGACTAGCAAGATTATGGTATCCTTTTTCCCCCCTGAAACAACCCTTCTCCACCCATTGATATTTTATCCAATTAAGGAGATTCCATTAAAATGGCAGAACTAATACCATGAAACAAATTTTCCATGAAATTGTCAACTCTTTTCATGAATCTAAACAAGGGACAAGTAGTTTTCTTTGGTCAAACATTTCATAGATAAAGAGTTTTAGAGATATTGTCACCTATTAATTGCACAAGGACCAGTGAAAAGGTAACTCTTCTGAATGGATTCATGGCTGTTGCTTCTATATGTTTTATTCAAGGCCATCTGACACAAAGACTAACTTGAAAAAAAGAACACCATGCAAACCCACAAATCAATTTCAATGCTTAAAATAGGAAAAATGTTCTTGAACTGAGTGTGACTCCTGGTAACTGCTCTAGTAATATTCTTGAAAATTAAACAGAAAATATAATTTTTTTCGTACTTCAAAATCTAGTTAACATTTGTTTTAATTTGCAAGCAATCCCCAATCTAAAAATTAACTGGTTTTTTTCAATTTTGAAGACTAACCTAGATCAGATGTGCATCATATAAATTCAGTGATGCTGAATTCAAGCATATAAAGGATGGAAGTCGAATAGGTCTAACACAGGGGCTAGTTTTATTTCCCCAAAATGTTTATATCAAGCTGCCTGGCAGGGGGGCAAATGGATTGGGGAGGGAAGGAACCTATATTCAACTTCTGTGCCATTTCCATAACTTTTTTTCTGCATTCAACAACCTGCTGAATGAAAGTTAATTACAGTAGAATAGAACAAACCAAACCAAAATGGAACCAAAGTGTTAAGTAGTCTCTTCAAAAGTTAGATTCAATCTTTGAAGTCACTAAACACAGGACACTTATTAATTTGAAGACACAATTTTAAAAAAATAAACACAAATGCTGTATTTGATTTTTATGTTAAGGAAAGCATATTAAACAGCCTTATTAAACTATCCTGATTAGCAGTTTACTATTAACTAATATATCAATTATGTCACACACAAATTTGAAAGTTTACCATACCTCTTTCCATTATTTTGAAAGTTGGATGGCATCAATCAATCCAGGATAAAAGTTTTCAGCTGTCTCATCCTAGTGCTAAGAAATTGCAGGGTAAAAAAAAAAAAAAAATCCAGTGTACAGAATGTCCTGCTCCTATTGTTGCTTCCTTCAAAGTTTTATTAGAACCACATTACAGTAAAAAAAAGACAAACCATGCAATGTTTATGTACGAGCAAACACATAATTGGAACAAATAAAGCATGCACAATTAGACTACAAGTTACTGTTTCCTAGTTGTCATGCAAGACTCATTCAATATATAAGAATTGATTATAAAATTCCCCACTTACTTAGAATTCATTCAACTTTTTTTCTTAACCATTCTTACAATTAATTAGTATTATTAAGGTCAGTGTGGCTGTTGCTTTAAGTACATGCAGAACATCTGTTACTATTCAGCATGCGTGGTAGTAATTTTTACAAAGACCATGATTTAAAACATTTCTATCATGTCTTGTTTAAAACCAATTAGGTTCCAATAGAAATCATTTTTTTAAAGAAAAGCCGGCAAGAGATGGGGGGAGGGGTTAAGTTTTAAACTGGAGGAAAAAGTCTCCATTAAATTTTATTGTTGAAAAGGGAACATGAAAACAGAAGTAATTTAAGCAAAAGTAAACATCACAAAATTACTTAATTGGTTTCTCTTGTGTCACAAAAGAATACACAAAGAGTTTCCATTTGTCAATAAGCCAAGGGCTGATAAAATTAAATTTTAAGCACAATAGGTTAAAGCTGTTTGCTTGCAATTAAGTGCAGAGTAAGCAAATTGCATAACTAAACTTATAGGTGTTCCACTGTATTAACATTCTTATAGTTTGAAGTCTTAAAGTCTAGTTGGAAATTCATCTAACCTGTTGTGTTCTTACTGATTTAGTGGTGAAATCTGTTCCTTTCAATAAAAGTACCTATGAAAAATCTTCCTTGAATGTAGAGGCCTATGACAATTACCTTCAAATCATAATTATACCTCAGTGACAAGGTTCTTGAGAAGGGATAGCTTAATACACCAATAAACTTTAGGGGAAAATTGGATCCACATTAGCTAATGCCTTATTGCACAGCCAGAACTTAAACAACCATATATTTTTTTCAAGAGAAGACAGCTTTCTGTGGATGAATTGTATGCAAAGACATATGGAAGGGAGGAGGCTGGGAAGGCTGGAACATATGGACTATACTTGTTCATACATGCAAAGGATCACCATACTATTTTGTTTGGAAAACTGGAACTACTGCATGATTGATCGGCTTATGTAGCCAAACCTTTCTTTTCTTTTTCCATGCTTTTGCAGAAATACTCTTGAGTTCAAGAAAAGGATGAGTTGATCAACATGATTATCAAGAAAGTTCTATTTTTCCTTTGGAATTTCCCAAAATTCATTTGGTTTATCACCAAATCGAACATTTATTAGCTCTTTGATCCCATTAAACACCAAAGATGCCCATAGGTGTGCATTTCTTTTCCTCTGTAAACTCTCACTTTGTTTGATAACTTCATTTCTTGCTCTCTTCAATCCTGGCAGATAAGTATTTAATATGCAATATGATTGTGATTAAACTTTCAAAGGCATTCTTCATCTGGATCCCAGCTGGTACAGCATTTCACTTTCAGCTGCAACATTCCATCAGAGTCCATTATTGATATGTTCAGAGTTAGAAAAAAGTGCCAGATTAAAAATCTCCAGATAGCTTTCAAATCAGACGAAGATAATTTTTTTGTAACAAAAATCCTCTTCCCCCAAATGGAATACTTTCACATAAGTACAAACAACAAACTTTGCCTTACTTATTTTCCACATTCAGAAAAGATGTTCCTATGGGCAGAAACTACATCTGATATTTTCAAAGGAAACATCCTAATAACAATTCCATAAGTACAATATATACACACCTGTAAATATACACATATGCACACAAAAACATACCTGAACATTACAAGCAAATATGGTATCTCAAAATGTATACCTCATTATATATTTATAAAATCCCAATTTTATTTGTAATCCCCAAATCAATACTCCCGGTGCTTTTATGAACATTTACAGATGGATGCAGAGCAATGAATCACTTGAGATACACATTCCCAGGTGAAATTCAGCATTCAGTTAGTCTTTGCAGCAACTTTATAAAACATAACTATCAATAAATGAGAATCAGCTGCCAGTCTGTTCCACTGAGACTAATTGCCATATAATTTTGGTATATACATATCTACTGAGAAGGTCTTTTCTTTCACCCCTTGCTGGTAAGACTGAACAATAAATATTATCTTCCGTCAAGAAACAACATGCCAAAATGCAATTTCCATCTAGTCAAAGCCCACAGCCAAGGACCAAAGAGTTGCCATTCAGCATATGATCCCTGAGCATAAAAAAGGTGCAACATTTACTTTATTTATCTATTTATCTATCTATCTATCTATCTATTTATTTATTTATTTATTTATCAGGTGATTATGAGATAACAGGTATAAGTATAAACATAGTTATGAATACATGAAATGGATACATATAAGAGAAATAAAAAGAAACAATAGGACAGGGACAGTAGGCACATTGATGCATTTATGCATGCCTCCTACAGACCTCTTAGAAAAGGAGTGAGGTCAATAGTAGACAGTCTAAGGTTAAAGTTTTTGGGGTTTGGGGAAGAAACACCAGAGTCAGGTAGAGTATTCCAGACACTGACCACTCTGTTGCTGAAGTTGTATATCCTGCAATCAAGTTTGGTGCAGTTTACCTTGAGTTTGTATCTATTGTGTGCTCTTGTATTGTTATGGTTAAAGCTGAAGTATTCATTGACAGGTAGGACATTGCAATGTATGATTTTATATACTATACTTAGATCGGACCGAAGGCGGCGTAGTTCTAGCTTTTCTAGATCTAGAATTTCGAGTATGGTGTCATAAGGTATTCTGCAATGAATAGAGGACTGGAGAACTCTTCTTGTGAAATATTTCTGGACTTTCTCAACTGTGTTAATATCAGATATGTAATGTGGGTTCCAGACTGATGAACTGTATTCAAGTATTGGTCTAGCAAATGTTTTGTATGCTCTAGTTAGTAGTGTGATATTACCAAAGAAAAATGTTACATGGGATTAGGTTAACAACTCTTAATGCCTTTTTGGCGATGTAGTTACAGTGGGCTCTAGCACTTAGATCATAAAAGATGAGTACTCCAAGGTCCTTGACAGAGTTTGGATCATCAACAAGGTCTTGACTATTCAGCTTGTATTTTATTTTCTGATTTTTTTTTTTTTGCCAATATGTAAGACAGAGCATTTATTTGTTGAGATTTGAAGTTGCCATTTGTTTGACCATTCTGACACATAGTTGAAATCTTTTTGAAGGGTAGCAGTATTGTCTGTAGGGTTGAGTAGCTTTACATCGTCAGTGAAGAGAATGCAGTTGCTCTTAATATGATCACAGAGGTCATTTATGTAGCATATGAAGAGAGTTGGTCCTAGAACACTTCCTTGGGGGACACCACTGCTGACAGGCACAGAATTTGATAGGATGCTCCCAATTTTGACATTTGTTGTCTGTTTGACAGGAATACTTCTATCCAGTTATACAAGTGTCCAGAGAGACCATAAGATTTTAGTTTTAGGAGTAGTTTGTCATGTACCACTGAATCAAAGACTTTGCAAAAGTCTATTGCTTTGCCCTGATCGAGTTGTGTAGTCCAGTGGTCCCCAGCCTTTTTTGTACCAGGGACCAGTTTCACGATTATTCATTCTTCCACGGACCGGTACCTGAATAACGCGAGACTCCACCGCCATTGGGACAGCTCTTCGTTTGAAGCCACCCACCCTTCGACAAAACTAAGGCACGAGGATTCCTTCAGCACCCAAACACCGCTTTCCAACTGAAAACCCAGAAGCACTTTCCAACCGAAAACCTGGAAGCAACCGAAAACCCGGAAGTGCCATTGAAACAAGATGGCGGCACCCAAGCTTTGCAGCCTGGTACAAATGATCCACGGACCGGTACCAGTCCGGGGACCGGTGGTTGGGGACCCCTGGTGTAGTCCATATGTTTTTGCAGTGTAAGAGTTGCAGATTACAAAATAGTTTTTTTTTTTCTGAAACCAAATTGTTTATTAGAGAGTAGCATGCAACTATATTCCAGCCAGAAGAAAAATAAGGTCTCCTTTACTCAAGGAAGCTTCCATTCACCTATCATTTCTCTTTTTCCTCCAGGTGAAGCTCCTTTTCATGGCCAAAGAGAGTGTTGAAGACAGGACTGGAATAATGCCAATCAAGATGACAGCCTACTTCCTTGGCTTGCCTTGATCAGCTGAGATCACTTGATTCCACTCTGTTTAATTGTAGAAGGTAAGCTTATATTTATGGGCATTTATGCAGCAGACATGTGGCCCTGTTCATATCAGATATTTATGACTTGTTCTGTTCACTGATTATTCATCTCTTTCCAACTTTGACAAGAATGCAATAAGTTTACTGGAAACCTTATTTCTAATCTACAAGTCATTCACAACCTTTTACACAAGGACTGGAGTGTAATTTAAGATTGATGGGATAAATAAAGTTCTATTCCTGCCATTAAGTGTAACAGTAAAATATTTTAATTACCAGGCTTATCATCAACACTTGTGTTATCAGCATTATATAAATATTTTCATGACCTTCCTATAAAAGCAGAGTAAGGGTTAAGTAGTGAAATCATTATGATACCAGCTGTGTTCATCTATTGAGTTTCCTTATATCCCCCCCCCAATATTTCTTCCCTTAATTCCAAATATAACAAAAGAGTTTCAATCAATCTTAACAATAATTGCATACTAATTAGCCTGGGAAATATTTCACTTCACATAAAGACACCCACACTGCTGTAAGCATGGTCCCAAGAAAGATAGCAGAAGATTTGACTTCAGAATTCTCAATACAATGCAAATATTTTTAATGAAACAATTTATGTCCAAATTTAAAATGTGATGAATCTTTTATTAATTATAGACTCTGCCTTTCCTTCATTAACTCAATGCTCCTTTTTCATATGTTCCCCTACAACAGCAATTCTGTGAAGTAGGTTGGATCAAGAGAGACTATTTGAAAATCATTCATAGGTGAAAGCTTTCATGGATTTGAGCCTAGTTCTCCATTCCTAAAACTCTGTCTTAAATATTATACTATTACACTGACTTTTATGGCTTATTGGAATAATACAGTTTCATGGTCTAAAGTTGCATTGTTTTCATAAATCATTGTTAACAATAGTTTGTGTAGGTTAGACAAACCACTCAATTATAATTTGAAGCACTGATCAAGCAAGTAAGGTCAAAGAAGCAAATGCTGAACAAGTCCAGGTAAGGTAACCAGTCCAAGTAAGTGACAAGATGCTGAACAAAGTCAGAAAGAAAAAAAAAGATATTCTGAATTATATAGAATTTCTTCTTCCATATGTCATTACTTCATAATTACCCTAGTAGTGTTTTTTGTACAATTCTGTTTTTAGCCATCTTTGTCTTTTGTTCTAGGTAAGAAATTGCTTTCTTTGCCTTGCCAAGTGTATGTTCTGCAAGTCACTTTAAACTGCAAAATGGGTAATTGATGGGAAACCAAAATTAGATTCTCAGTCTCGTTTTAAAAAGCTCTGGTAGAACTCTGAACTCCTTCCAACTTTGAACAGTTTATTCTAAATCTAGTCCACATTTTAAAGTAATCACCTTATCTAGATTTTCAGAGCATTCCATATTTGTAATTCAGTCAGTTATACTTTATTGTGGATCACTGAACCAGACCTCCCATCAGGTTTCTATAATGGCAACAACATCATACCAACCCTCATCTACTAAGACTTCAAATTCTCATTATTTGTTCCCCATTGTTAGTATATATTAGTTATGGTTGACTCCTTTTGCTTACTATGTCTTCTGATTTATAGCTGAGTTTCCCTCCTTCTCATCACTCCCTTTCTCTTTGTCTGATTTATTGTCTTGGGGTTATGTCTTAAATATTATCTTCCTTTTCCATTTTTAGTTCAAAGCCATATTGATGAGCCAGAGCTAGTTGTTTTGCAAACACATCATTGTGAGTTGCAGCCCATCTCTTGTCTAGGATGGTATAAGTACTCCTGCCTTGGGCAAGACATTGGATTAGAAGATATCCAAAGTTCCTTTCAGCCTTATGACAAGGAAGGAAGGAAATATATATAAATTATAATGTAACGTGCACCATAAAATAATCTGCAGTCATAAATGCATCCTTTGCTTTCAATATAGAATAAATTATTTCAGCTACAAATATAAATATTGATATAGTAAAATTTTGTTTAAAAAGCTGCACATGGACTGTTTAGGTCCAAGTTGAAAATGGGTAAAGAAGTGCTAGTGGCTAGTACTGTAGTACAGTACACAGCATGGTGTGAACGCATGATTCAGTGGTATTTACTTCCAACACTGCTAAATGGTAAGGTATTAAATTATAATAGTGTAAAGGTTTCTGAAATAATATTATTTATAAGATAGGTCAGATATGATGCTGGTTTAAAATCAAATATGCTGTGCCTAATTAATTTAAATCACATTGTGGTCATTTAGTGGTAATTCTACATCAGTTAGTGATAATTCTATGACAATTCTTTAAGAATAATATTAACTCAATATTATCCCATGTGCATCAGCATCTTACTGGACAGCTTGTTATTTATGGAAGTTTCCAAGATGAATCATATTTATCTGACAAGATAAGGTACACCAGACTCATTTTCAGCCAATACCCAAGTCCACCAGATCATCCTTATTTTGATTGTTATAAATCCTATCTCCAAACTAGAATAGCATTAGACAAACATGTTGCTGCCTAAAATAACTTTCCTAGAAAGCCAGTTTGAATTCTCTTCGGGTTCTCATAATTGACACTTCAGTTTAACTGTATTCCATAGAGCAATAGTGCCAGCACCTCAGCTTCTAAAAGTTTCAAAGCAGCTGGCACATAGTGAGCTTCTCTTGAGAAAAAAAGGATTGCTGCAGATCTCTTCTGAACATCGAAAGGAAAGTGAGAGACATGAATAATGGAGAACAGATCTCAAGAAACTTGTTCAATTAAGTATTCTTCAAAAGCCCAGTAGAATTTTTTTTGAAGTCCCTTGCAAAATGCATGGCCTTTGTTTCCTCACAGTTCAGCTGTAATGAGTGTCCCTACAGAAATGGCCTAGTGGTCACTTGAATCTTCTAAGAGAAATACCTGCACAGTGAAGCAGAATGACAGCATAAAGAATATAGGTCTATTGGATAGTTTTAGAGGGTGAAGCTCTTCCTTGCTTAATGTATTGCTCTGTCCTCAGTCCATCAGGGTTGAATCACAGGTACTTTGGAAACAATGGTATACCACACAGGATTTTATTACTCAGCAATGTAAGAAGTAGTAGCAGTAAAAGAATACAAGTAGTCCTTAACTTGTAACCATTCATTTAGCAACCATTCAAAGGTATTGAAAAAAATATTTATGAACACTCCTCACACTTATGACTGTCACAGGATCAAAATCTTGATTGGCAATTGGGATATATTTATGACAGGTCTGGTGTGCCAAGATCATGTGATCATCATTTATGACCTTTCCAGCTGCTTCTGACAAGCAAAGAGGGGAAGCCAGATTTGCATAGTGTTAAGCCTGGGTTCCCCAACCAGGGTTAGGTAGACAAGCTAAACAGAATGTGCAGCGTTAGTCAGATAGGCACACAGATAAATGAGTGAGCTAAGCTTGTATGTTTATTAACATACAGTAAAAATTACAGATACGCTTGTGCTATCAAGAATATAGTTTATTCCATTATAAGTTCATGGCATAGTCACATATCAGTCCAATAGTCATTTACCATGTAGTCAGTCCATTCAGGGATACAGTTAGCAAAGTCCATGTAGAATATCCTATGTCAGTTCACTTACAAATCAGTCCTTAGTTGTCTCTCCCGTTCGAGCAATGCAGTCTTGATTCCAAGCAGTAATCAGGGATCATCAAAGCCAGAGAGAAAGCGAGCAAGCTGTAGACTTGCTACTTTTAAATGGTTTTCATAACCACTCCCACAATTGCTATTTCACAGTTAAAGCTGCATACACTAACTATGATTCATAGTTATTATTTCACCTAAACCAGTTAGGGTAAACAATGTTATCCCTAACATTCTCCCCTTTTAGGTTACATAATAACTATGAATCATTTACATCTTTAGAAAATATTTTTCGCAACTTTCTTTAAACTTAATTGCTCCTTGAGCTTTTGTAAATTGGTCTGCAATGTTTTCTTCTGACATGCAGTATACCAATTTAATTAATCCATTTTTCACTGATTCTCTTACATTCAAATATCTTAAGTCAGTATGTTTTGATCTAGTTTTTACAGCAATACTAGTAGCTAACTTTATAGCTGCTTGGTTATCCTCGTACACAATAATGGAATCTTTTACAGTTATACCCATGTCCAACAACAACTGTTTGTAGAAAATCAAGTCAGTGCATAATAATGACAGACATGAAAATTCAGCTTCCATCGTAGATAAGCTAATATGCTGTTGTCTGATTGACCTCCATCCTATTAGTGTTTTACCAAATAATATAGCCATCCCAGATGTTGATTTTCTAGTGTTTATATCAGTTGCAAAACTTGCATCTGCATAAGCACTAAGACTCAAATCACCCTTTGGTTCTATATATAATGCATGGTTTATTGTTCCCTTAAGATATCTCAATATTCTTTTTAAGGATTTCCAATGACATTCTTTTGGATCTGAATTAAAACGTGCCAGCTGATTTACACTATAAGCTATATCTGGCCTTGACCAATTGCTTATATATGATAAGCTACCAATCAAAGATTGATATACGGACTTATCAAATTTGGGACTTTGATCATTAGTTTGGCAAACTTCCTGACTCATTGGAGTCTTTGCCGGTTTACAAAGTTCCATCTTATAAGTTTTAATTAATTGGCAAATTTTATCTTCTTGAGATATCTTAAAACCATTATTTGTTTTATTTATTGTCAATCCAAGATACCTTTTAATTTCACCTAAATGCTTTATTTTTATCTTTTTGGCTAATAATGATATTATTTCATTAGCTTCATTATTAGTCTTAGTTATTAAAGCAATATCATCAGTAAATAATAATAATAATGACACCGTTCCATTATGTTATCTTTTAAACACACACGGATCTGCTAAACCAGATTTAAAACCTATATTGTTTAACTCTTTCACAATATATTGGTTCCACTCAAACCCAGATTGTTTCAACCCGTAAAGACTCTTTTTGAGCTTCCAACAATCATTACTATTTATTTTATTGTCATGTATGCCAATTGGTTTTCTTAAATATATAGTGTGCTGCAATGGTGCATGTAGATAAGCAGTTTCTACATCTAAATGGTTAATGACATAGTTTTTCTTAGCTGCCCACACTAATGCTGCTCTTAAAGATGTAGCTTTAAGGCTTGGTGCAAAAACTTCATCATAATCAGATGCAGTTTGATTAAATCCTTGAGCTACTAACCTAGCTTTATGGGTAACAGTCCCATCATTTCCTGTTTTTACTTTAAATATCCATTTGCACCCAATGGATTTTTCTCCTGGAGGTAATTTGGCATCTTCATACACTTTCATTACCTTTAATGAATTTAGTTCTTTTTCCATAGCCTTTTGCCAATTCTCCTGATCCTTAGCAGGATACATCCTAAGTTCATCTACACTAGTTGGAACTTTAGTTACTTGGCAAACTATACTTGCTTGATACCTAACAGGTGGTCTAGTTACACGTGTAGTATGTCTAGGTATTATAGGACTTACAGGTGGATTTTCCTCTATTAATTGTTCTTGATCATGTAACTCTTCCTGATCAACTATTTCCTCTTGTTCTGGTCCTATTTGTTCTTCGTGGACTTCTTCTTTAATTGGACTCTTCTTATAGCTAATCTGATCTTTCTGCCTTTTGTAGGGTTCAATAAATACTTCATTATTTAAATCTTGCTCTAATCTATTCCATCCTACATGTTCTAGGAATTTTGCACTAGCACTGGTATAAACTCTAGATGTACCTGGTTCCCAGAATCTATAAGATCTATGATTAGATGTGTATCCTACGAAAATCAATCTTTTAGCTCTATGCTGTCCTTTGTATCTAAGTTGTGTAGGGATATGTACCCATGCTGGTGCTCCAAATGTGTGCATGTAACTTAAATCAGGTTTTGTACCATGCCAGAGTGTGAATGGTAATTCACCTGTTGTTGAATTAACAACATTATTTAATATATGATTACCACACATTATTGCTTCTCCCCATAAATTGTCAGGTAATCCTGAATCAGACATCATAGTTTGTGCCATTGATTGTAATGTTTGGCCTCTTCTCTCTATAAAGGCATTATGTTGTGGCCTATATGGTGCAGACATTTTATGTTGGATACCTAACATTCTAAGTCTGTTTTTAAATTTATTATTTGTAAATTCTGTACCATTATCTGTGATGAGAGTAACTAATTTCTTTTTAGTTTTTCTTTCAGCGAATTTTAGCCAATTAAATAGATTTTGATATGTTTCAGTTTTGCTCTTCATTAAATAGCAAAACCCATATCTTGAATAGTGGTCCATTATACTTAGTATGTTGCGAGCTCCTCCTACACTTGGTTTTTTTTGGACCTATTAAATCAGCAAATACTACTTCTAAAGGCTCTTTAGTAGTAAATCCATCAACTCTTTTAGCCGGTATGACCCTGCTCTTATTTTGATTACAGGCATTACACTGCAAATACTTATTACAAGATTTCAAACTTATTCCCTTAGATAATTCAACAGTTTTCTTAAGCATTTTAAAATTTAAATGCCCTAGCCTTCTATGTAACAAGTGAATACATTCGTCATGAGGTTTCTTATTTTCATAAATTGTGTTAGCCACCTTTAAACCATCATCATTTAACACATATAATCCACCTCTTAAAGATGCAGTTATTCTCTTATCTTCTTTTTCAAGTATGCAGTTATCTCCCTTAAATGTAACTACATATCCTAGTTTAACCAAAATTCTAACTGAAATTAAATTAAACTTAAGTTGTGGTACATATAACATTTTTACATTCTCTTTTATAAAAGAACAATATGCTATACCTTGACCTTTAGCTTTCAGTTTCCAGCCATTGGCTAACGATATCTGCTGTTTACTCTGGGACATTTTAATAAAATTTTTGTTATCATTTGTTATACAATGGGATGCCCCACTGTCAACCACCCATAAATTATTTTTTACAGCTCCGTTAGTATACATGGCTAACTCTAAATTTTTATTTATCTTTTGATGATTTTTAGTATTCTGGCCAGCGTTCTGGCGCTTTGCCTTTTTACAAAATCTTGCCAAATGTCCTCTTCCTCCACAATTAAAGCACCTTTTAATTGTGTATGCAGTAGGAGGTTTATTATCTTCTTTTTGAGGTTGCTTCCTCCTTAATTCATCTCTTTCATGCCTTCTTCTGGCCTCTTCGATCAATCTGCCAGTTATATCTGTTAAACTTTCCTTTGGCAAAATTTCAAGTGAAGTTACGTAGTTATCATAACTTTCATCAAGGGAAGATAGAATTATATAAACTTGATGTTGTTCAGAGAATATAAGCTCTTTCTCGTGTAATTCTTGGAAAATGCTTTGCATAGTTTTTAAATGACTCTGCATATCACCATTTGTTTGGAGATGCGTCCTGAAAAGCTTCCGTGTTAGATTTATGTGAGCACCAACATTATCTCGAACATAAATTCTCTTCAGCTTCTGCCAACACTCAAAAGCCGTTTTCTCTCCGTGGATATAAACAAGCTGTTGATCATTTAAGGTTAACCCAATTATGCAAATGGCTTGTTGATTTTTATGCTTAAATTCTTGTATCTTTAGTCTGTCTTCCTCATCCTCTGGATCCCATTCTTCTACGTTTGGTGGAATTTCAATTATGTTCCACAGACCTTCTCCTCGTAGAAGTAGACTACATTTTGTAGACCATGATACATAGTTTGTTCCATCCAGCTTGGACATAAGGGACAAACTTTGTAGATTGACTTGTGCCATGTTTTCTTATATGGATATAAAGATATAATTAATAAAACACAGCTGTCTGTTTACTGTAATGTATAACAATACAAACTCTCACTTTTTACATAAATCTGTTTAACCTAGTTAAACTGACTTTGCAGCCTCTGGGCCCATAACCAGTGTTAAGCCTGGATTCCCCAACCAGGGTTAGGTAGACAAGCTAAACAGAATGTGCAGCGTTAGTCAGATAGGCACACAGATAAATGAGTGAGCTAAGCTTGTATGTTTATTAACATACAGTAAAAATAACAGATACACTTGTGCTATCAAGAATATATTTTATTCCAGTATAAGTTTATGGCATAGTCAAATAACAGTCCAATATTCATTTACCATGTAGTCAGTCCATTCAGGGATATTCAGTTAGCAAAGTCCATGTAGAATATCCTATGTCAGTTCACTTACAAAATCAGTCCTTTGTTGCCTCTCCCGTTCGAGCTATGCAGTCTTGATTCCAAGCAGTAATCAGGGATCATCAAAGCCAGAGAGAGTGAGTGCAAGCTGTAGACTTGCTACTTTTAAATGGTTTTCATAACCACTCCCACAATTGCTATTTCACAGTTAAAGCTGCATACACTAACTATGATTCATAGTTATTATTTCACCTAAACCAGTTAGGGTAAACAATGTTATCCCTAACACATAGTAATCATATGATTCAATGAACAACTGTGGCAAAAAAGGTTGTAAAATTGGGTGTGACTCATTTAACAGAATACCATGAATACTTCTAATTACTTCTTTTGTCAACAATACTTCCTCTTTGTAACTGCACACTAGGTACTCTGCCTTTTGAACACGAGCCCAATTATAACTGTCAGAAAGTAGCACTTAAAAGCATTAAAACTTTTATATAAGAATGGAAATACAAGTGTATTAGGAATCAACAGTATGGTGCCCCATGAGGTTTATATTACAATTTCCATAGTTTCTTGCCATTAATTACATTAGGCATGGAAGATGAAATTCAAAAACATTTGGGCACTAAATGCCTGCCACTATTATCAGTTATTATTAAGAAGCCACATTACATAAATTTTATTTTTTCTTTCTCATCCATTCATACCTTAAAGTACTTAAATCAGTATGCTGGTTTGTTCTTTATGCATTTCCCAAGTTTGAAAAATGTCAGTGCAGTTAAATGTACATATTATAACTCTTTTAAGAAGTAATTTGCACAAATGAACATGAGTGGAGAATAGTTGTTCAAATTAAACTATTTTGAACATTCAATTTATTCTAATGCCTAAACAGCTGCTTTCCTATCACCTTCAAATGGCTTTTCAACTCTTATTAATGCAAATCATAGTTTTTACATTCAATTGGGTGAGTGTATCTTCTACCATATTATAAATAGTAGTGCAATATTCATCAGAATAATTTTACATTTATTCAAATACCTGTAATTAATAAAATGCAAAATATATATTCATTGATTCAAAATCTAGTATGGCAGTCAAGCTGACTATTCTTCTACTCTCTTTCTGATACCTCTATTCTTCATTCTAAATATTCATTGGCCAATGAACTCTTAAAGAATGAACAAATGATTACAACAGATGTCCGAACTGGCTACATTAAGTTTATATTGTCCTAGGGCTTTAAAATTCCTGCTTCTGAGCTAAAATACCTCATAACTACAATTTAGATTAAGGATGGCCAGAAAAAGCCTGCAATATACTAAATTGCATTGCTTTATTATTTATGTAGTGGCATCTACATAGCATCTATTATGGCATCTACAAAGATCATGAAATCATTGATATACAACACTAAAAACACATCATAGATATAAACACAAATATAAATGTAAATAAAGTATTAGGATATACATGTATGTAAAGTATATTGACAATAGAGTGAACAAGATAAAAATTAAATTAGGATAAAACCATGATAAAATTACCACAATATGGAAACATAGAATCACAATAGGATAGATTTTATTTTATTTATAGATAGATTTTACTTCTAAATGCTGCTCATGTAGCTGAGAGAGATTATCCCAGGTGCCTTGAAATTTCCTGAGGGGCATTTTTGGACTATGGGTATGATTGTTTGCACTACAATCCCATTGCAGGCTCTCAGCCATTCACCACCTAAACAGCTTTGCCTTCATTTGGCATGGCCTATCCTAATTCTATTGAGGGGGCTCCATTTTGGGGGGCGGGGGGGGAGGAACTGCATTCCTGGAAATAGTTGTGAAAAAGAAAGCAATTCTGAGTTTAAAATGCAATAAGAGTAACCAGAAACCAAATAAATCCTAAAAGTAGCACATGATCTACACACTAAAATCATGAAATTCATAATGCCTAAAATTTAAATCAGTAAACTATCAAGAACTGTATTTTCTGAATATTTTCAATTAAACTGATTCACTTAATAAGACACAAGCAATGTAGATAAATGTAGATATAGGTGGGAATGAAACAATAGTACAGTATCTGTAATACTGCTTAAGATAATACTGTATATAGCTAAATCATACCAGGTTATGACATTAAGTTGAGCGCTCATAGACAAATGATTATTCACTGTCTCATCTCCTCGGTCTGGAAAATTCAGCAAAAATACCAGCCCTGTGGGAAACTAAGACATCTGTACTTTGGCTTCTCCAAGAAACTCTTCTTGTTACACTTAAGTGAGTTAATCAAGGCCAAGTGTTTTAAAACCAATTGGTTGAAAGATCATAAAGTTGAAACCAAACTTAATTCCACACCTGCCTTTTTCATGAAAAATTGGCCTAATACAGAGACTCTCTTATATTTTTCATTCCATTCTGAAATTGAGGAATACTAAAGGTAACAAAATATTTCTATATATTTAGTAGTAAATGTTCTATCCTTTTACTTTATTTTTAATGATTCTTTAATAAATAAAATTGGAATCCTGATTGCTACAAAAAAAAAGCACCAACCTTTAAGTACTGGAGTTATTTGCTGGAATGCTTTGAGAGCAACTGAACACTGGGAAGCCCATTAAGCCGGGTCAGGGAGAAGGCTAGTTAAATTGGTGTTTTGTGACTTGCCATGTCTACTACAATAGCTATTTCATAAATATATAGGCCTCCTTGGCAGGCATTTTATGAGTAAGTCCATTACCTATCCTAAAATTTCTTGTTTCAGAAGTTCCCTGCATGAGACTGGAGTTAATTGAAGTTGTGAAGACTTATTTTAATTACTGTATATCCTATGTTTTACTTGCATTTACTTGTAAACTTGCATAAGTTTCATACTTTTGATAAGGTCGGATGACTAAACAAAATTTCTATTCAGAAATTATCTTCTACAGTATAGGCCATTATTTTGTGAAGCATACAACTCTGATCAATTTAAACAGCTTGCATTCTCTAATGTGAAGGAAAGCGACTTCCACTATATATATATAAAAAAATGGAACTGTGTCAAATATTTACTTTACTATAGCTATTCAATGATTTACACCTGATGCTGATCAGAAAGTCTATCTCACATACTGAATGTACTCTTGGCTCTTTTCCCATATACAAACAGATTTATATAAGTTAAGTTATATAAGTTATATAAGTCAACCTTTCTTTCTCCTTGTAGTTATTTGATATCAATCTTTCCTTCAGTTGCTATTATTCCTCTTCCATCCCAAATATGGAGGACTTGTTCACAGACCAGAAATCTAAATCTTTCACCTAAGTTTCTTGTCTGGATATATACTAGTTTGGCATATAGATAATTAGAAGCTGAAAAACTGAAAGTTTTTCATTTAGCTATTATCTGTAGTAATTATTTTCTTCATAAAGTAATTGTCTTTCATGTTTGTTCTGTAGCTTAAGCATAATTCAAACATATTGTATATTTAGCTCTATGAATACTCTAAGTTATACAATAAGAGAATAAATTTCACTGAAATTGGTAGGGATTCCTTTGAACCCAAGAATCATTTGATATTATAGTTGCACCTAAACATTGTATTTCATTGTACACTTAGTAAATGCAAATATCTATATTAAGGAAACAAAAGAATAATTTGTATCTTTATCTGTTTTAAACTGTCTTTTGGTTGAAATAAGGGAAATTAAAAAGGTGATGAAATGGTAGAAAGTCCTTTTAATTTGATTAACTTCATCTATGAATAAAAATCCTATTTGATGAATATATTGAGCAAGTCCCAAGACAATTAGGCATTAACTGTTTCTATCATTTCTTAACAGTATTGTAGGACGTTATTAATTATTGAGACATAGAGAAAAAAGGCTAGAACAATGTGCTCTAGAGAAGATTGTAAAATAGAAGGGCAATTAAATAAAACATATGTTTAATCCATATTATCTTGTTCACTTTGGAAAATTTTTATCAGGAAAACAAGCATTTGTAATGACTGCTTTTGCATTTCTTTGAAAGAATGCCAGATTCCAAATTCTGGAGTGAAAATTTCTTGTTCCTGCATAATGTTCCTTGTTGTTTCATTTTTTTCTTTCATACTTTTTTGTCTTTGGTTTATAGAAATAGAAATAGAATTCTGTATTGGCTAAGTGTGAATGGACACACAAGAAATTCGGTGCATTAGTTCTCAGTGTACATAAAAATACATTCATCATGAATCATAAGATACAACACTTAGTTATAGGATACTAAATATATATTTTACCTTAGATATTGACCTTTTATCACTTCTTCACTAGATACCTTATTTTCTGTGAATACTTTTTTATTGGTTATTTCTTTTCCTTCACCGTATTGTAGCAGCTAACATTTTTGATATAATAAACCTCATCTTTAATCCATTTTCTTTTAACATCTTTTCCCTTCCCATTTCTCTTCCTGAGGCTTCATAAAATTCAGTCAGTAGTTCTTATCAAAGCAGAACAAGTCAAAGCTATTTTTGCCTCTAATTTTATCTTTAAAAAAAAAAAGAGAGAGTGAGAGAGATCCTGAACTCTGGCAAGAATTGTTAGGAACATTTAAGTCTCATCATATTCAACTTTATGATACCAATTACATGGCACAAATTAGTATTCAAAGGTCAAGTAAAGAGGTTGTACAATCAAAATGGGAATTACTACTTAATATACGTGCTTTAGGTTTTTTCCTTGGAAACTTACGACATTTGTTTTATTTCCAAGGGCTATCTCCTTGCAATAAAATTTTGCAAGCATTTCAGTGTCAACATATTTGAATTTAAAAAAAAAAAAAACACTTCTTACTTTCCAACATCCTGTATCATTTTCAAAAGATGAGATACTAAATTTCTATTTGATAACGGGAATCAATAAAATTAAGACATGACTGTCCAAAGTACTAATATAATAGAAACTTAAATTGTCTTTTTGTATCAACATTAAAAAATATTAAATATAAGTAATTTATAATTTTCCACATCTAATAGAACATTTCATTGGGCACAAATAAGCCTTCAAATATGCAGATTGTACTCAATTTATGAAAAAGTAACAGCATTCTCAAACATCAAACAATTTCAACTTAAGACAGTAATTTCTCACTTAAAAAGGGGAGAGGACCATATGGCAATATGAAACAGCGGTAAATGAAATCCTGGCCAAAAGATTTTTGATTCTTCCTTTCCTCCCTGTGGAAAAGCAATGAATGCCAGATGTTCCAGTGAAATGTCTTCATATCTTCCACTGTAGTCGATCTGTCTCAGACAGCCACAATGCATTTTATTTATTATTGCACAGGGGTCAAAAGGTGTTCAGCAGATTTATACGAAAATTGAAGACTTTTCAGGCTTTTCCTATTTAATTCAGAAAGGCCAATTAAACAAGCATTAAGAACTGGGCCTTGTTTCTTCTTATAATCTTACACTCTGAACTCATCAGGAGCAGCAAAATATTTTATTTTCTGGTTGAGTATCAGTACCTCCAAACTGAAAGGAGAAGACAACAAATGTCTAATATCAAGTTCTCAGATGAAGAAAGCTGACCAAGAATTATGTTTATGACAAGCGCACCAGTGAGCATTCAGGGATTATGGAGACAGAATCTGGGTCAATAGTCAAAGGATACCATGAAATTGACTATACACATCATAAGCATTGTTTCCTCTATACCCTAATTACTATTGTTAATAATGATCATGGCCTTTCATGCCATGAAAGATATTAAATGAGATAGTATTGAGACAAGAGGTTTCTCATTGGCATTATTTGACTTGCTTTCTGAGTTTTCTCACAATGATGTCTTATCCAACTGAATAGCATGTTATATTATTTAAAGACAGCTAGTAGTTCTCCTTATTTAATAAATAACAAGAGCAAACACCAAATAGGTATTCTGGAAGTTTCAAAAAGTGAACAATTTAAACTTCTCTGTGCTGTAAAAGCATACCCTATTGATACAGCAATTGTTCCTTTTGTTCTATTGAAATATGTCCTTGTTCTGATTTTGGACATCTTACTGGGTGTAAGACTATGCGAAGCATGGCAAACATCACTTCATCAATTTCTGATAATATTGTCAGGGGCATTTTTTTTAAAGTAAGATTTTTAAAAGAATAGCAAAAGTGTAAAACCTCATTGACCTTACATACAGTGTGTCCTAAAAAATAGAAAAAATAGAAAAATTAAAAGAGAATGGCACTGATTTGTACTTAATATAAATTAAAATCTAGACCATTAACTATTGCATTCTTTCACAAGAAGATTCAAGTAGAAGACTTATTGAAATAGGTTTTATGCTAAACTGAATATCTTTAATAATTTATTTACTACACAGTATGAAGTTCCAAGTATATACCACACACACAGTGGATTTCTGGATATTTCCCAAGAACTCCAGTTAAATATTGGCATGATTTTAAATATAAATGATACTTGCATTGACTTTAGTACTTAATTGATTCCAGGAACAAATCAAAACTTGGATAACATTAGTGTCTTGGCTCTGAAAGCTGTTTATTTCATGAGCTTAGTTTCATGAAGGATTGGATGGGGGATTGACAAGTAGTTGATGGATTGATTGCTTGGCAAATTGGAAAATCTACATTCTATATAGTCAGTTTCCACAATAATGTGAGAAATAGAATCAGTTTCTTTGGTCTGGTATTTTGGGTAATTTCATTACTTTATATTGGCTTAGAGAAGACAAGTATTAGTTATCAAAGAGCCGTGGTGGCACTGTGGTTAGAATGCAGTATTGCAGGCAAACTCTGCCCACTGCCAGCAGTTCAGTTCTGACTGGCTCAAATTTGACTCAGCCTTCCATCCTTCTGAGGTCGATAAAAATGACAACCCAGATTGTCGGGGGCAATATGCTGACTCTGTAAACTTGTTAGAGAGGTCTATGAAGTGATATATAAGTCTAAGTGCTACTGCTATTGCTATCTAATTTCTATCATCCATTTTTTCTTCAGGAGTTAATTGTGACAAATAACATGTTCCTTCCTTCCATTTTTCCCATAATAGCAACAACAAAGCAGATAGGTTAGGTTGATGATAACTGGCACCAATCCTCCTAATAATCTTCTGTGGCTGAAGAACAATACATTTAGATCCCCTACTCCCAAACTATCCCATTAACCACTATACCTAAAAAATTCTTCAATTTACAACTTGTTTCTTTAAGTCATAACCATGATAACATCTGCCATTCAAAGTAATATTGGTCAAAGTAAGGAATAACACACAAAACAAACTTGGCTTCAACATTACCACATCTGCAGCATTGAGTTCAGAGTTTCCAATGCAATTGCATCATGCCATGAAATGAAGTCATGTGGTTTATGCTCTGTTACTCAAAAGCTAATCCCCGACTTATGACCATTATTGAACCCAACATTTCTGATGCTAAGATAATTTTGCCCCATTTTATGACCTTTCTTGCCACAGTTGGTATTATGAACTGCAGTTGTTAAGTTAGTAACGTTGTTAAGTGAAACTTGCTTTCCCATTTGACTTTGCTTGTCAAAAGGCTGCAAAAGATTCTTGGACATTGCAATCATCGTAAATGTGAACCAATTGCCAAGCATCTGAATTTTGATTACATGACCATGGGGAAGCTGTAACAGTCATAAGAGTGAAAAACAGTCATAAGTCATTTTTTTAGATGATCTTTTTTCGAACGATCACGAAATGAACTATTGTAAATCAAGAACTATCTGTTTTAAGTTCCATAGAGAATGGAGAGTTAAAAAGTGAGACTGTGATATCTACAAATTCATGTTAGTGATACATTTATCAACTAACTGATCTTCCCAATTTTATGTTTTCAATCCTCCTTCCTATCCACCTACCCTATTTGTTATTTTTCTTCATGTGACTAAATGTTACTTTACTTCTCTTTATTCTAGAATTTATTTCTGAATCTTCTTTTGCTGCCTTACCTCAAACATCTCCACTGATAACCTTCATCTTCTTGGGAGCAAAAACTGCAGTGTGTAGAATAATTTCAGATCACAATAATGATCCAATTTTTAATTCATAAACCAGAAGTTCTAAGATTCTTGTATAGCATTATAGGTTACAATAACTATGACCAACTAGAAAGTAGAAATTTAATAAATCAGTGCTATTACTGGTAATCAATCAGCATTCTTGTTAATGACCTAATTTTCCCTTTGTCTAAACTCTGTTCACAATTTTACAGAAAAAGCACACATCTACAAAAGATCCCAATGTTTTTTTTAATGTCCTCAGGGTACACTTTTATTATTTGCATACACAGGTGAATTAAAGGGAACTTTCCAACCAGCTTTTCTTATATTGTCATATAACAATAATATGATGACTTGAACATAGCTCTAGATTCAAGAACTACAGTGACTCACTCTTCCCTTTAAAATTTACGAGACAGTGCATTCTGATAAACACTTTCAATTTCTAACATTTATCTAATTTCTTTAAATTCCAAGTAGGAAATACAAAGTGTGAGAATATTGTTCCCAATATCCTCCTATTTTTGTTTAACTAAAGAGGCACATTTCCTTCCAGGATCAAGGGCCATCTGAAAGTGCCTAACTCAAGAACCCCGAAGGACTAATGTTGAAATAAACTCCAGACTCCAGAAATAGTATGAAGAGCTGGGGGAGCCAAAGCACAAGACTGCTATGGTGCTCCTTTGCCAAAACCACAGACATTTCAGGTTTTGCATGAATAAAGACTTTAAAAGGGAGGGAAATAAAATTATTCTCAAGTTATCAAAACATCCAACCAGGTTTTTCATTTTATCATGTTTTGGTACAGAAACTGCTTTAATAGTGAAAATCGCAGTCATTAGGCTTGTTTAAAATTATTGCAACTGTTTAAAACTATCACTCCTCTAAAAAGATTCTCCCCAAAAGCCTGCCTTCAAAGTGGGATGTCTTTGCAATGTGTTTTAAATTTTAAGGTCCCTCTGAATATTGATGTGAGAATAAAGTTTAAAAATTTATACCCAGAGAGGTGTCTGGAATGTGCAAATCAAATTTTCTTTCTTATGTCTTCATCTTCAAGAAGATGTGACGCTGTGTTGTACTTAGTTATGTTATTGAATTTGTAATTTCCTGACTTGGAATACAATCCTCACAATTTATGACTGTAACTTGAGGTGAAGACGATAGGCAACACACATTCTTGTCTTTCTCAGCACCTTTTCACCAATTCCATTTGCCTGTCTTCTTTCTAGTCAAATGAAGCTAGTGTGCCCTTTTTTTCTTATTTTATGAAATTGATAATATTATGACAATGACATAACCCCAGCAGCTTTTAAAAATATAGGAATGTAGCTATAGAAATGTAGCTATAAAATAAGGAGTTTCCACAATGGAAAGATGTCAGTTCAAGGGAGGTGGATAAGAACTCAAGTTCCATTACATGCCAATAGTTTTATGCCAGTACCCAAGATAACATAAGAAACTGAACCAGAGGGAAAGATTTTTCATTACTTGATGTATTTTACTACATGCAATCTCAATTTAACTATCTTTTATTTTGTTTTGTCGAGACATCTCCCAGAAAAGTTGGGCATGTTTTTGCATGTAAAAATAGCCCAGTTGAAGTTCTTTAAACTGTACCCAAATCCATTAAATATACCTCATTTGCAGCACTTCACACCATTTGCAGTATTAATATCAGGATGGAAATGAAATTCTTTGCATCAATTTATGTCTATCACACAAGTCATGTAAATTGATGTGAATAGCTTGAGTTGTACAGAACATAAAGCAAAAAATATACAGATTGCCACAATGAGGCAATTTAGCACTTAATGGACACATAAGAGAAACAGGCAGTACTCCCTAAACCGAATTCACTCAAAGCTATAATCCTATGTTCTAAAAGGACCAGGAGTTTATTTGGGGACTGGATTGCATTAAAATCATATTAGTAAGGTAATAAAGACAGAATATGTTATATGGTATGATAATTTTTTTAAGAAAAATTACCATAAATCAATCAGGCAATATATAACAGCTCCAGAAATGCAATAATAAAACCAGAAATCTTTTTTTTAGCTTCACCTTCAGATGCTTTTTCTTCTGGAGACAATTATTATAAGAAAAGAATAATTATATCTGCAGATATGGTATATCCAGACTCCAAAAATAAAGATCTGGCAAGAATTATCCAACAAAGGTTAAAATTTATCATTTGCATAATACTGGAAAAATAAAAAGTGACCACAAGAAAGAAGAAGGAGGCAGTATAAGTAGGAAATTTCATAGTAAGGTCAATTCAAGCATTTAAAAACTGTGTTTATAATGAGGAAATAATGAAAAAAATGCAAAACATGTTATGCATGCTATAATTTAAATGAAAATTGTTATGACATGGTACATAACTGCTCATAATCGTAAAGATAGATAAATCATACATTAATGAGTAGTGGAAATTTGATACAGAATTTTAAATGTTACAACAATGCATATTCTGCTTGTTTACCGATATTGTATTTTCTGCCTACTATATTCTTTCTCGTTTCCTTCTTTTCCCTCCTTATCATTTCCTTTATTCTTTGAATATTTTCAAATAAATTACAAAATCTAATCTTAACCCTTATCCTAAAAGTACTGGGATTCATTGCATGATAGGAGGAACAGGAAGACTGTTTAAATAGGTCTCTCATCAATCTTCCATAGAAAGTTGTTTGACACATTCCACAGTTTTAACCAGCCCTGAGTGACTAATTGTAGGGCAATCATAAGTGTTTGGACCTTTGCAAGACCTTTCAACAAATGTTCATTTTCCAAAGATTAACCATGATTTTTGAAAATTAAAACAAACAGGTTAATCCGAAAACTATTAAAATTGTTTTGGTCTATGTAAAAATAATACCTCAACAGTGTTTTAAGATATTTTCCAAATTCACTTTGGTATAAATGTTCACATTAGCAAAAGCATACACATGAATCCAAGTCAATGAGATTGTTCAAGGGCTCAAAACAACTGATGAAAACCCATGTCCTTGAAGCTTGCTCTTGAATATTGCTGAACATAGGGAATGAATTATCCAATTGCGAATATAGCATAGCAATCTTAAAAACATGCTGTTTTATCCTTTCATGTGACTGTACATTTTGTTCTTTTAACACCACTAATGATGCTTGTAAAGGTCATGATTAGTGACATATTTCATGTTATACCTTTTGTGTACTGATATAACAGTGTAATTGATGGTTTCAGTTTATAAGTTTACAAAATAATGGATTAGCAGCGATGAGATGAGATAGGATAGGAACTGTCACATTGCACTGAAAAGCTTCTGAAATATTCAAAGTAGGGCTTTAAGATACATTAATCTGCCAAGTACAGATAGTCCTCGACTTACAACAGTTCATTTACTCACTGTTCAAAGTTACAATAGGATGGAAAAAAGTGACTTATGACCATTTTTCAAACTTACAACTTTTGCAGCATCCCCATGATCATGTGAAATTCAGATGCTTGGCAGCTGTTCATACTTATGACCACTACTATGTCCCAAGTTCATGTGATCACCTTTTGCAACCTTCTGACAAGCAAAATGGGAAGTCAGATTCTCTTAACAACCATGTTACTAACTTATCAACTGCAATGATTCATTTAACCACTGTGGCAAGACAGTATAAAATGGGGCAAAATTCACATAACAAATGTCTCACTTAACAACAGAAATGTTGGGCTCAATTATGGTAGTACGTCGAGAACTACCTGTACATCTTTCTCTCCGGGTTTTCCTTAACCTTGCAGCTTTCTTTCCTTAGGCAAAGGTGTGAAGTGGAATAGTGACAGCATGGCAGGAGCAGGGGTAGGATCCGACCGGTGTAACTACCAGTTTGATGATTTTACACTTTGCTGTGTACCCGTGTATATCGTCATCATCAAGCTGCCTGGACAGCTGAGCAGCGCTGCATGCAGGTACTAAGAGGTTGAAAAAGCTCCTTTTTCCTGCTTTTTCAATTGCAGCTGTGTCGCATAAAGCAGCTGTGGTTGAAAACGCAGGAAATAAAGGTCAGGTAAGAGCCCAAGTGGGCAGGTGGGTCAGCAGCAGATATAGAATTGGTTCTATGGATGCTTTCTGAAAAGCATTTCAGAGCAACTGGTTCTACAGAAGTGGACAGAACTGGTAGAATCCCACCCCTGGGCAGAAGGCGCCATTGTTTTCTGGAGCCAAAAATATTTCTTTTGGCAACTTTTCTGTCTGAAGCCATGAGACTAGAAAATATGGAATTTCCCACAGCAGCATCCTTCTAGACTGTCTCAATGGAGACAATCCATCAAATTGGAAAGGTCTGAGGTCTTGTTCTTAGCTTCCTTCTAGCCAAGCTTTTTCCATGTCAACTGCATGTTAGCATCAGGAATGCCTTGGAATTAAATAATTTATTTATATCACTGATGATTAAGTATTAGAACAAAGTTCTGTACTTAAAATATAATAAAATAAAAATGAATACCTACACACACGTGCATACACAAAATATTAGGCTTAATTTGATCTATTTGACAGGTATCATGCAATCCAAAGAATCATCAATTTCATTTTTTTTTAAAAAAAAGTCCAGTTTCCAGCTTTCACAGGTGCAGAAGTACATCTGAGAAACATTTACCCACTAATGGGTTTGGTATTCTTATTTTGTAATACTCGATCATGTCTATCAATTTCAATGGGTGGTATTCTGTAGTACTGGAATCACTGAAAAGGTCCTAGTTTGTAAATATCACAACATCAGTTTTTGATTAAGGTGTACCTTAATAATTTTGTTTGGAAATCTAAATAGATAGACAGGCATTTTGCCTATGCAAGTTACAGGTGAACATGCTATCCTAACTAGATAATTGTACTTCAGGATGGAGAATAGGGATAAAGTCTGGAGTTCTAGATTCTCTCCCCAAAAAAGAATTCTTGTTTTTCTATCAAGACCTGGTCTAGCTCATCGGATCCTTCATTAGCCATAACAGCATGAGGATGGGTAATAGCCAAGTATATGGAAAGCCATCTGAAATGTATCATATAATCCATTATCTTGGCCTTATGTTAGATTATTTAGAAATCCAGTCTTCAATATTTTATGCTTTCATAGAGGGACTTTAAATTATCTAAATAATAAATAACCAGGAAAATGCAGGGTTGTCAAAATAAATTGGCTATTTATTTCTGACTCCAAAACTAGTTACATGACCAATTGTGGAAGAATAATAGTTGTGTGTCTGTGAAATTTAACTAAATGGTTTCCACATGCTTTAGGAGTGGACTAGCTCTCAGAATGCTTAATTGACTGACACATTAGCTATATTTCCTGAGCTATTTTTTCACAATGCTACTAATGAAAATAGTGCAAGAAAATGAATGTTTCTATTTCTTACTGAGAAGAGCTTCTTTAACTAAAAGTATTGTAATAGAAAAGCATAAATACTTTTACAAAACATTTTCATGTAATATCTATTACAGAGAGAACTTTAGAATTACTTAATATTCAACAAAACAGTTGTAGATTATGAAAAATAAAACTTTTTTCCCTATCCTCACAATTTTGAAATATCTCTACCCATCTTTGCAGTTCTGCTTCAATTATTACTAGAAAATTTGTTGTGCCAAATGTTCAAGTTTCCATTCTGTACACATTTCAACATTTCTCTCTCATTTAATTGCAATACAAATAACCTTCAGCTTACAACAGTAATTGAGATTGTAACTGCCATCGCTAAGCAATGTGATCATAAAGCATGATATCACAAGGCTACATTATTTAGGATGTGGGAGTTATGTTTGTTCTTTTTAGTGAGGATTGTATGGGTCTCTAAGCAAGGATCTCAGGTTACCATGACCACGACTTCCAACCTCCTGCTGACTTTCCCCATATGGAATGTAAGAAATCATAATCACATGACCACGGCTTGCTGCAACATTGTTATTTATGACCATGTGGACACTGCAAAGCGAAAATTTGTCAAGTCCCTGTTGGAGTCTGAATCCAAGGAGGAAGATGACAGGGAATGGGAGTGTGGCTCCATTGGCCATGGAAGAAATTGGGGACAGGCAAAGTCCAGCTGGGCAGAGCAGGAAAGAGGTAGAAAAAGGGAGGAGTTCAGAGGAAGACCCAGGCCCACCCCCTCTTCATCCAAGGGAACTCAGGGAGAAACAGAGAAGAGAGCAACATGGCAAGTTCTATTCCCTAACTGCAAGGTGTTTGCAATATGGTATTGTATTTTCAGAAATAATTCAAGTGCAGTGTTTCTAACCGATAGCATTTGTTTTGAGACTGAGTTGGTTATATTTGTTAGACTTGTTCTAGAAGTAATTCTAAAGTTTCCTCATTTATTATATCCCTAAGTTACTTTCCTGCGCTGTGAGGTCTATTTAATAGATGATATATAAATCCTTGGTATCTGCCTCCAATGGGCTGAGAATTATTTAATATTCTCTCAGTATGTAATGTAAAGTTTATTTTTAGTAAGATCAATGGGCACTTATTTGAACATTTGAGTATTTTATGTTAATATTTGGATTGATGTTAATTTTTGACTTGTTTTCCTTCCTAACACCTGTTTTTTACAGATTAGCTTCCAATTTCAGCTACCATCAATATTCTGTCTCCCTCAAACCTCAGCCTTTCCTTTCCTTTTATATATATTTCTTCTCTTATTAATTGACCTTTGCATTGTTTAACCAGAAATGAAAAAGAGACATTTTAGACAATTAAAGTTTCTTGGTGTGAGCAGGGTAGCTAAATATACAAGGATAAAACTGCAAAATTCTGATTGTACTCTGTAAATGAAAAGTACACAGGCTGGACCCAGAAGAAAACTGTTTAATTATTTCTCAGATATATAAATCTCAGCTGATCTGTGCTGGTCCATAATTATATAATTATATATAATTAACAGTCAGTCTAAGCATAAAGCATCTCCAAACTAAGCTACGGCCATAATAAGGGATAGCCTTTCAAATGTCCCAGTGTGTTCTCTTTCATGTTTTGCAGAAACATGATTGGTTAGTTTTTCAAGACTTTCTGCTGCAAATATTCTGAAATTCTTTAACACCATAACATGGTCAATCTAGAGTGGGAATTGGGAGTATTTTGTGTTAAACTAAGTATCTACGCTATGAAAGGAGGTGAAAACTCCCCTTCCCAAACCAACTGAATCACAAATGGTAAAAGTAATATTTAAGTAGTCCACAAAAATAGACTGCAAGCAATTTATAATCCAGTTGTGAGCTACTGTGAAAGAATGATACCACAGTTTAGGCAGCAAAATGTCTATTCCTGAAAGTCTATTTTATCTCTTTCCAAGAAGAATGTTATGCCCAGAGGACTAGCTTCATTGTGAATCTAGAAGGCCAATTTGGAAAAGGGAGAGGAGAAGCAGGAGTCCCTCCTCTCTTGTGATCAGGGTGGGTGGGCCTCTTTAAAGCCAAGGATGTCTCTGAATAGAAAGCTAGCCAAAATGCCAGCCTTTACAAGGAATAAGGCACATCCATACACCCATATACTCCTGGTATTTCTGCCAGAGGCAGTCTTTCTCTGGTAGCCACTTAGCTTCTCAAGAAACAAGACAAACACAAACAGGAAGATCTGACAGCAAGAGAGCTGTGAGCCTACAACTCACTGGAAGTACAGTGTAAGAATGCTAGAGTGATCATATCGGGTTGTCAAAGTCTGCCATATTTGTAAAAAGGTAGCATCTCATTCAGATTGGTCTACCAGATTTGGACAGCCCAACATGAGCTAGAAATTACGTTCTTATTTACATAATAAGAAGCATTTTATTTCTATAGATACAAGCATAAAGTCAGAATCTCTACAAAGTATATCCTGAATCGCAGTATTGTATTTCTTAAAACACTTTTCCCAAGCTGTCACTTTATACCTACTTAGACTCAGGAAAAAAAGTAATCTAAAATGTACAACAGGTTTCCTTACCCAAAAGGAGATAAAACTGTGTTGGTTTCACAAAATGGATATATAAGTCATTATTTTACCCAAATACTCTACAAACTGAGTTTTATATCCTGCTCTGCCTCACATTCCTAATCTGCTCCTTTGGGATGAAGGGTTATGTCAGTTCTCTGTGCTATTTCTCATTCTTACATCTGTAAAAACCTTCTAAGCAATCTTAAATCATTGTAAGGCTTCCCCATTTCTGCTGTTCAGTCTGTGTCCATGGGATCTTTCACACACTGGGGTATCCCTGGAAGCACTTGTTTTGGATCCTTCAGAATTCTACACTGGTTTAAAAATATGGCTCTCCAATGAGTTCATGTCCTTTCACACTAAGATTGTTAACACTGGTTTATTTATTGGATGTTTTAATGAAGTTATCAGGGCTATTTTGAGCGAAGTTGAGAGATTGAATGAGTTATGTAACGCACAAATTAGAGCACAAGGTGCTTTTAGAAAATTACATGTTTTAGCATGACAATGCTAAAACTGTACTGAATTGCACGTTAGAATACAGAGCATCCTAGGCACCTTCAAACATAGAATGATGTAGTTGTCCTATTTAGGTGTGGATCACCCTTGGCCATTTCAAATACATTCAAGAGTGTTATGTACACCTTCTAGACAATACTATCTAAAATCCTACCTACAAATCAAGAAGTCAAGAACAAACTGAAAATAAGATGCCTGTACCTAAAATCCATAACATATAGAAGAACAATGGATCTGACCTAACATAAAAAAGCTGTCATGTTTCAATCAACTTCCAGAATGTGATCTGGAATTATCCTATCTAGCATAAATAAACCAGAAAGTTCTGCAGCCTACTGCTCTGATTTTTACCTACCTTGAAAAGGATGTTATCTGTTAATGTACTTGCAAATACACTAACTATATACTGTACTATACATGCTATATCCAGAGAGTTGAAATTTTATCACATCAATATGGCCATAGCATTTGACCACTTACTCCCTATTCACCAGACCCTTAATTTTATCTTACAGAAATAAAATTCATATTTATTTGCTCACTTGATAGCCATTGAACATTGTGCATATTGAAATTATATTCTCAATTAAAATCCAATGAGGGGTAGGGAAAAGGAAAGAAGTGAGCATGATGTTATATAAAAGAAAAAGAAGAGATAAATTATTTTATTTAACATTTTATTCCCAACCTAATTTGCAACCTCTAAATTAGACTAATTTATTATTAAGAATAATTTAAAAATAAACACTCTAAAGCAGGGGTATCAAACTTATGCCCATGGGCCAGATGACCCAGTGTAGCAAAGGGGGAAAAAGTCGCAATACGCCATATGATGACAATGTGATGCTTGACACCTGCTCTAAAGTATTAAAACTCAGGGTCTTATTGACCAAAACATGTAACCTCAGATAAACTAATTTTGTTTCCTCTATTCTTCAAAATTTCTGTAGAAATTTTGAAAAATCCCGATCCATAGGAATAAAAATTATTACATTTCTTTCTTCAAGCTGGCCTAGATTTTTTTGTTTTGGAAAGATGTCTGTATGTACCTTTGAGTCAGCCTTGATTCCTGGTTATGGGCAACCTATGAATATCATTTCTTCTTCCTATGACCAAGAGAGAGTGTCTAGTCACCCTACTGACTTTGTGCTTAAAGTAGGCTAGAACTCATGATCTCCTACTTTTAGTCTGAAAGTACACCAAGCTAGCTCTCTTATAAAGTTTAAGTATTTTATTTTGAAATATTAAAGACACACATATTGGTAATACAGCAAATGGTCTGTAAATGGGAAAAGACACTGAATCAGAATGCAGAAAACAAACAGAAAATTCATCAATTAACTATACTGATGGATCTGGTCATTTTTCTAAATAGTTTTCTGAATAATTAAAATATTCAAAATTGTAGCCCTAAGATGACAGTATAATTTGTAGCAATCTTCCATTTTTTAATTAATAATTAACGAGGATTTTTTTTTTAGCAGTCTTTTTGGAGAAGAGGGTATATTTTCCAACAAGAAAATTATTTCACAAAGTATCCAACGACATTCTTATTAGCAAGCTCATTAACTTTGGTCCATATAGTGTGGCAATTTAGTAGATTCAGAGCTGATTCAAAAACTACCTGTATACTTCGTGCTCAATGGGGGTTCCTGATCAAATAAGGTATTAAAGTAACTAAAATTCAGTCACATACTTTTTGACATTTTTATTAAATAACTCAAGAATTCTCTTCCACTATCTATTTTTTTAACAACTGGTTCTGTGGGCATGGCTTAGTTGGTTGCCATGGCTTGGTGGTCATGTGACTGGCTGGGCATGGCCAACTCAACATCACTCACATCGAGGCACATGTCTCCTTGCCTAGTCTCTCATGACTGTGGGAATGCTGCAACAGTCGTAAGTGTGAAAAATGGTCATAAGTCACTTTTTTCAGTGCTTTTGAATGGTCACTCCACACAAGCAAAGTACTAGCAAAGGAGGAAAAAAAACTCCAGAGAAGTTCCTGAGACCGAGAAAGTCTAGTCCTGCCAAGAATGTAATAAGGGTTAATGGAGAGGCAGTTTTTGTAAGCAACACCATAATGTATCCTTCCTGCCTTCCTTACAAGTTAGGCCAGTAATTTCTTCTAACAACCAGTTCTCCGAACTGCTTAGAATGTTAACAACTGGTTCTAGCGAATAGGTGGAACTTGCAGAATCCTACCCCTGGGTCTTAATCTAGAATGAGCTCCAGCCTAATCGCACTGGCAATTGACAACAGTCTAGACTGGATTAAAGTCAGCTTCAAAAAAACCAGGATTAGCACAGAAGTTAAGTATCTTAGGCTGTCATGCAGAGACCCTGAGAAAGATTCACACACACACACAAACACACACACATGTATGTACATACATATATTTGTTTGTTTGGAAGAAATTGGACTGTTTAGCCCTGAGAAAAGAAAACTGAGAGGAGATATCATAGCATTTTTTCACATTCTTGAAAAGATGTCACACTGGGTGTGTATGTGGAATCAATGTCTGTTCTTTGTCAACCAAAAGCAAGGATTCAGGACAGTGTATTTAAGTGCATGAAAGCAGATTCACAAAGGCACATTAGGAAGCATTAAATAAGAAGAACATGCTAAACAGTGTAGTTAATTACAAAGAGATACTAGCCTTTTTTTCACTGGCTGTTCTTCATCAGAGACTGGGCAGCCTTCTTTTGTAGATGCAGTAAATTCTGTTATAGTTTTCTGGTTTGACCTTTATTTTTCTATAATTTTCTGTTTTTCCCCACAAGGAAGAATATAGGCATCTATGACAGCTGATATATATACACATACACTTACACACACGCAAAAAAAAATACATATAGTTATGAACTTCATGGCTGAAAAAAATCTAAGATATAATCAAGAATTAATCATGCTGTTTTTAAACATTAAAAGTTAGGAATTCAAAGAACAATTCTGGAACATTACATCATGTAATAAGGACTCTGTGCACATGGACAGGGAGAAATTAGATCTAAAATACAAGCAATATCATAACTGCTGCTTTGAAATGCCATTTGTGCTCTTATTTGGGGGAGGGTTGTTCCTTTATGAACTTCTCTCAGCCCCAACTTAGCACACAACCTTGGCTGCTTCACAGGTCTAAAGTGCTGAAGCAAAATGAGCAGAGGGTGGGAAAGGAGGTAGAAATATGTAGCACTGGAAATTTTCAAAGAACAGCTTTGAAAAAGGATCATAATAATTTGGAGCTGTGTGTGCTTCAGGAATTTCAGCAATGGTGCAGAATTTATAGTATATAACTCGTGCAAGTTTGGCTTTTAAATCTTTCACATGCCTTGTGTCTATAACCGACCATTTTTGGATCACTGATATGTAAGACCAGTAAGGCTACACAAGTTTATTTTTTGCACTTTTCATTATTAATGCACATTTCACTCTTATTTTCAATACACTTTTAGAGGCAAATAAAATACCATAGATGGAAGTGAATGCTTCACCAATCTTATTGTTGAGATAAATGTTACTTAATGCCATCTTTTTCAGCAGGATATTTTAAATATTAGTAATTTCTCAATACACAGAAGATCTGCTCATGGAAGATTTAGAAATGACTTAAGTGACAGTAGCATTCTTTATATTCTTATTCTCATGGCTGTGAGGTATGTGAAATAAACTGACTCCAACTTTCTGTGGAGTATTCACTGTAATAGTGAAATTTGTATCTCACATCTTAACTGCAATGAGATGTTCCATGTCAACTACCACCTCATCTATGTTATCACTGTAGAGTTTTAATTGCAGGAATGTTCTAATCTCGGATGGCAAACTTCAGATAAAGAATGTTTCCAAGCAAATACAACTCAGGCAAACAAAGTCACTAATCCATGGATAAAGGAGGATTAGAGAGGGGAAGTAGACATATGTTAGACTTTAACTAGAGATAATTAATTGTATGGATTACTGTACTAAACCGAAAGAAAAGTTAAGCAGTAACCAAAGTTAACCAATGATGGAGGATAACTAAAAATGTATATAAATGCAAAGATTATACTCCAATAAAGATCATCATCATAATTCAGTTGTTCATAATCAAACAACTTGACTGCCTCATCATTAAAACAAGTGGTGCCTGAACAGGAACCCTCTTACTTCGTCTGGCAAGGATTTGGTGCACCTTGAACCCTTTTGGTTTCTGTAAGTATGAGGTCTTCACTTTCTGAGGAACAAAGGAAGCATGTAGATGAATTAGGCTATTTGTTGAAGAAGAAGACTACTGAGGTACCATGGAGAAATCTCTTAAAGCTGGTCCAGGAGATTGCAGCTCAGTGCCTATGGTACCCAGAAAAGGGGTCTTATAATATTAACTGATTGGGAATGTATTGGGAAAAATCGCATACTGAACCTCGAGCAAAAATAGAAGTTTTGAATGTGTGGCATTTATGTAGGCATGCAATTGAAACATTTGGTCACAATGAACTTTCGCTTTTAACACATCCACCTTCACGTTATACTAATGCTGTCATTTGTCCGCCTTCTTCACCTGAATATATGTCTTCAATTCCCTCAGCTCCTGCAGATACAGGGAAAAAGCCTCCTGACTCTATTGTTCAGTCTTCTTTTCAGAAAATGGTAGAGACTTGTAAAAGGGATGCCTCTGTCTCAGGAACAGAACTTGCAGAATTACTGTCTGTTTGTCCAGTGCAATATCGTCCTGGTCAAGGCACACAGCTTGGGCTGCAAGTAGAAGAATGGGAGGGTCTGCCTTATCAGATCTTAAGAGAGTTTAAAAAGGCAGTTACAGACTATGGGATTAGTGGTAATTTTACAAGAGGACTTGTAGAAGGAATAAAAAAATGGTTATACAATGATCTCTGAAGATTAGAATCAAATATTTCGCATGATTTTAACATCCATGCAATATGTGATTTGGGAGAGTGAATATATGAGACATGCTCAAGCTGCTGCTTTAGGAGAAGGAGGAGCAGATATAGTTGAGCAGCTATTTGGTTCTGGACCATTTGGTACAATTCCTATTCAAGTTGTTCTTCCTCCAACTACGTTAACTATTGTTTCTGAATGTGCCTTTCATGCTTTTCTTCAGGTACCCAAGCTGGAGAACCTAGAGCAAATTTTTCAAACATTCGACAGAATGCCAATGAGCTTTATGCTGACTTTGTTGAGCATCTGTCCAAAGCAATTAGACAGCAGTTTGATCATCCGGAAGCTGCTGGTGAACTTCTTTGCCAGTTAGCTATTGAAAATGCTAACTTGTAAAAGAGCTTTAGAGCCGTTAAAGGCTATTGCTCATTACACACTGGCAAATATGTTGCGAGTCTGCCAGGATATTGGATCACAAACTTATAAAATGCATGTGTTAGCAGCTGCTATTCAGAAAGGACACTGACCAATTGGTAACTGTTTTAAGTGTAAGAAGCCTGGCCATTTTCAGAAGGACTGTCGTTCTACACCTTCTATACCTCAGAATCGTCCTTCTAAGAAGTGCCCTATTTGTAAAAAGGGATTTCATTGGGCCAATCAATGTCAGTTTCGGTCGGGAAACTTGCCAATGGGTGTGGTACCCACCCAGAATCCAAAGCGTGCCTTTCCCATCACTCTGACTCCTCCAGCAGTCTCTCTCATTCCTCCCCAGACACAGCCGGTAGCGCTGGGATCGATTTAATCACTCAAGAGGAAATTGAGTTTAAACTTCCCATGGACGTTAAAATAGTTCCATCTCAATTTTAAGGTCCTCTTCCTTCGGGATTAGTTGGCTTAATTTTGCCTTGTTCTTCTGCACACGAAAAGGGCTGTTTTGTTGCGCCTGGGGTAATAGATTCAGATTACACTGGTATCCTCATTATTCAGATTTGGGTGAATCTTCCTCAAGTTCTTCCTTGTAATTCTTCTGTTGCTCAATGGCTTCTTCTTCCATATGAAATTCCATCTTCTGGTACAGGTAATCGTGGGAATGCAAGATTTGGATCAACTTCTTTATCTGTAGGCTTACTTCATCAGCTGAATTCCTCCCACTTTGTTAACGCTCTTCCTTAATAAACAACCATTTCAAGGGTTATTGGATACTGGAGCCGATGTTACTGCCATCTCTTCTTTACAGTGGCCAGTACAGTGGCCAAAAACAACAGTTTCTTCATTGTGGGGAATAGGAGGTTCTACAGCTGCTTGGCAGAGTGTTCAAGAATTTAATGTTGCAACCTCTGCTGGAAAGTCCTTTTTCCTACAACCATACATTCTAGATATTCATACTCATTCATTTGGGGTTGTGATATCCTTTCTCTTCTTAATGCCCATTTGATTCTTGATGATGGATCTTCCTCTTAAATGGCTCTGTTCTATGCCGGTTTGGGTGGAACAATGGACATTATCAAGGGAAAAACTCGCTGCTTTACAACAATTGGTTCAAGAACAATTGGTTGCTGATCATATAGAACCTTCTACTAGTCCTTGGAATACTCCTGTTTTTGTTATAAAAAAGAAAAATGGGAAATGGCATTTCCTTGATGATTTAAGAGAAATTAATAAATGTATCCAACCCATAGGTCCTTTACAATGTGGTCTACCAAATCCTAACTTAATTCCTAATTTTTATAAATTATTGGTAGATGATCTTAAAGACTGCTTTTTTACTATACCTTTACAGCCTCAAGACAAAGAAAAATTTGCATTTACTGTCCTAGTTTTTAATAATAGCATGCCCACAAAACAATATCATTGGTGAGTGTTGTCTCAGGGTATGCTTAATTCCCCTACACTTTGTCAATATTTCGTGGATATTGCCCTTCAACCCTTTCAGAATAAATTTCCTTCCTATTTAGTCTATCATTATATGGATGATATATTGATAGTAGCCCCGATTTTGATGAATCTAAGTTGTTAAAACAATTAACGGATATTGTGGCACAACAGGGATTTTATGTAGCCCCAGACAAAATTCAAAAGGTAGAACCTTATACCTACTTAGAACATAAAATGTTGCACAATTCCTCCATTCCAATTCTTCCTGAATTACATGTACAGAAATAATATACATTAGTACAATGGCAATAATTACTTGGCATTATTAATTGGGCACACCCATTCTTCTACATTACAACTGGTGATATGTTGCCCTTATTTCAGTCTCTGAAGGGAGCACAATCACCAGGAGATCTAGTTGTATTAACTGATTTTCAAAGAACATGCCTTCAAGAAATATTGAATAAGTTTAAGCATTGATATGTGGACAGGATAACATCCTTAACAATACGGCCTTGCTCAGCTATTCTTCCCACTCCATCCTTATCTACAGGATGTCTTTATTCTCATGTGTCCCCGCAAGCAGTCAACATTCATGAATGGATTAATTTGTAAGCTACTCCACCAAGAAACATTTATCCTTATCAATCAGCATTAGAGGATTTGATTATTCAAGATCATAAACAAGCCTTACATCTTACAGGACAGGATCTCATGAGCACAGCTTTCACTCATACAAAAGTTGAACATGAGCATTTGATGATGATTTCAGAATCATATCAGATAGCCTTTTCTCAATATGTGGGAAACTTGTTGTATTCTTTACCCAAGGATCCTAGAATAGTGGTTACTACTACTTTAAATCCGGCCTTTTCTTCCATTTTTGTGCAAAATCCTATTTCTAAAGCTCTTACAGTCTTTACTGATGGATCACTTACAAGGGGTGTGGTTGTCTGGCAGATTCAACAACAATGGTATTCTAAATTTACTGCCACGCAGACTTCAGCTCAATGTGCTGAGCTGACTGTTGTGATTTTGGCTTTACGACTGTTCAATGACCAACCTATTAACTTGATCATTGATACTCAATAAGTGTATTTAGCTATGCAATCTCTTCCCTTTTCTTATTGTGCTCTCTCTTTGGATAAGAATTTGTTATCCTTGTTTTTATCTTTAAAGAATAGTTTGGAAACTCGCTTGTAATCTTTGTATGGAGAACACATTCGAAGTCATACTCCCTTTACTAATGCCTTGACTGAAGGAAATCAGAAGGCAGATGAATCCTTAAAGGATGTTGCGTCTTTTTGTTTGCTTATCCTGTCGCCAGTCATTCTTATTTTCATCAAAAGCCCGGGATATTGTCCATGCTTGTCCAGCTTGTCAGCAACTGGCAGTTCCCTTTCCAGTGGGTGTCAACCCACGAGGAACCCAAGCTAATCAAATTCGTCAAATGGATGTAACTCAGTTTTCAACCTTTAAGCCATACTGTTATCTTCATATGTCTGTTGACACTCATTCACATTTCCTTTGGGTTACTGCTTCAAAACATGAACGTACTTCAGATGTTATTTCTCATTGCCTATCCTCTTTTGCTGTAATGGATCGGCCTTCTCAGTTTACAACTGACAATTGCCCCACTTATATTAGTAATGAATTTCAAACCTTTTGTCAGAAATGGAATATTACTTTAGTGCATGGAATTCCTTACAACTTTCAGGGTCATGCTATTGTTGAGCAAGCTCATTGTACTTTTAAGGCATTTCTTTAGAAACAATTACAAACTGAGACTGGCCCTTACCATCTGTGAAAGATTCAAAATCTCATTGCTGTAGCATTATATACTTGGAATTATTTAACCTTTTTAGATTCTCTTGCAGACTCACCTGTTAATTTGCATTTTTGAACTACTGAATCTTTAGCAAGGCCTTTGGTAAAGTATTGCCAAGCTCCAGATCCAACCTGGAAAGGCACAACATTGCTGATCACCTGAGGTCACAGTTACACCACCATGGAAGATTCTTCTACTCGACAAGCAGTGTGGGTTCCAGTATGCTGTGTTCATCCGTATCATGGCATGGCATCAGGGCCTTCACAACCTGATTCCGGATTTCAATCTTCATCTGAACATGGAAGTCCATCTTCCAAGGTTGACATGCCCGCAACTCATCACTTGGAGCCAGGTTAAATTTACTATATATCAAGCTCAACAACAACTGCAGCAGGCCTCATTACCTCAAACTCCTGAAAATCTTGTTGCTGCTGTTTTTGCTATTATTACTGCTAACTCTGTTACCATTTTACTTTGTATTTTCTTGTTTATGGTTAATGGTGTTTCTGCTCAAAATGACTCTTCTGTGGTTTGTCTTAACCCTAATTTGTGGGTTCGTCATGCCCAATACATGTTTATGACCCATGGCACAAATATTACTTGATACTATGAGCCCCCAGTGGCATTTGGTCAAATTTCTTTTACCCCTAACTTGATCATGTCTTCTACATTTATTGTCTCACAACTACAATCTATTTCATACTCCTGGCTATTTTCTATACCCCCTATGCAATTGAATTATGTCCGTTGGCGTTACTTGAAAGTTAGTCAATTTACAAGGGGTCTGTGTTTCTGCTGTCATGCTAAACACACTTGGCTTCATAACTGGTCTGATTATGATGCTGCTCAGCACATATTAAAAAAGCTAGGGAATTATAGTTATTGTTCTGACTACTATTGGTTGTCAGGTACCTTTAATTCTTCTTTGCATGGAATTAATATAGCTTCTGATATGTATCCTGACAATTTTCCTATTTTTAATGCCTCTGATCAATCTAATACAGAATCGATATGCGCTGGTTGACAGCTTAAGGATCCTAATATGTGGTTCTTTTTTGATAAATATGCTACTCATGTTCATCCTCAAAATTATCAATCTGCAACTATAGGTTATTTTACTCTACCTGTTCAAATAGGTATGCTCCCATCAACTCAACAGCGGCATTCCTCTCTGAGGCCTACATGTATTAATGAAGTCATTATTGATACACAATTGTCTTCTTGCTTTACATTTGGCCATGCATTGGCAGGGGCCGATACAGGAGTCCTTACTCTAGGCTCTTATCCTGGCATAATTGCTCAAGAAAACAGACGATCTATTCTTGGTCTCATCTGCAGACTTGAAAAATCCATCAATGCTACTGCTGCTATTATTCATGATTTACAGCATGAAATAGAAGACTTAAATCAAGATGTCTTACAGCAGCATTTTGCCATAGACTATCTTTTAGCCCATCGGGGAGGGTTCTGTACATTAGTTGGATGCCGTGGATGTGCTGTGCATTTTCATTCTTTGAATAAAACTATTGAGGATGAGCTTGCCAATTTACAATCATACATTCAAAATAATATCTATACTCATTACTCACCTTTTGAGTGGCTAACCAATTGGCTTCCTGTTTGGTCTCGACTGCCTCATCATTACAACAATCACAAACTCAGATGAATATATAGAAGTTTAAGCTTTTTGTTCTATTATTGTTGCTGTTGGCATATTACATTAAAATAGTGTAGAAATGTTTAAAACAAACAACACCAAAGAGTTAAAGCCATAATATAAATAATGTACTGTAAGTAAAATTTAAACAAAAAGTGTTTTAGGCTAGCTGTATTAGTATTTTTCAGTCATTCCTACTGCAATGAACCAATATGACTACCCTAACCATAACTCTATTTTACATATTAATTTTGTTCCGGAACACAAACATTTTCAGTAGATGTTTATGTTATTTTGAATATATTGCAACAATCTAAACTATAAAGTAAAATAAAAAGATCATACAAGTCGTGAATAAATACATCCATACTCTTTGAATTCTACAAATATAAGCATAGATTTTCTGAGAACTGAAACCATCCTGCAGACTAATCATAATATGTGCTATCAATAGAGATTATTGATGTAATCTATTGATTATACTTGATGTAATGTCCTCTCTTGTCAGCCATTCCAGATGGGTGAGACTTGAAATCCAATGCTAATACTGCTTTTATTGGAAAGCTATAGTAAAATAATCTTATAAATCTACATGTACTTCTTCTTTCCTTCACTTTATTTTCATGTAAACTAGCAAGGGGCTTGTCTGCAATGTTTCCTCACATTACATTCTCGCCCCAAACTCTTGCCCTTTCATCTGCCTGTGGTCTTGGTATCAGCTCTTCCTTCTGTTCCTCAAGGACTGTGTCTACCCTCTACTCCTCTGTAAAACATTCTTTTTTATTAAGAATCATCTTATTGGTGAGGGGGGGTGTATATAAATTTGATAAATAAAAGAAATACAAATACATAAATGTGTATAGTAGTCCTGGATATGCTAAAGGGCCCAATTGCTTTAAAACATGAGACAGATGTGTTATAATACTTAGAATCAAATGCAAGGCTGACATCTACCCATATTGAAGAGAAATGCTAAAACCCTGCCAAACACAGGAAATTATATTTGCAGGTAAAAATTCAGAAGGACAATACATATCTAAAGAAGAGTCGAGCTCTAAAGAAGAGTAGAGCTCTTATCCTAAAAAGGATATTTTTGTGCATCATAGGTCATTGGCTGTTAGTTGGTACATAAGCGAAGTTTCAATAACACTAGTGTTAGAAGTGTTTGATTCTGGACTATCAGTGGAGAGAACAGACAACTTGCCATAGGCATCTGACTTTATTGTTCTCTATGATTTATTCCTGTTGCGTAGATTAGAATCCTGATTTACAGATTGGGATTAATTGCTAGTGTGTTTTAAATTATAACTTTTTAGTATTCCTGACTTGATTAACATTGCAGCCTTATTCAAGATAGAACTTTCATGCTGATTATAGGTGATCAATGCCCTTTACTGCCTATTAGCAGTACAAGTTAAAGTTGTCCTTTACAATCATTCTGAGAGAAAAATACAATCAAAAAATATAATAATTTAAGTTTGCCTATAAAAACTTCATTTCCTACACATTCACTTGTAAACCTAACTTTAAAATTAGTGGGATGAGGTTAGAGAATCAGCTAAAAGTGATAAAAATCAAAAGCATTTAAAGAAGATTGAACTCTAATATAGTGTTTTCATGCAAAAAAATACAGATATTTCATTAAAATACAGACTGCATTAAACTTTTTCAATGTTTTAAATTTATTTCTGGTGTATTGTTAATTGTCCATAATTAGTGGAAGAGAAACATTCTCTCAAAGCATTTCCATAATCAAAACTAGTTTTTGTAGTAAGAACACAGATATTTAAATTAATTTTGACTCATACCAGTTCTGATTATGAAGAAATAATAAGAGACACCTAGGTGTGACTAGGTACTTTATTTTTTAAGAAAAGAAAGGTTTTCTTTTCAAGAAAGTGATTTTAGAGCCCTAAAGACAAAAATGCAACTTCTAAAAACCAGTAATTAAAATCAAACTAATGTTGACAGAATAAATGATGCATAATTGGCAATTAATATTTCATTTTAGAGTCTAAAAGAATTTTGCAATGTCTAACAGTGAATGAAGGCAAGTATATATGTCCCAGAATAATGTTGCAGGATCCAATGTGAATTAGTCACTGGAACCAGTGGTTTATTCTTTCAAGCTTTTGGACTCGTGCTGGATCATATCCTGAGGGAATTTCTCTCTCCAAAAAGACACAGCTAACAGATAATCAGAGTTGGAAGGGATCTTGTAGGTCATCTAGTCTAACCCCCCACCCAAGTGGGAGACCCTATACCATTTCTGACAAATGGCAGTACAATCTCTTCTTGAAAGTCTCAAGTGATGGTGCTCCCACAACTTCTGAGGGTAAGCTGTTCCATTGGTTGATTAAGCTGTTCCATTGGTTGATTGTTCTCACTGTCAGAAAGTTTCTCCTTATTTCCAGGTTATCTCTCCTTGTTCAGTTTCCATCCATTATTCCTTGTCTGGTCTGCAGGCGCTTTTGAAAATAGCTCGACCCCTTCCTCCCTATGGCAGCCCTTCAAATATTGGAACACTGCTATTATGTCGCCCCTGGTCTTTCTCTTCACCAGACTAGCCAAGCCCAGTTCCTGCAACCATTCATTGTATGTTTTAGCCTCCAGTCCCCTAATCATCCTGGTTGATCTTCTCTGTACTTTTTCTAGAGTCTCAACATCTTTTTTATGATGTGGTGAACAAAACTGGATGCAGTACTCTAACTGTGGCCTTACTAAGGCTTTATAGAGTGGTATTAGTACTTCCTTGACTGTATCCCTCTGTTAATACAACTTATTGCATTAGCTTTTTTGGCGGCTGCTGCACACTGGTGGCTCATATTTAGCTGGTTGTCCACGAAGACTCCAAGATCCCTCTCACAGTTACTGCCATTGAGTCTGATTTCACCCAGTCTATATGTGTACTTTTGGTGTGTACTTTTAAAAGTGTGGAAGAATAAATCTCTGGTCATTGAATAAATCCAATGACTGACTCAGATTGAATCTTGCAATTCTAACAGTACCTATTCCTTTCTAGTTTCAGCTCTGCAGACTGATGTACCTCGTACATCATATCCAGGGAAATATATATCTGGGGAAAAATATGTACCAAAATACATATATATTCACATTGACACAAATACTAACTTGATCTGTAACACTCACAATGATTGTCAGATTCCATCATATTTTATAGAAGTTGAGTACAGTACTTTTAGCTACCACACAATGACTCTATGTTTCTCTCTCACTGGTTTCCAATCGTAAAACTGGATAATTATAAGGAATATATATATATCACTGATTCCCTTGTTCTCATGCTTTACAATGTAACCTCAAGTCTGGTGTTGACTTCTTAATTGTCTCTAAGTAATTGCATCTAAAGACAACAAACAAGAAAACTGTAGGGAAGTTCCAAGCAACATTCAGATAACTGAAAGTTAACAGTGTCAGTCAGAAAAAAGTAATTTTCTATTATTTACTATTATTATTATAATTATAATTTTCTATTATTATTTTCTTTTGGTCTTTCCTGCAAATATTTGTAAAAAAACATAGCCTATCACTGAAAGTAATATTTTGTTAACAAATCCAATAATCTCATTTGTGAATTATTGTCCTAATTTGCTGATTTCCACAGGAAGTATGCATTGGTGCTTCAAACCAATATTTATGTATCTATTTAATTTAAATATTCTTATTTCCTCCAATTTTCCCTATTTAAGTAGTATCCTATATAAATTCTGTTCACTATTATTATTATTGCTAATATCCATCAAGCATACTGATCTGAATGACGTGACATCATTCTAATAAATGAATCTCATAAACTTGGAGATGTTACTTGATTTTTTATTTGTTGGAAAAGAAGCTGACATATTGCCATACTGAACCCCAAGATTATCCGGCCAAGATGAACAATTCAGCAGCTTATTCTCAGTCTCTCTTAAAATTCAAATGGGAATGGAAACAAGTTTCTGGGATTCTTTTGTGTATATAATCTTCAGTTTAGAGCACTGAGTTGGTCCTTTGTGCAACATCACATTCTATGTCTGTAACCAGTGATGGGATTCACATTTTTTTACTATGGTTCTATGGGTGTGGTTTTGTGGGTGTGGCAGAGGAAGGAATACTGTAAAATCTCCAGTCAGAGGTGGCATTTGCCAGTTCTCCAAACTACTCAAAATTTCTGCTACCAGTTCTCTAGAACTGGTTAGAACCTGCTGAATACCACCTCTGTCTGTAACTCTTAAAAATTTCAAAAGCAGTTCACGTGCTGGGCTTGGGAAGCTATGAGAAGAATAAAATCATAAATTTCCTTACACACCCAGAAATAGCTGTGTGATACTTCTGCTCCTAATCCAATTATCTAACTGTAATAACATTAAACTACTGTTTACTTAATCATGTTTTCTTGAATAAACCCAAATTAACTGGTTTACATTATGTGCTAAGCAAGAAGAATGATTTGCAAGCCAGATTTCTGGCCTTGAAAAGCTCTTGAAAACCAAAACGTTTTACAGAGCATCCCCTGACTGAATTTGGTGTTGACTTTTTTTTACTCTGTTTGTATTATTGTAGAGCTGCTGTGTTTCTTCTTTTTGTATTGAATATATTTTAATATGGGATCCACCAAGAGTCATTTTAATTGTGATGTCCCAAAAATACATTAAAAAATGGCTGCATTCACTCAACATATTGACTTAGCTTAGTGTGAAAATCAGTTCTAAGGTAGAATATTTGATTTCCTGGTCAGATTCACTAAGTACGTCATTTGTGGGTATTCACTCATGCTCTTCAATTCTTAACTTATTTACATATGCCAAAAATACACTGAGTTAGGGCTATCCTACAATAGTTGCAAGAAATCCAGATAATCAGTCAATATCTTTGAATGTCAATGGGACCTTCAAAATGGGGGTAGATTGAAGTCCTTTATTTCATCTGTTATCCAGCCCTGAAACCAATTAAATATAGTTGTATCTCAAATTATTTTTTAAATTCCACCTCTTTCATCAATGTATTTAATGACATATTTAATTTCGATATAATAACTCTTAAATCTACTAAATTAACCTCCATGCATAAGTTTCCTCTAAGGAAGACTGCAGGGGACAGGATGCTGCAAACTCATAAAACATGAAAGGCAGATCTTGCATTATGATGAAACAACACACATTTCATCACTTTGTTGTCACCACATTTATGAATGGATTCCTTCCACATATTCATATTTATTAAGAGAAAATGCATTATAAAAACACAATATGGTAAGATAGAGAAGAAATGTTCACAATTTGAAAGAAACATTGTCAATTACAGCAAACTAACATAAATAATAATAATAACATTAATAATAATAATAATAATAATAATAATAATAATAATAATAATAATA
>BLBF01000003.1:96674113-96689121 GCA_015471245.1 Laticauda colubrina | reverse complement strand
CAGCTTGCTAATGAAGAGCAGCCGTCCCTTCACACGGAGCCAAGCTGCACTAAAAGCCTCCAACACAAGAACAGACTGTTGCCAGCCAATCAAAGCCACAGAACAGACAGAAGAAACCAGGAACACCAATCAATCAAACTCCAAGTCCAATGAAACAGGTCCAGGCTCCCAACCAATCAGAATGGACCAGCCTCAAATTTAAAACCAGGAGCTGTAAGACCCATATCCATACAGAAGCCTGAAGATGGCAGATGAGATTCTGCTGAAACGTTGCTACAACTTTAACAGAACTACAATGACGTGGGATAATACCCGAAGGAAGCTGAACAGCACACAAAGATATATATACATATACATATAAATATACATATATATATATAAACATACGCACGCACGCACGCATGCATGCACACATACATACATACATACATACATACATATATTCTTAAGTTTTCATGGGTACTTAAGGCCCTGTCACACTGCCCAACGGATGCAAAATGGACACAACGGACGAGGAAAATGTTCCACCCGTTGTTATCCGCTCTCAAAAGGAGCAAAAATTTGCATAATCAGAGCGGATAACACGGATGTGGGGAGGATGCAGAGCGGATGGAAAACGGATGCAGAACAGAAGCCTAGCGGATGGAAGTGGATGAAAGTGGATGGCACATCCGCAGGGCTTCCGGGGGGCCTCAGCAAAGCGAAAGCGGAACGGATGAAGTGGATGCAGAGCGGATGCACAGCGGATGAAGCGGATGCAGAGCAGAAGCCTAGCGGATGCACAGCGGAAGCCTAACGGATGCCTGGTGTTAATTGCGCATGCGGGGAGGATGCATTGCGCAAGCCCCCCGGATATAAAGGGAAGCAGCTCGCACGTGGCCAGCATTCGGAGGAAAGACCTGCTTCAGGATACATCGAGTCCTTGCCTGCCCTGCCTGCATGCCTGCCTTCAAGCCTTGCTGCCAGCCTTCCTGCCAGCCTGCCTCCAAGCCTCCTGGCCAGCCTCCCTGCCAGTCTTGCTGTCTGCCTGCCTGCCAGCCTTGCTGCCAGCCTGCCTTCCTGCCTTCCTTCCAGCCTTCATGCCAGCCTTCCTGCCAGGCTTCCTGCCAGCCTTGGTGCCAGGCTTCCTGCCAGCCTTGGTGCCAGGCTTCCTGCCAGGCTTCCTGCCAGCTTTGGTGCCTGCCAGCCTCCCTGCCAGCCAGCAACCCCACAACCAGGGGGAAGAAGCGAAAGTCTCAGCAACCTGCCACCATCCCTGGCAAGAGGGACAGGGCCACCCTCCCACCCCCTGTCCCTGACTCTGCTTCTGCTGGGGCTTCTGCTGAAGCTGCTCCTGGCAGTGGTGCTTCTGCTGCATACTCTGCTTAAGCTGCTGCTGGTCCTGCTAGTCCTGCTCGTGCTCCTGGACTTGCTCGTCCTGCTCTTGCTCCTGGACTTGTTCATACTGCTCGGACTGCTCGTGCTCCTGGTCTTGCTCGTCCTGCTCGTGCTCCTGGTCCTGCTCATGCTCCTGGTGCTGCTGGTGCTGCTGGTGCTGCTGGTGCTGGTGCTGGTGCTGCTGGGGCTCCTGGTGATTACTCTGCTGATGATGATCCTGGTCCTGCTCATCCTGCTGCTGCTGCTGCTTCTGCTGCTGCTGCTGATGATGATGATGATCCTGCTGCTGCTGCTGCTGTTGATGATGATGATGATGATGATGCTGATGATGCTGATTATGATTCTGCTGGTGATGATGATGATGATGATGATCCTGCTAGTGCTGCTGCTGCTGGTGGTGTGGAGGAGCAGCCCCTACCACCTGGGAGCCCCTCTGATGAGGGCCCATCTGGTCCTGGCAAAGGGAGAAAGAGGCGTATGCGACAATGGGAGAGGAGGCAACACTTCATTGAGGAGGAACACGAGGATGAGGTGCTGGAGTGGCTGAGAGAGAATGACTATCTGTGGCGGAAGGGACACCGGCTGTACGGGGACACCAAGCGGAAGCAGGCTGCTTGGAGAGAGAGGGCGGAGAGTATGGGTTACACTTCGGAGGTACTCCTCGGCTGGTGGAAACATATGCACACCTGGTACGGGAAGCTGCACCTGAAGAAATCTGGCCAGGGCACAGTAAAGCTGACGGACAGAGAGACATACGTCATGGCCAGGTGCAGCTTCCTGGAGGGTGAGATCCGCCACCGAGGAGCACCAGGAGCCCCTCTGTCTACCCTCTCTCTCCAGCAGCCTGCTGCGACCCAGTCCTCTTCAAGCTGTGAGTCAGTCCCTGTCTCCAGGCAGGTTTCTGTGGATCGTGCCACGGCGGAGAACCCGCGGACAGCTGTTGTCACCGTGGTGGAGCACGTGGAGGAGTCCATGGTGCAGTGGGAGAGAGGAGACATGGAGTCCACCACTGTCGTAGCCGCATCCACCCCCCCCAGCTCCGCCTCCACAGAAAGGCAGAGAGCCAGACAGGAGGGGCAGAGCCACACTGTCTTGCTGGAGATCAGGGACACCATCCGGAGCAGCATAGATCTCCTCTCTCAGCTGGTCCACATTGACTCCTCATCCTCCAACCACAAGCCCTTCCTCACCTATGTCAACCAGACCCTCAAGAACATGGAGGAACCCCAGTACCACGTGGTGAAGGACTGGATCACGGAGCTGCTTCATAGCCCTCCAGACCTAGAGGAACCTGCTCCCACCCAGTCCAGGTCTGCTCCTCCACCCCAAGTGATGTCCCTCCCGTACCAAGGCTTCCCACAGCCCCACACCTACCAGGGCTACGGCTACCAGGAGGTCCAGCAGCACAGGCAGCAGCCCTTCCCAGCCCAGGCACAGAGTCATCGGGCGACACCGTTGCCACCGGTTCCATTGATGCCACCGATGCCACCCACACCACTCATGCCACCTACGACACCGATGCCACCCTTGCCAGTCCTCACCCAGCTGCAGACCAGACAGCCCCACTACACTACTCCTTCCTCCACCCCACAGCCACGCCCGGCCTCAGTACATCTCTCATCAGTACTGGGGCTGACACCCCATGGCACGGAGGAAGGACCTCTCAGCATCGCGGGTCTGAGCCAGCTATCTGAGAGCTTCCTCAATACAACGTCCCCTGATGTCCTCTCGGGGCCAGGCACCCCAATGACAATACAGACCAGCACTCCAGCACCATCCACCTCCAAAGCACCTGGACCCTTCACCCCTGAGACTGGGCACACCTCTGATTGACCAATAAGAGTGTCAGAGACTGGGTAGCTGACTACCTGTAGAGTTTATTTGGACACTTGATTTGGGTCATTTTTGTTTTACAGCTTGTTGTTCACTAAGTTTATCTTTGATTCACACACTTGCTTCATTTCTTTTTTTTAATAAAGTCTTGGTGGAATCTTTTAGAAATGGTTTAAGCCTTTGCATGCTTGTGGGATGGGTTAAGATAGCTGTGGGATGGGTAATAGCTGTGGGATGGGTAAGGATAGCAGTGGGATAGATAAGCCTCCAGTGCAAGCATAGTGGGACTGTATGGTCCACCCTGCCTGGTGCCACACCTATGGCCCTTTATTATCAATAATAATGAAATAATAATCCACACATGTCAACACAAACACAACTCTTTTTTAAACGCCCTGTTCATTGTAGGCCCACCCAATAAAGAGTTGTGTTTATGTTGAAATGTGTTGATGAATGATTAAATTGTTATTGATAATAAAGGGCCATAGGTGTGGCACCTGGGAGGGTGGACCATACAGTCCCACTATGCTTGCACTGGAGGTTTATCTCTCCCACAGCTATTACCCATTCCAAAGGTATCCCTGCCCATCCCACAGGTATCCCTGCCCATCCCACTGCTATCCTTACCCATCGCACAAGCATGCAAAGGCTTAAACCATTTCTAAAAGTTTCCACCAAGACTTTATTGACATAAATAAATGAAGCAAGTGTGTGAAGCAAAGATAAACTTTATTAATCACAAGCTGTAAAAGAAAAATGACCCAAGTCAAGTGTCCAAATAAAGATTACAGGTAGCCACCCAGTCTCTGGCACTCCTCTTGGTCACTCGGAGGTGTGCCCAGTCTCAGGGGTGAAGGGTCCAGGTGCTGTGGAGGTGGCTGCTGCTGGAGTGATGGTCTGAAGTGCCACTGGGGTGCCTGGCCCCGAGAGGGCAACAGGTGACAGTGTGTTGAGGAAGCTCTCGGACAGCTGGCTCATCCCTGTGATGTTGAGAGCCCCTTCCTGCATGACATGGGGTGTCAGCCCCAGTACCGAGGACAGATGTACTGAGGCCGGGCTTGGCTGTGGGGTGGAGGAAGGAGCAGTGTGGTGGGGCTGTCTGGTCTTCAGCTGGGTGAGGACTGGCGTGGGTGGCATCTGTGGCATGGGTGGCATCGCTGTCGTCGGTGGCATCATTGGCGTGGGTGGCATCGGTGGCATCGGTGGAACCTGTGGCAACAGTGTCATCCAATGACTCTGTGCCTGGACTGGGAAGGGCTGCTGCCTGTGCTGCTGGACCTCCTGGTAGCCGTAGCCCTGGTAGGTGAGGGGCTGTGGAAAGCCTTGGAATGGGAGGGACGTCACCTGGGGTGATGCAAACTGGAGCAAACCTGGACTGGATGGGAGCAGGTTCCTCTGGGTCTGGAGGGTTGTGAAGCAGCTCGGTGATCCAGTCCTTCACCACCTGGTACTGGGGTTCCGCCATGTCCATGAGAGTCTGGTTCACATAGGTGAGGAAGGGCTTGCGGTTGGAGGATGAGGAGTCGGTGTGGACCAGCTGAGGGAGGAGATCTATGCTGCTACGTATGGTGTCCCTGATCTCCAGCAGGACAGTGTGGCTCTGCCCCTCCTGTCTGGCTCTCTGCCTTTCTGTGGAGGTGGAGCTGTGGGTGGATGCGGGTAGGGCTGTGGTGGAAGTGCCATCTCCTTTCTCCCACTGCACCAGGGAGTCCTCCATGCACTCCACCATGGTTAAAACACCTGTTTGTGGGTTCTCCGCTGTGGCACGCTCCACAGAAACCTGCCTGGAGACAGGAACTGACTCTTGGCCGGAAGAGGACTGGCTCTCAGCAGGCTGCCAGAGAGAGAGGGTCGTGAGAGGGGCTGCTGCTGCTGCTCCTCGGTGGCGGATCTCACCCTCCAGGAAGCTGCACCTGGCCATGACATAGGTCTCTCTGTCCGTCAGCTTAACCGTGGCCCTGCCAGATTTCTTGAGGTGCAGCTTCCCGTACCAGTTGTGCATATGTTTCCCCCAGCCGAGGAGCACCTCCGATGTATAGCCCAGACTCTCCGCCTTCTCTCTCCAAGCAGCCTGCTTCCTTTTGGTGTCCCTGTACAGCCGGTGTCCCTTCCGCCACAGATAGTCATTCTCTCTCAGCCACTCCAGCACCTCATCCTTGTGTTCCTCCTCAATGGAGTATTGCCTCCTCTCCCATTCCCACATATGCCTCTTCCTCCCTTTGCCAGGACCAGATGGGCCCTCATCAGAGGGGCTTCCAATTTGTAGGGGCTGCTCCTCCACACCACCAGCAGCAGCAGCAGCAGCAGCAGGATCATCATCATCATCAGCAGCAGCAGCATCATCATAATCAGCAGCAGCAGCAGCAGCAGCAGCAGCAGTAGCAGCAGCATGAGCAGGACTAGGACCATGAGCAGGACCAAGAGTATGAGCAGGACGAGCAGGATGAGCAGGATGAGCAAGACCAGGAGCACGAGCAGTACGAGCAGTACGAGCAAGTCCAGGAGCACGAGCAGGACGAGCAGGACCAGCAGGACGAGGAGCAGCTTCAGCAGAGTAAGCACCAGCAGAAGCACCACCGCCAGGAGCAGCCTCAGCAGAGTAAGCACCAGCAGAAGCACCACCGCCAGAAGCAGCATCAGCAGAGTAAGCACCAGCAGAAGCACCACCGCCAGAAGCAGCATTATCAGCTCCTCCAGAAGCAGAAGCAGAAGCCCCAGCTGCAGAAGAGAGAGCCCGTGCTACAGAAGCTCCAGCAGAAGCAGAATGAGGGCCAGGGGGCGGGAGGGTGGCCCTGTCCCTCTTGCCAGGGCTGGCAGCAGATGGCTGAGGCTTCCTCTTTTTCCCCATGTTTGTTGGGTTACTGGCTGGCAGGGAGGCTGGCAGGGAGGCTGGCAGGAAGGCTGGAAGGCACCAAGGCTGGCAGGATGGGAGGCAGCAAGGCTGGCAGGGAGGCAGGCACCAAGGCAGGCAGCAAGGCTGGCACCAAGTCTGGCAGGATGGCAGGCAGCAAGGCAGGCACCAAGGCTGGCAGGATGACAGGCAGCAAGGCAGGCAGGCAAGGCACTCAATGCGTCTGGCAGCAGGTCTTTCCTCTGAACGGTGACCTGCTTCCGAGCTGCTTCCCTTTATATCCTCGGGGCTAATGCAATAAATCCCCCCCACATGCGCAATTAACGCAAGGCATCCGCTAGGCTTCCGCTGTGCATCTGCTAGGCTTCCTCTCTGCATCCGCTTCATCCACTCGGCATCCACTGTGCATCCGCTTCATCCACTCGCCGTCCGCTCTGCATCCACTGTATCCATTCCGCATCCGCTTTGCTGAGATCCCCCGGAAGCCAAGCAGATGTGCCATCCTCTCCCATCTGCTTGCTTCCGCTCTGCATCCATTTTCCATCTGCCCTGCGTCCTCCCCCCGTCCATTCCTTTCTGTGTTATCCGCTCTGGTTATGCAAATTTTCACTTCTTTTGAGAGCGGATGACAACGGATGGAACATTTTGCTCATCCGCTGTGTCCTTTTTACAAATGTTTTGCATCTGTTGGGCAGTGTGACAGGGCCTTAAGTTCCCATGAAAACTTAACAATATATCTATACATCTATACATCTATACATCTATACATCTATACATCTATATCTATATCTATATCTATATCTATCGAGAGAGAGAGAGAGAGAGAGAGAGAGAGAGAGAGAGAGAGAGAGAGATCTCCACACCACAAGCCAGGCAAACACCTGGGCACAAACAGACTACCTCTGATACCTCCAGGTCAAACAAACCCCAACCAGGCACCCAGATGAAACCTAGCTTCCTAATAGATAATAGCCATCCTTTCACGCGAAGCCAAGCTGCACTGAAAGCCTCCAATACAGGAGCACAGTTTTGCCAGCCAATCAAAGCCACAAAACAGACAGAAGAAACCAGAAACACCAATCAAACAAACTCCAAGTCCAATAAACACAGACCAAGACTCCCAACCAATCAGGATGTAGAAAAAAACATCCTGGGACAACAATAGGCTCAAATTTAAAACTAATGGCTGTGATAGCCTGACTCACATACAAACTTAATACAGAAGCCTGATGATGGTAGATGAGATTCTGCTGAAACGTTGCTACAACTTTAAAAGCACTACAATGACGTGGGATAACACCCAAAGGAAGCTGAACAGCACACATGTAAGTACCTGCGAAAACTTAAAAAAACACACATATATATACAGACACACACACACACACAGTGTGTGTGTGTGTGTATGTATATGAATTATGCTTTTATGAACTCTTACATTTTAAAACATGTAGATAAATGTTGTATAAATTTTAGCGATTTCAGGGGAGGTATCTTAAAATTTATGTTTTAAAATATATAGTTGATTGTGTAATATGAATATGTTTAAAGCTGGAAAATGAATTATTAAATTAGATAGATTGAAGGCATATATCACGTGGATCCTAACTATATTGGCTTTTATTTTTATTTTTTTTAGATTGTTTATTAGGGAAAATTAAGGATAATAATGATGTGTAATGTTAAATAAAATAGATGGTAAGCTGAAAACGGAAATAATAGGAGATAAAGAACCGGGAATCTATATATGGATGAAATGATATTGATACTGAATTAATGAACTGAAATATGAAATGGAAATGTATTTAAAGATGAGTGAAATGGATAATGATATGGGATGACATCATATAAGATTGTTGGAAATGAAAGTATAATTATGTATAAGTGTTATAATCTGAAATCAGGTTTCCCACGCAAAAAGATGTGTAAAAAATAAAAAATTAAAAACTTTTTGAAAAAAAAAACTTCTTTTAATAGTGCAAAAAACATTATTTTGGTGATGTAAGATTTGCAGTTTTCCTTGCACATCGAAAAACTGCACAGAAACTATAAGGTAAGTGGAAGCTGTATCCAGAGTAGTAATGTTGACAATATCTTTCACACATACTTTGAAAAAAGAGGAGTATATAAAACTCCCAAAACATAAGCATCCAATGAATATGCTGCCACAGTTCTATGTGATACTATTACTTAGAATACACATTATTTATAGATATTTATTAAGTCAAAAACAAAGCAAGGACTTTCCGGTAAATATAAGGTAAAATATTACAGTAGATGAAGAATCTTTCTAGAAATAACTTCTTTTCCATATTGGCATTCAGTTCCACATAACAGGGAGTATGATTGGTTTCCCTACATGTCATTAGGATACAGACATTATTGTTTTCCAGGAAAGGTGGAGATGGAAGTGAATTTCAGCACATGATGCTGATTAAAAACAGCTACAGATGTGAGCAGTCCTAAGATCCATTTTGTGAGAGAAGGGGTTTGAAAATCATAAGCTTTAACAGTGCAAATGAATGCATCTACTGTGTGCATAGACGAATTCAATATGAAAGTCTTAAAAGAAGCAAGATTATAATATAAACGGCATGAACTTCTGCTTCTTGTTAATTAATTCCTGAATGTGACAGTTTTGCTGGATGCCATCATCACTTTTTCAAAATGGACCATTCTCTAAGGATTATTCCTTTCCATTCAGATCTAGAAAAGGTTAACTTATCTTTAGTTCTATTAGGAATTGAGTCACTACTTTCATGGCCTTTCTGAAGGTGTTCTGAGGAATGAAGAGTAGGAAGTTAATATTAATTAAGCTGTACATATCATGGGCTTAAAAAGCAGTTCGTTATATGGATATGCATATGGAGAATTTTATTTAACATACTGAATCAAACATTCTGAGTGGAGAAAACCAGTGTTCATGTGATAAGACAGACCAATTTCTGGACCAAACCAGGTAATTACTGAATTCAGTGCTGGTCCTTGGATCTTATACAGTGAACATAAATGCTTAAGGCAACATGTGATATCTAAGCCAAACCAAAACAAAACAAAAAACAGGCAGTATAGATTGAGAGTTTTAAAACTATAACATAAAATGGATGTCTAATTTTGTGCTCAGATTGTATTACCCGCTTGGAATTACAAAAACAGAAGACTCAAGCCATCACCCTGCATTCTGAACTTAGACTGCCTATTTGGTTGCTCCTTCAACTATCATTATTTCAACCACTGAAATTAAAACAAGGCACTACAAGCCCAAAGGATTCTTCCTGGAGGTTTTCGACTTTCCATCTATAAAGGGTTGGGTATACATTCTCTTTTTGTCTTTTAAGTGCCATTCATTTCTGAATGGAGGAATTTGTGCTACTCCATACACTGCATAAAGTAAACATTATTTTCTTGCTAGGACTATAAAAATATTTCCTTCATCCACATTCAGATGAAAAGAAACAAAATTATTTTACCAAGATTTGTCTTCTCCATATCTCCCTCTCTCCCTCCCCCCTCTCTCTTCCCCCCTCTCTCTCTCACACACACTTATAATACAGAACTGTGCAATTGGATCTTTCATGTTTTCATCTTAAATGACAATGGAACACACTGTATTGACTGGACTTACTGAAGTTGTAGAGAATTGTGAGGGTTTTTTTAAAAAAACCATGGAAACAAATTCATGCAAGACAGGAGCATCAAGGTATTTTGGCTTCTCAGTTGAGAAGTGAAGCAAATTGATGGTTATCAATATAAATCTTAGCATGTCCTTTTGAAATACACTATTAGACATACATCTGGCTTTAATGAAATACCACTTCTAGGAGTAAAGAAACAGGGCTGCTATTCAAAATCAACACTTGATGATGATTATGCTGTCTGTTACCTGCCATCCCCTTGCAAAAGGCAACTTGACTTTAGTTGGGTTTCCAGGCTGGAAATTTCTACCAGGTGCATTCCTTCCATACCAATCAATCAAGTGAAAAAAATCAAACCGGTAGACCAGGTTTTAAAATATACAGAATATAACCAGTTTGCATTTCCAACGGGGACCACAGCCGAACCAGCATCTGAAGAAATTTTAATGTTTTTGATAAACTGACTTCTTTCCAGATTGTTGAAAGTAATTAATAAATTTGTTACTTTCACTCTAATCTCTCACCAGGGATAGGTTTGTCCTACCTTTCTTTGAGTTTGACGTTGAAACTCCATTATCACATGCATTGGAGTGACTTAAGTTGCTGCAGAAATTACACAGGAAAGTTAGTTTAGAGTGATTTGCTTTCTAACTGCAGTACATTCCATCAGCCTATTGAAGCCGAGAAAATAGGATAATTTTGACTGATGCTTGTCCAGCTTCATGAGCCAGGTCAGGAATTCAAGTTTAATATGATTTAAATTTAATGATTAATCTTGCTTGCCTGACTATTTTTTAGCAGAATATGAAAGAAAATGCATAACCAATCTCAAAATTAGTTTGTGCCAGAATATTCTGGTATTTTTTTGTTCTTGTTAATCTACTAGGATCATGATGGCAAACCTATGGCAGGCATGCCACAAGTGGCACACAGAGCCATTTGTGCTGGCATGGAAACTGTAAACCGCAGGCAAACTTACTTCACTGTGCTTCTGCATGCCTCACAGCTGATTTTTTCCGTTGGTTTGAAGCCTTTTTCAGCCTCCCAGAGGTTTTGCCCTGAAAAGCCTTGCAAAGGCTTTTTCCAAGCCTCTGAGAGGCCGAACAAGGCCTCAAGCCTGCCAAAAAATCAGCTGTGAGGTACAGTTTAGGTAAGGGGTGACGGGGGGGATTGCATGCACATGTGCAGGGGGCATGGGGGGACAGTGTGCATTGCATTCTGGATGCTGGCATGCAAATGCGTGTGCAATTTTTAGCACAGGAACCCAAAAAGGTTAGCCACCGCTGTACTAGGATAATAATTCTAGTCTCCAATGTTGTACTGTACATTCAACAAGATTATACAGTCTAGCCCTTAAAATTTTCTCCAAACAACTACACAACCTGGATTGTTTGTTCTTGTTTGCTCTTCTACAGATAAATAAGAAATTTCTTGTCTTTCCTGAAAAGACTTGTGAAATATGTATTTTCTTTGCAGAAAATGAATCAACCCTGAATTTATTGTTTCAATTTATGCAGGGTGCAGTGGCAGAGTGGTTCAAATGTTGCACATGTCAAATACATGACTATAGTGGCTGATTGCAATATAAAAGCATATTACAAACATACGACACAAGCCACAACTGAATTAAAAAATAAATCTGCAAGAACAACCAACTTAGTCACTATACATGCACCCTGATTTCTAAGCCTGGTGACAATGTCATGTCTTTAAAGACCTTAAGACTAATAAGGTCAAGGCCAATTTGACTTTGGGCAGGATGATGTTCCAAAGGCAGGTGCCACCACATAAGAGGCTCTCTTCCTGGACCCCACCAGAAGACATTCTATTATAGATGAGACTTAGAGCATGCCTTTCCTTCTGAATCTAATGTGATTGGTAGATGTAACCAGACAGAAACAATCTCCCAAATAATCTGACTCCATTACAAGAAAGCCCTTACAGATCATCATCAACACCCTGAACTGAACTTGGAAACATGTTGATAGTCATTGCAGCTTGTAAAGCAGAGATGTAATATGTGCTCACTGAGGAGTGCACAAAATTATCTGCATGGTCTCATTCTGCATCAGCTATAACTTCCAATTGCCTTCAAGGGAAGTCCCACTTAGAGCATATAGCAGTAGTCTCCAATCTGGAAAATACCAAGATGTGAGTGACCATTAATAGAGTCTCCAGTTCAGAAATGAATGCAAGTGGTGAACAAAACAAAACTGCACGGTGTCAAGCCAAAACCCAGAGACAACACTGTAAATTCAGTTGAATTTGATCTTTTATCTGCTTACTCTTAATAGACAGACTTTTGCTAAACTAAAGCTACAATCTTCCAACCTAGGTTCTTTCTAGGGTGGTGCAAATCCATCTAGAACAAGAGATGGGAAGTTCTCATAACCAGAGGGCCTAAAATTCCAAAAGCCACTCAGTCTTGCTGGGGTTGAGTGAAAGCTTGCTGTTCCCTGATCCCTGGTCTAGATAAAGCATAACCAGCACAACACAGGACCATCCACACTCAACCACCAGAGCCAAACCAGAAAGATACTATAGTTGATGGAATCAAAAGCCACCAAGAAATCAAGAAGAGCAAAGATGGATGCACTACCTCATCCAACTCCCACCATAAATCATCAATAAGTACAACCAAATATCATTTTGATCTCATTCCATGACTGAATCCAGACTGAAAGGGATTCAGATAATATTCTTTCAGAATTCTCTGGACTGCTGCACAACCATTATCAATAACCTTCCTTATTTAAACTGCCTACTACCTATATTATTGCAGGAATATTGCATCTAAACGTTGCTATTTTTGTAGCGGAAGACATTAGATCGTAGGTAACAGGCCATTTAGCATATTTAGACCATTCAGGAAAATGTTGGAGATTCCCCAAACCCTAATTATCATCCTGCTGGATTTACATGCCTCATTTCCTGATCAAGCATACCATGCAAAGTTGATGTATGTTTTTTCTATCAATTGGCTTTTATTTAATTTAGGTTCATTAATAAATGCAAACTATAAAATAACCATGACAAACTCAAAATAAAAAACTTATTAACATTTAATTAATTCCTTTTAATATGCTTCATATATGTGCATCATTATTGTGAGCTCACATATGGAATTTGTGGTTAGCTTTAAGCAATTGGTTTTGCACATGTGTCTTGCTTTCATTTTCTGTCTGAACTCATTATTTAATCAGGGTTAGAGAGCATTGATGCCAAACCATTTCTACAGAATAATTATTGCTTATAAAACCTGATCTAATTTTCAGAGTAGCATAATTACAGATTCTTTCACTTTTGTTGCTCTCTCTTTAGGACTAAAAATGTGCTTTCTGAAATTTGAAACTTCCTCTCTAGTTTTCCCTTACCTCATTTTCTAAAGCCTGATAAGAAAGTCGAAAGAACTCAGAACAGTAATTTTGAAACTTTTTTCCAAGTTCATGACTCATCGTTTCCCTCACTGCTCCCCATTATAGTTAGGAAAGGAACAATCTGAAAACCATTGGATTATCTTAATAAATAATGTTAAGTTTCCTTGACATTCTCACATTAATTTTAACCTCAGAGACCTGAATGTTGTTGAAGAACACATATTGTTGCCATCATATTATTGAATGCTCAATGGAATTGTACACACTAGTGGGGGGGGGGGAAATGATCAACTATTTGATGAGCAAATTTTGAGCAAACATGCCAGTCTTGAAGTTTTCTATAAAAGATCTCTCCATCATTACATTCTATGCTGCAAAGACTAATTGAAATGTTGCATAGTCCATTATGAAGCATAAATACTGCATGGGATTAATTATCAAACTAAAAAGTTGGTAACAACTTGTCAAAGACTTCTACTATTTCAATTCATGACATATATGCTGATGTTAACAGATCAGTATTTGTAACACTTTCTGAGAAATGAGAATCAACTTTCTCTATGACCTAGTTGCTTCAGTCCTCTTTTCTCCACAGTGAAATATGTGAGAGAAGTGTAATTGTAATCCATCTCAAACTACAGCATCAAAGAACTATGATCATGTGATACCACACTAAACCTTCTGTTATAGAATGGAAGGCTTTTATTCAGAGCCATCAGGTAGAAGCAAAACATTTTAAGTTCACTCATAGTTGGTTTCTATTTTTTTTTAAATACATATATCAAACAATATAATTTGTATGTATATAATTCCACACATTTCTGTGCCACTTAATAACATAATCCTTTTGTTGATATTTTAAACTGTTCAATATCATCTTTCCTTGAACACCTAAACCCAATTTCCATTACATTAATTAATTTTTAATTATTTATACATGAATCATTCTGCAGTTGTACTTTGTATTTTTCCTTTTTTTCCCCATTCTTCCTTACAATATACTCCTGATGTTATTTTCCCAAATGGTCTGTTTTACCTTAATACCTTTTCAACATCTTTTATTAATTACTATTTTCCTCAGTCTTTCATTAGAAATAATAAAATAAATTATGCCTTTAGATATATTAGTATTGATAATTTAAGCTAAAACCACAAATTCAAAAAACAGCCTTTCCCCTCAATAGATACTTACCAAACATTTACTATTCACATTCATTCTTCTGTCTCCAAATGGCCCAGTCACTTTTCTGCTCTCACTCACATCAACTGGGAGAATTTTTTTTCTCTCCAGATCATATTCATTAACAATGTGAAATATTTTTCCTTAAAATTTATATCTAATTCTTTCAGTATCACTTATTATAGCTTATTATAATGGATATTTGTCATTAATCAATATGCAGACACAAAAACTCATATTTCCAGAGATATACTTACCATTTTCAGACATAATTAAATCTATGCCTTCATTTCCATGAAAATATTCATCTGCTTTGTTTCACAAGATCAGATTCATCTTCATTCAGAGTTATAACATACTTCATATTTGTCTTAGCTTCACAGACACACATAATATCAGCTTTATCAGAGTATGTGGAATGTTAGTGATTGTAAGATTTCAAAGCAACTCTAGAGAACGACCATGATATCCAAAAGAAACAGTAACTTTCAAGAGGTACAGATGGATGACAGTTCCTCTATGTGCTTCAAAACCCTTTTTGAAATCAAATTTTAAGTGTTTCGCAATACTAATTTATATACTCCATTTCCCATTTTTAAATTAAATTAACTTAATTGTTATTAATTAAATTTTATAACATAATATACATATATGTGCAAAACTAGTTTTGTTTGGACTACTGGAAAGTTTTTGTGAACTAATTTTACTTTTTATCTATCTATCTATCTATCTATCTATCTATCTATCTATCTATCTAT
>BLBF01000003.1:96631190-96674103 GCA_015471245.1 Laticauda colubrina | reverse complement strand
TATCTATCTATCTATCTATCTATCTATCTATCTATCTATCTATCTATCTTATCTATACAATAAAAAATATTTAGTATAAAAATATTGAAACATTGCTCTAACAAACTCTAATTTCAATTATCTTAATTCAATAAGAAAAAGAAGACATCTTTCAAATAGATATTAATGAATCATAAAATGTATTTTATTTATTTTATTAAAGTTATACTTGTAATGGCTTTATAAAAAATGTTTATTTGTAATGATTATTTTCAAATGCTACAGAGGGGCTGCTCAGTTTTAACTCATGATCAAATTGGTCAGAGATGAATTTTAAAAACTACTGAACACAGGTCCTAAGATTGAAGCTAACATAAATCCGCACAGAATTTTATGTATTTGAAATTTATTTTATTTAGCGTATTGCATATTATACATGAACTAGGAAAATATATTAACTTTTACCTAGATTAATTAAATACAATAAAATATAAATGTTATAATGATCTATGTTCAAATTCCACTGTCTATGCCATCCAACCATTGAAGTGTAGCATCATTTATATTTTAAAAAATCAGATACTAGACCAGTATATGTCCTTAGCTTAAAGCCAGTCATGATAAGATCTACAATTTTACATGGGAACCCACAATCACACTGAGAGGAAGATACTATGCCCTGTTGATACAATTAATCTTGGCAGACAGTGTTTGAAGTATAAATTCTATTCAAGATTGTCCATAGCTGATGTGATTGTTCAAAGTCAAGCACCTTTTTGTGGAGTCATTTATATGTCTTCCTATGTCTGGGTGATATATTTGGGCAAATGACAATCAATTGTGCACATGGATATTGAATTTCTCCAGCTTGCATAATAACTAATGTACCAGGGCATCATTTCAGGGTAAAATAAGAACACAGAATTCCTCAGATTTAATTGGAGGGCAAATTAGCTGATTAAAATAAGCTACGCATAAAAAGAAGATGTAATAGATATGTTAAGATAAAATGGGTGAAGGTTAGCTTGATCAACTTCAGAACTTTTTTTTTATGTAGAAAAGTCAGATGCAAACAAAGTTGTAATCTAATATTAACCTGATGACTGAGATGTTAGAGTAAAAGTTGGTGAAAACTCCTCTTGACATAATTCCATTTACCATATTCCTCACACAAAAGGTTACTATCTTTGCTTTGGAGAGTGATGCAGAAAAGAAAAATGCAATTAACCAGAAATATAATCAAGAAATGCAGTTTTTGCATTATAATGTGTGTCAATAGTAGATGCGATAAATGTGTTGCTATGGTGAAAATGACAAAGCATTGTGGATGAAAACTGACAAAATCCATATCAAAAGCTCTTTCATAGAAATAATGAAAAATCAAAAGAAAACAGGAGATATCTATTGTTTGGGGTGTTGTTGCTTTTTGAACCCCAAAAGGTATTTTCAGAAAAACAGCCGCAGAAATATGAATTAATTACAGACAAGTTGTCAAAAAAGAGCACAGATGAATAATCAGAAGAGGGGGAAAAAGCTACTTTTCCTGCTGTCATTAGAGACGGAAAAGTATGCAATTTAACTGCAACATTTAAATGTCAAAATAATTTGTACAGTACAATTACCATTAAGGTAAAGGATTACATCAACACTAAACAATAGCTGTCTAAAATGAACTCACAAGCTGTTTCAGTCTTCAGTATGGAACAGCCTTGTTCTGAGTGGTTGATGATGCTGGTCTTTCTGGTGGTTTGAATGGGTATAGAACACCGCTGGCTTAGGAAGAGAAACTGCATTGTATATTCTTTCAGGCACTCAGTAAAGAAACAATGAGAGAGAGTAGCTTTCCTGTGGATTCAGAAGAAGTTACTGTAAAATTTAAATGAAGGCTCACAACTTGTACATATCATATTTGCCTGTACTGTCAGCATCATCCTCAGAAAAATGACTTCCTGGAAGAATCCTGTTTCTAACAACTTGATATTGCCATCAACTGCTATACAATATTTGGCTACTACCTTGTGTTAATTTGAATATGCTAGATGTTTGCCTTGCACAAGAGGTCTGAATCAGTGAATCAGTTTAGCAATTCCAACATATGGAATTAATAGACTATCTTTTCAGGCTTCTTTGAAATTAACTTCAGGCACGCCAGCAAGGTTTGGAAATGACAGTCCATTAATATCATTACCTTTGGGGAAATTAGCCTTTAATTCACATTACTTTTAGCTGTAGAGGAAATGAGGCTAAATCATGTTTGAATATTTTGCTCTTAAATCCCCGCTGCAGGAATAAGCACCCTTTCCTTGAAGAATCCCTACTGTATTTTTGTCTTTAAAGTATCTGGAGCCTAGTGTAGATTTTGCTATAAACTAGATTGCATAAATTTAGATAATAGTTCAAGAGTAGTATGGCTAGTTCAAGAGTAGGGATTACAGTGTCTGAGTAATGCTGCTCATTCTACCCAGGCTCAATGGCAACAGTTATACTTTGATTGTTTTTAGGTTGTTATGGAGTATTTAATTTTTATGTTGTACACAAAGTCACATTTTTGGAAGACTGGCAGCTATATAAACAAATAAAATAGTTAGGTTGTTGTCACAAAACTAAGTAGAATTTTATAGCATTCCCATGGTCATAAGATCACCTTCATTACAAGTCTTAAACAAAGTCAGTTGGGAAGCCGGAAGATAGCAAATGACAATCCTGTTACTGTGGGCATTGCGACTATGAATAGAACTGGGGACTGCTGAAATTGTCATCATAAGTCAGTGCAATCACATGATATCACACTTTATTATCCCATTTCTAGGTGACAAGAGTCTCAGTTCTACTTACCATTCATAAGCGAGGACTACCTATATCAGTGGTGGCTAACCTTTTTGGGCTCCTGTGCCAATAATTGCACATGTGCTCACATGCATGCTCATGTACCATCATCCAGAAGGCAATGCCCCCATGCCCCCTGTGCATGTGCACATGTGCTCCCACACACTGCCATGACCCCTGCGCATGTGCATCAGATACCCAACAATCAGCTGGCAGGCAGGCAGCACACGCACATGCGCAGTAGACCTTCTCTGGGCAAGGGCTCGTGTGCAGGCATTAATGGCTCTGCATCTAACTTCTGACACACGTGCCATAGGTTCGCCACCATGAACCTATATGATGTACTTTATTACTAATTAACATTTTCAAATGCTTTTCTGGAAATGGAAAAGTTCTGTTGGAGAAATCCTTTATCCCTTTTTGTTCATTCCAGACTATTTTTACGATGCAATTATAATTACCCTCAATTTCTCCCTGAAGAATTAAGATTGTCAGGAGTGCAAATTTGTGTGGACAATCTGAAAGACGTGTGAACTGTATTAAACACAGACGGTGGTGTCATATGTATGCACACACATGTATATTTTTGTCTTTCCAATCAAGTCATCTAAGGCTATAAATCAGTAGAAAACATAAATGCAAAATCCACATATCCCATTTCCCTTAATTCTCCTGACTGCAATTATAGTTAGAACAATGTTACATGAAGATAATACTTCATGGTACAACAGCAGAAAGACCAGAGTCAACACACAAGTAGCCATGAAGCAACTAATTTCTCTTATTCTTTTCATGGATTTAAAATTATCTGTGCTAACAGTTCACTTATTTGTCCTTCTGCCACAGATTCTTCTTTATGTGGGAACTTTCTCAATACTAAATATGAATGGCAAGTGTTAAATTTCACTAGTTAGCTATTATGTTGTGAAATAATTTGAAGTAAATGAAATCATTAGAATATATATAACCATGTCTTTAATATTTAAAAAACGTTGTGAAACAACAAAGTTGGAAATATAGAATGACTTCAACCTAATATTGATAAAGTAACAACCACATGCAACAATAAGTAACTCTGTAACGAACTCCTACTATTCTAAATTAAAATAACCACAACTGTGAAAAAGATAGCTAAAATGAAAGAAAGACTTAGTATTTAAATGAAAAACAGATTTTTGTCTCATGACAACAATGGCATGATAATTCTGGCACAGTATGTGTCAGTCTGGTGTTCAAGCTAAGGGCCAATCATTTGATAAATAACAATTTTTCTCAAAAAATAAAGCTTTTTCATCAAGGAAAAGTATTTTTACTTCAGTATCCTAATACATATGATGTAACTGTACATGAGACACATGTTTTTTCCCCTACGTGGAAGTACATTTTCTATTTCAAAGATGGACCATAGAAAATTACAAAGCCATTTTGTTTTCTGTACAACAACTGCTTAAATATAGAATAACATATACAATTTGTTCAGTCATTTGTGAGCAGGTCATCACTGGTCATAAAGTTATTTGATAAAGCAAATTTGAATTCATAATCCAAAGTAAAATAATTAAATGGGGTCATGTTGGATGAGTCCTTAGTCTGCTTTCTGACAACACATTAAGATAATTCTTACAAACTGCAGCCATATATTAGCTCAGCAAATATAAATCTTTTAAATACATTGATAGACCTCAAATGACAAAATGTATAAAGATGATAGATGGATGGATGGATGGATGGATGGACGGACTGATGGATATATAATTGAATGTTCCATTCATCAACACTCTGTGAACATCAGTTTAATAAAGAAAACATTGCCTCTTTTCCCTTTCATAATATCTCCAAATATTCAAATTTGTCAGAGGATTATTATATCATACAGGAATACAGGGAAAGAATAATTAGGACAAAAATGGCCCAGTCATCACATAGGATCAGATAGGAGAGAGAGATAAGTGGGAAAAGATTTTAAGGATTCTTAAGAATGTTATTGCCTCTCCCATCTTCCCAGTTTCACCAAAATTTTGACATGTAACTGCAGAGCAGCTGAAAGTGGTTTCCTCTCTTGTCTCATTTGCCAAACCATTCTTTGGCCTAATAATAACAGTGATCCCATCCATTACTCCTTCTCAGCCAACTTTCTTTTTGGACACAAATGCAGCACACAACAACATGCTAACCTCTTTACCTCTTTAGACTTAGGACAGACTAACTGGTTCAGCTCCCTGCCTAGTCTGCCCCAAACAGTAGTCACTATTCCTTCTTGTATGAGCATCTGAGCAAACAGATCGAAAATCTAAAATAATTTAGACTTTCCTCTCCCTCAAACACAGTTTAAAGTCAGTGGTCTCTCATCCTCTTCCTGATCTGAAGAAATAATCCAAAGTGATGGAATCTTGGCTGTTATTTGCTGCATCGACTGCATGTATAATCTCACATCTGCAAAATGAACCATTGTGGAATATTACAAAAATGTGAGTCTTACCTTGGTCAAATCTGCAAAATATTTACATCAAGCGTTTAGTTTCTTCAGAGAATCCTCATATCACCTGACTTTTCTGATGGCTACTTAGAATTCTATTCTATTTAACTTTTAATCCTCTGAGTATTGTTTTTTAAATGGTGGTGGTTCATCTTTTTGGCACTGAGTGCTGAAATAGGAGCGCACGTGCTGAAAAGGCACCGAGTGCCATGCACCCCAGAAACCAGAAGACCAGCTGGCCAGCCAGTTTCTAAAGTGCATGTGCATGCTGGCCTTTCTAAAGTGCATCTTCATGCATGCATGCACTTTAGAAACCAGAAGACCAGGTAGCCAGTGCACATGCTCTTCCAGTTTCTGGTGCTCCCATGCACACGAAGACTTGCTGGCAGGTACATGCCAGAGCCCGGAAGACCAACATGTGACAGCTGGCATGCCAGGAAAGATGGCTCTGCATGCCACTTCTGGCACACATGCCATAGGTTCATTATATTGGGTATATATCGTAGTGCAGACATGGGTGTAGTTGACAATGTAGACATTGTTTAAAGGATTGTATTTTCCTTGGCCTTGCTGACTACTTTCTTAGGAGAATGGAGGAATAAATATAATTTATAAAAATACAATACAATAAACTTAAATTAATCAAATATATTATGATTCAAATATATTCTTAAAGTTATATAATAAATTTATAGGAGACATCTTTTGATGATTACCCTTCTCAGTTCTATTTCCAAAGACTTCTATAGATTCTTCTGTCAACTACAGGCAAAGAGTAAGCTCACCTTTTGGATAAAATTCTACACATAAATACTTTCAATTTTAAATATATTAACCATAGTTTATTAGCATAATTTATAATCTTGTTTAGTTTTAGTTGTTTTGATTAATGTTTTACATTACCTTACACTGTTTTACAACTTTATTGTCTAATCCTTTGTATTCTCCTGCAAAGTGTGGTGACATGATATAGATTACTCCAATGGCCTATTTATTTTACATGCTGGCTTGCAACCTATAAAACCATTATATTACACTGTTCAACTTTTATGTTGATTTCCAATTGCATAATACTATTAATCAATAATACTGAAAAAGAGAAAACCTGTACTGAATTGTTCTCTATCTTCTGATCTCAAGCTATTAATCCAGAACTAAAAGTCTTTCTGGCATTCTATTTATCTCATCCTCTTCTCTCTGCAATAAAATTGTAAGTCATACCCAATAAACCTATCATTAAAAGAAGTAAAAGCAAGGTTACTGTTTCTTACTACCAAACAGAAATGTTGTAATTTTCTCAGAGCTCTCAAGTAATTTTTGCAAATGTTTTTTTAAAGCGCCTTAAATGATTGCATGCCCCCAACATCAATAAACTCTAATCAAATAGTCAACCTGCCTCTTTTTTCCTGTGAATGAAATATGGCAGCAATTTGACATACCAGCAGTTCTTTGCTCTCCTGAACCCTAGCAATGACCCAAGAGATTTGCACTCCACTGCTAATCAGAGAGCTTGCTAAGGCCATTTCCCACGACATAGCTGAAATTCTCCTGCTGCTTACCTTGTCTGCTTCAGTTTCCAAGCCACACCAAAGCTATTTACTCTCTTTTCCCAGACTGTCAATCACAGCACTTTTTCACTAGACACTCCCCTCTCCTGCAGTCCTGCAGTCCTCTAACATTGAAAAAAAAAATGTCAGGGACAGGGGACTGTTTTTTTCTCCTAAGGGGTGTCTGCTTGAGGGAATCCATTTCCATTCAAATATGCTACTGCTAAGTGAAGATGAAACCTTAACTTAAGGATGTCGACATACCACAGGTACAGGGTTCACAGTAATATCCTGCTGCATCACCCTGCCCATCCTGTATTGCCCATCCTATTCTGCAAAATCAAGGCATCGAAGTTTAGCTAACACATAAAATAAAAACAGAAGGTCTGAATCAGATCTGAGTTGTGATTAAAGGAAGCAACAAAAGCAGCTACAAAAGAACCAATCATTATTCCATGATTCCTGTAAGTACCTCGACATTAAGCTGGCCTGTTGTTAGGGAAAAATTTCTGGACTCCACTTCTGGACTTGACTTATTAACGCATATTTCATCCACATCTCAATATGGCCTCGATCCTTGTTTAAACAGAACCAGATATCAAATCAAATTTATTACAGTCGAAGACCACAGACCAGAACAAATAAAAACACTCAACAAATATCCAGTTAAAAATTCTAGAATAAAATAATAAATAACAGATAAAATCTATATGAAAATAATAATTTAGGAACCAATCTGTCAGTTACACATGGCCTAAATATACTATAATGTCAATCCTTAAATTGTGAGATCTACACTCATTAAATACTAAAATGCAAAAGAATAGTAATGTAACACTGTAATGCTATATTAGTTGTGTAAAATAGCTATGGTGGATTAATCATGTGTTTCCAACAAATCCCCAGTGCTGCTGCACAGAATCTAGCCACTTACACTGTAATCACAATCTGTTTATCCTTAAGCAGCCACTGAAGATAAGCAATGTTGGAATGGCCAGGACACCTATTGATTACTGGGAGAATACAGGGTTGTTTTTTTTTAAGAAAGAGCACTCCACCTCTCCTAAACCACAGGAGCAGAGTATTTAAATCAATGGTATCTTTTATGCTTGCTGTACAGGACAGCCAATATAAGCTCATGGCACTGTGCAAATGAAAATGCTTTCCGGTAGTTTGCTGTCTCCAACTAACTAACGGAACTAGCAAGAGTAACAACATATCTGATAGAATCTGGAGCCAGAAACAAGGGAGCTTTCCCTAAGTCCGCTTGCCTCTCAGTGTCCTCTACCTCTTTGTTGCAAGGTTTGTTTTGCTTGGTCAAAGTCCAACTTGAGTATTGAGGCTGGAGAGAAGCCTAGCTTGGCAAAGTTGGACTCAACGGCCTTGATCCATGAGAGGAGAATTTGTCTTGGAAGATTAATGGAACAAGGCCTTGCGGGAAGAAATTAAGCTTTAGAGAATCAGGTATGGAAACCAATAGATCCTATTTTGGTTCTTTGCCACATCCTCATGTAATTTCATACAAAAAAGGAAAAAAGAGAGTTTAATAAAACAGTGCACAAGAACTTCAATAAATGAGTCAGAAGCAACACGACACTAATGTACAATAATGTAGCACAGCATACCATACAAACCTTCTGCATAATAAGAAGAGAGTTCAAAGCAAAGCTGGTATGAAAAATTCACAATGAAAGAAGTCCATGGGGTAAGACATAGTAGGTATTCCATTCTCCATCTGAAAGAGTTGCCATAAAAGCCAAAATTCAAATGTCTTTACATTTGAATTGAAACATTTTAGGGTTTTCTGATAATAATGATTCCAAAAGAAAATTTGTAATATTGTATTCATGAATCCATTGTCAAATAATTAAGAGTTTGTGTAATTATGCCCAAACCTATTGTTAGCAATTCTCTTAACTACCATCAAAGAACATTGTTGGTCATCCTATTAACACTTTTTTGTTGTTATTTACCCTTCAGATTTGCATTCAATTTCTCAGTTCAAATCCTATAATCTCAACATTCAGAAAACAGAATTTCCCATTAAAATCTCACATTTAAAATCAACAAATAGTAAAACTTTATAAAATCTTCCCTATATGGTGACATCTATTAGGAATGATAGTCACCTAACAGTTGGGTTGGAAATATATAAACCAGGATAGTAATTTAATACTGTATCTTTAAGAGAATGCTGTAATTATAATTGGCTGAGTGTATCTGTATGTTGGTTGTGTGTTATTCAACATCACTTTCACTACGTTTCCCTGAATGCACTCATTCTACAAACAAGGAATACTTCAACACTGGTTATGGGCCCAAGCCATACCAGGCTCAGATAACTGAGAATTAGTGTGAATACACAGTGCCATATGCAGACAGCTGTTTACTATTTAATTGTGAGTTACTGTCCTGGTAAAGATGGCGCAAGACCCATCAACAGGTTTATCACTGATAACCCAATTGGATGGAACAAACTATGTTTCCTGGTCTATGAAGTGCAGTCTACTTCTGCAAAGGGAAGTGTTATGTGCTGCAGTTCAAAATCCACCGGATGTAAATGCTTGGGACCCAAATAATGAGGACGATGCCAAAAAGTTAGCTGACTTGAAACAGAACAACGAACAAGCTCTTTGTATAATTGGACTAACACTGAGTGACCAGTAGCTAGTCCATATTCATGGGGAAGAGTCTGCTGCTAGATGTTGGGAGAATTTGAAGAGGATTTATGTTTGTGACAGTGTAGGTGCACACATATATCTTACACATAAACTTTTTAGAGCACGTCTTCTGAAAGGTGGAGATATGTTAGCTCATTTGAACTTCATGAAAAGAACTTTTCAAGAGCTACATGAAAAGGAACTGATTTTTTCAGAGCTGCATCAGGTTTACATCATCCTTTCCTCATTGGATGAAAGTTATGATGATTATGTATCTTCACTGGAAGTCCTGACCAGAAATGAACTGACATTGACTGACAAAACTGAACAACTGTTAGAAGAGGCAAGAAGAAGACTGGAAAAAGACCAACTGAGTGAGAATCAACCACAAGAAGAGGATTTGTCTTCAACTGTCTATACAATTAGGAAATGTTTTCCTTGTGGGGGAAAGGGACATATAGCTAGATTCTGTAAGAAGAGAAAATTATAGAATATTGGTTATGTAGTAACCTTTAAGGGAGAACAATAGAGAAATAGGGTAAAAGTGTTACTGCTAATTTAGAGAATGATTTATGTGTGATATATGATGACCAATTGCAGATGGCTAACTCAAGTGATAATAATATTAAGCCACATGACGAATGTATACATTGACTGCATAGACGTCTGGGGCACATTAATTTCAAAATGCTGAAACAAACTGTTAACTTGTCAGAAGGAGTAAAATTAAAACCTTGTAGCAAGTATTTAAACTGCAATGCCTGTAACCAGGAAAAAAGCAAGGTTACTCCTGCAAACAGACTGAATGGGTTTAAGACCAAAGAACCTTTAGAGGTTGTGTTTGCTGACATAATTGGTCCTAAAAAAACCATTTTGGAAGGTGCCTGCTATGTTTTGAGTATAATGGATCATTATTCATGGTATGGTTTTTGCTATCTAATGGAAAACAAAACAGAAAGGTTCCAACATTTCTTTAATTGGCTAAGGTTTGCAGAAAGAAAAATGAAACATAAGGTAATTACTTTAGTTACAGATAACGGGATTGAGTTTATTAACAATAGATTCCAAACAATGTTAAAATTGGCTGGTATCGAGCATAAGCATTCTGCACCTTACAGGCCACAATATAATTTGTTTATAGAATGAAGAGGGCAAATGTTACAAGCCATGGCTCGTACTATGTTGTCTGATTCAGGTTTCCCTGAAAAACTGTGGGGTGAAGCCATAATGTGTAGCAACCATGTTTTAAACATTGTAGTGAACACAACAACCGGTGAATTGCCATTCACTCGTTGGCATGGCAGAAAAACCAAATTTAAGTTAAGGCCCTGTCACACTGCCCAATGGATGCAAAACGGACACAACAGACGAGAAAAATGTTCCATCCATTGTTATCCGCTCTCAGAAGGGGCAAAAATTTGCATAACCGGAGCGGATAACACGGACGGGGGGAGGACGCAGGGCGGATGGAAAGCGGATGCGGAACGGAAGCCCAGCGGATGGGAGCGGATGGCACATCTGCAGGGCTTCCGGGGGACCTCAGCAAAGCGGATGCGGAACGGATACAGCGGATGCAGAGCGGATGCACAGCGGATGAAGCGGATGCACAGCGGATGCACAGCGGAAGCCTAGCGGATGCCAAGCGTTAATTGCGCATGCGGGGAGGATGCATTGCTTCAGCCCCGTGGATATAACGGAAGCAGCTTGGAAGCAGATCGCCATTCAGAGGAAAGACCTGCTTCCAGACACATCGACTGCCTTGCCTGTCCTGCCTGCATGTCTGCCTGCAAGCCTTGCTGCCAGCCTTGCTGCCAGCCTCCCCACCAGCCTCCCTGCCAGCCTTGCTGTCTGCCTGCCTGCCAGCCTTGCTGCCAGCCTCCCTGCCAGACTTGCTGTCTGCCTGCTTGCCAGCCTTGCTGCCAGCCAGTCTGCCTGCCAGCCTTGGTTCATGCCTGCCTCCCAGCCTTGGTGCCTGCCTGCCTGCAAGCCTCCCTGCCAGCCTTGGTTCCTGCCAGCCTCCCTGCCAGCCAGCAACCCCACAACCATGCGGAAGCACAGCAAGCCTCAGCCATTTGCTGCCAGCCCTGGCAAGAGGGACAGGGCTACCATCCCACCCCCTGGCCCTCACTCTGGTTCTCCTGGGGCTTCTGCAGCACGGGCTCGCTCTTCTGGGGCTGGGATTCTGCTGCTTCTGCTTTTGGAGGAGCTGATGACAAGCACTCCAGCACCAGCACCTCCACAGCACCTGGACACTTCACCCCTGAGACTGAGCGACCAAGAGGAGTGCCAGAGACTCATTTTTGTTTTATAGCTTCTTGTTAGTAATGTCTATTTTTGATTCATACACTTGCTTCATTTCCTTTTTTTAATAAAGTCTTGGTGGAAACTTTTAGAAATGGTTTAAGACTTTGCATGCTTGTGGGATGGGTTAAGATAGCAGTGGGATGGGCAGGGATACCTTTGGAATGGGTAATAGCTGTGGGATAGATAAACCTCCAGTGCAAGCATAGTGGGACTGTATGGTCTACCCTCCCAGGTGCCACACCTTTGGCCCTTTATTATCAATAACAATGAAATCATTCATCAACACATGTCAACATAAACACAACTCTTTATTAAATGCCCTGTTCATTGTAGGCCCACCCAACATACATGGCCCAATCTCATCTGTGTGATGAGACAGGCTGAAGGAAGCATCCATTAATCAACTATCATCCTGTCTTGCCACTCCACTGCTGCAGCTGTGGAGTTGCACCAGTGTTTCAGGAGGTTGCGCTGCTTCTTCCCTTCACATGAGGCTCTGTTGGGGCCTTGCACATCCTCAGTGTCGATCAGGTTTCGCCCTTGCCTCCATTCCCCAGGCTCCATGTCCCCATTGCCTTGTTGGAGGTCCACGAGCCTGTTCTGCAAGACTGGGTAGCAGGTGCGCATGAGATTGTGCAGGATGCAGCAAGCTTCCATGATCCTCCTCACGGTCTCTGGGCGATGCTGCATGGTGGTGAGAAGTACCTGGAACCTGTTGGCCAGGATGCCAAAGACGTTCTCCACCACCCACCTTGCCCTGGACAGCCTGTAGTTGAAGATCCTCTCTTCACGGGTGAGGTATTTGGAGGTGTAGGGCTTCATGAGGTAGGTTGTGAGGGAGAAGGCGTCATCCCCCATGGTGAAGTAGGGCACATCTTGTGTTTCGTTGGGCAGGGGTTCTGGATCTGGGAAGCTCCTCTTGAGGTGACTGGCGTTGTATACCTGGGCATCTGAAGATGAGCCATTGCCTGAAGCATCGATGTACATAAACTTGTAGTCAGATCGACCATGGCAAAGAGAATGATGCTGAAGAAACCCTTGTAATTGAAATAAGTGAACCCCGACTTGGCTGGAGCTTTGCAGGCCATGTGCTTGCCATCTATGGCTCCAATGGTGTGGGGGAAGTTCCACTTCTGATACCACTGCTCTGCAACTTTCTTCCATCCTTCTTCAGTGGAGGGGCACTGGAGGAGCTCCTCCTTGTATTCTTCGATTATGGCCTGCACCACTTCTCTGACCACAATGCTGATGGTGTTGGGTGGCACCCTCCAGCCGTACTGCATGTTCCTGTAGGTGGTCTCTGAGGCCAGGTGGCGCAGAGTCAGTGCCACCTTGAGCCCAGGTTCCAGGCTGGGCCAGAAGTTGGTGTTTGCCTTGGTCAACCTGGGTGTCAGCCGCTGCACAACTTCGTCAAACATGGCTGGAGGCATCCTCATGAAGTGTCTTCGTTCCTGAGCTCCACCATCAGCTTGTTGTACAGTCCGTCCTCTGCTCTTCTGGTGAACCATCTTCGTACCCAGACGCTTCTTGGCCGCCCCTTTTTCTTCCCGCAGTAGAGTTCACAGAGCCTGTAGATGGGTTCGCACTGTTGCACAAGGATGGTGGCTGCCAAAAGGACTGTGTTACGATCCACGGTGGACATGACTGGATGCTGTGGAAGAGCAAGAGTCAGATGAAGGCTGCAGAGGTCTGCAGCAGGGCTGCTGGTCTGAAAGTGAGATCCAGATGTGTTGCTCCCCCTTTTTATAGGCAGTATAGGTGTACCTTTGCATCCTCTAGGCATCCTCTAGGCATCCGCTAGACATCCTCTAGACATCCTTAATATCCGAGATAGGTCCCCTCTGCGGACGTTTTTTCCATTTTACATGCTTTGTTTCCATGCTTCATCCGCTAGGCATCCATTCTGCATCCGTTCTGCATCTGTTCTGCTTCCTCCCTGTGTCCGAGCGGATGCAAGTTGCGCGGATGCGCAGCTGATGCCTAGCGGATATAGCAGATGTGTAACGGATGCAGAACAGATGCATAGCAGATGCGTAGCAGATGCAGAACGGACGAATTGGATACATTTTCCGCGCAAAAGTTTTGAGCAGCTCAAAACTTTCTGAGAGGATGAAACGTCCATAAACGGATGCTGGATGGATAGAGAGGAAGCAAAATGGAGGCAGTGAGTACATCGTGTTAACCAATGGATGGCAAGCTTTTTTGTCTGTTTTACATCCTCTTTGCATCCGTTGGTGCAGTGTGACAGGGGCCTTTTCTTCACACATTTGGAGCTCCAGCATGGGTGCATATTTCCTCACAAGTTAGACTGAAAGGGCAACATAGAGCGAGGAAATTATTTTTCGTAGGTTATGAGGCCAACCATAGATCGTTTAGATTTTGGGATCAAGGCACAGCTAATATTTACTAATATTAGCGCAAGTGCTAATTTTTTTGAGCTCATTGGGTGGCATAAACTAGAACAGGAATCCAACAATGATGCTGTTATTGACATCCAAATAGTCCCTAATGATGAGATAGTTAAACCATCAAAAGCAATTAAAGAACAGGCACAGGAGGAGGTAGAAGAACAGGAGCAAGTGGAACAGGAGAGTCCACCAGTAAGCCTGAGTTGCCTAGACGTTCAACACATGGAACACGACCACCAGAGAGATATCAGGCTGGTATTGTATGCCAAGTAAATCCAGTTCCTGGTAATTATTATGAATTGAAACTGTATCCTGCTAAGGATCAGTCTGCTTGGCAAGAAGCAATGGATAAGGAACTGAATTTTTTACAAAGTTTGGAGGTATATGAAAATGTCAGGTTACCACCAGATAAGCATGCCCTAGGGTGTAAGTAGATTTATAAAATTAAGACAGGTGTAGATGGGACTGTTACCCATAAAGCCAGGTTAGTAGCACAAGGGTTTGATCAGTCAGTCAATGTCTATGATGAGGTTGCACCTAGTCTAAAGGCTACCACATTACGAGCACCATTAATGTGGGTAGCTAAGAATAAATACCCAATAAACCATTTAGATGTGGAGATGGAATATCTTCATGCACCATTGCAACATACTATATATTTAAAGAAGCCTTTGGGGATAAAAACTGATAACAAAACTGATTGCTGGAGATTGAAACAATCAGGCTATGAATGGAACAAGTGCAAAGTAAAGGAATTAACAAAGATAGCTTTGTAGCTGGCATGGCTGATCCATGTTTATTCAAAAAGGAAAGTGATGGTGTAGTTTCATTGTTGCTATTGTTCACTGATGACACAGCATTAATCATAAGACTGAGCAAGAAGCTACTGAGATTATTTCACTGTTAGAGAAGAAATTTAAAATAAAACATTTAGGAGAGATTAAACAGTATCTTGTTTTAAAAATAGATAAAACTAGGGGAGGCTACAAAAACTCATAGGCAGATAAAATTAACCAGTTACTAAAGAATTTTAAAATGGAATTTTGTAAACCGGCTAAGATATCGATGAGCCAGGAGTTTAGCCACAGTAATGTGCAAAGTCTTGTTTTTGATAAAAACATTTATCAGCCATTGATTGGTAACTTATCTCAGTAATTGGTCAAGGCCAGATATAGCATATAGTGTTAACCAATTAGCCAGGTTTAACATTGAGCCTACTGAAAGGCACTGGCAAGCTACTAAGCATGTGTTGAGATATCTTAAGCAAACAATGCATTTTGCATTATATTTGGAGCCTAAGGATGAACTAAGTTTAACTAAGCTTAACTTATATGCTGATGCAAGTTTCACTACAGACATACCTACACGTAAATCAATGTCAGGTAATGTAGTATTATTTGGAAAGGTGTTAATTGGATGGCGGTCTGTTAGACAAAAACATCTATCAACAATGGAGGCTTAATTCTCATGTTTGTTTCTATTATGTATGGGTTTAGTTTGTTATAAACAACTATTGATAGATATGGGAATTAATGTAAAGGAACCTATTGTTGTATATGAAGACAACCAATCAGCAATTCAGAAGGCTTCCACTCTTGCTGTCAAGACAAGATCAAAACACACTGATCTATGATATCTTAATATGAGACAATGTGTTCAAAGTAAAGTGATTACATTGGAGTACTGCATGTCAGAGAATAACATTGCTCATCATTTTACGAAAGCCCAAGGCACTGTAAAACATAAGGGTCGTGTGATGAATATGGACTTAAACTGTAAGGTTTTATATATTGTTCTATCCAAAGCAGAGAATGTAAGGAATGATAGTCACCTAACAGTTGGGTTGGAAATATATAAACCAGGATAGTAATTTAACACTGTATCTTTAAGAGAATGCTGTAATTGTGATTGGCTGAGGTTCCTCCAACAGCCATAAGATGGAGCCAGAAACCTGGTTTCTTTATTCTTGCATTTCCTGTTTTGCCGTTTTGCCTAATTGTCGTTCTGCTTGGATTGCTGTGGGTCTTGCAACTGTTAGCAAACTCCGTTTATTGAACTTTGTTCATGATACTTGACTTTGTTTTTGGATTATTCCTGGACTGATACTAACTGCTTTAACCGTGTATGATTTGGACTGTTTGTTGGACTTTGTTTACCCATTTACTGGAAGTAAACCTACGTTTTATTATTCAGTGTATCTGTATGCTGGTTATGTGTTATTCAACATCACTCTCACTATGTTTCCCTGAGTGCACTCATTCTCCTAACAGGAAATACCTTAACAACATCATCCTCTATAGCTTAATTAAAACCAGGTAAAATTCAATTTATGCCTGAGCAAAGTACTCAATTAAAAAGAGTTTAAAACACAAAAACAAACCTTTTATTTTGAGTTTAGTCAAATTTGGATTATCAGATCAATATGTCTCATGAGAAGAATGCTGCCTGTTCCATTTAAAGGCCGCTCAGATCACATTCCAGAAATGCCACTTCAGTTTCTTGAAAAAGATGTATTTTCTTACTATAACTTTATATAACAATTCACACATTGCAGAGATGGAGACTTCAAAAATTAAAACATTTAATTATATTTATGCAGCAGGAAACTATGATTTCCACCATAAATACAATCATTACCAGCTACAAGCACATCAAGATACAACAATATTTAACTAGTTATTGTATATTAAAACAAGAGCTATTTACATATCTACTTTTATCAACAGCTAACCAAGAGGAAGTACATATGGAATTTGCAAACTCCTGAACTGAAAATACTTAACATGAAAAATCCCCTAATTCTATAATTTACTACTAAATCAGCTGTAAACCTATCAGCCAGCTTTTTGCATTGTTTCACACAACCATTTCTAATTAGGTTCCCAAAGAACAGAACCATATGATGTACTAATTTTATAATTTGACATTTTTGAGGAAGTGCCAAGGAATTAGGACTTCCCTGAGAAATAGCAGTTGAAAATAATTATGTAAATCCAGCCAAAGAAAGGTGCATTTATTAGGAAAGGAAGCAATAATTGGTACCCCAATTATATTTCTTTCTCAAGTTAAGCATATTTCCTTCTCAATTTCATACCATTTCTGGCTAATTTGTGTTCGTGGCAAATTAATAGGAATCTATTTCTTCTTAGTCAAATGCATTATGACCTGGGTTTAATTCAACAATGTGGAATTCTATTTTGAATCCAGTGAAATCATATTAAAAATATTGCAATTTGATAAAAGATTTCTGATTCAGTGAAGAAGAAATGCCCTATATGCAAATATAATTTTGAATTATGGTTACTTTACTTAAGTGTAGTTAAGATCTGTATCCTGAAACAATGAAGATATAATTCCATAATTTCAGTTTGTAACCTAGAATCAAGAATTTAGGAAACATGAACATCATCAAGCATTGTGTTTGTTCTAGTTTAATTAAAAATATTGTAAAATCTGAATATTTTTAAAATTTATTTATTTTAGTTAAGAAGATTAGTTAGTATATCAGCATAAGATTATCTCACTTTCTAATACTGTAGTAGTATTGGTAATAATAATTTCTTTTGTTAACCAAAGAATGGTCTGTAAAACATGATTTATTAAATTAGGAATTCCCAAGTTTTTGTACCTGTTATAATGGAGTGAAAATTAATCACTCATCTCTTCCTAATGAATCTTTTCTGTATCTTCAGAAATTATATCCTAAATACTTCTGCCCTGGAGGCTTTCTTTGCTATGAAGAAATCCATCATCAAACAAGAGTCTGAGACTATGTTTTCAGCTGGTTCAAGTCATGGTGATGCATGTGTCTATCTTGGCATATGTTGGATTGCACCACAAAGTTCATCCATGTGCCAGAGATAATATATTGCCACTACCCTGTAAATACAATCATATTACATCAAATATGTCATATATTTGCATAACCACAACTATTTACTATAAATATATAAAGGTTCCCCTTGCACATACATCCTAGTTGTTTCCGGCTCTAGGGGCTGTGCTCATCTCTGTTACAAAGCTGAAGAGCCAGTGTTGTCGAAGACATCTCCGTAGTCATGTGGCCAGCATGACTAAATGCTGAAGGCGCATGGAACTCTGTTAACTTCCCACTGCAGTGGTACCTATTTTTCTACTTGCATTTTTACATGCTTTCAAACTGCTAGGATGGCAGAAGCTGGGACAAGTAATGGGAGTTCACTCAATTAAGCGATGCTAGGGATTCAAACTGCTGAACTGCCAACCTGATCAACAAGCTCAGCATCTTAGCCACTGAGCCACCGTGTTCCTTATATATAAATACATATGGCACATAGAACATTCCAAAATAAAAACCCTCTTATGAAATCTCTGAAAGAAAACAACCAAACTTATTACAAACAATTGTAATAATATGGATTCATGGATATTATATCAGCTTTCAATGGAAGAGAATTTGGTACACTCGTGATATCACCTAGCTGGATAATCAAATATCTGCGAGCAAACAGCTAAATTTAATGAGCACTAAGGACAGTTATATCATTTCTTCAATGCATCTACAGTATGCGTTCAACTTCTGCTTCTCTACCATGTATTTTGGACCTATTTATAGACTATATCAGAACTAGCAATGTAGCCAATTTATTTCTTTTTTCCCTCCCCTATCGTACAATACACACCAAATATTTAAAATTTTGGAAGAATTCAAGCAATAGGAATTTAGAATTTCAGAACAAGAAAGAAATCTAAAACTGTCAATTGATACCTTTCAGATACCAACAAAATTTTGCTTCTATCTCCACCTCCTTTTATTCTCATGTTTGAACTAGTCATCTGATGCCAGAGGAGATGATCGGTCTGAGTAAGAATAGTTCCCTGGCACAGCTTATTTTTTCACACAAATTGTACAGATGTTACCAGTGAAAAATGCAAATGCAGCCACAGGATCCTAGACAGCACACAGCAATTTTTCATTTTTTTCTAAAACAGATTTGAAGATGGTCTTGGGAATGAGAGGGGGGAAGGGAGATAGGAAGAGGGAGAGAGACTGACTTAAGGCTTCAAAAGTTCCACAGTATTACTCAGAGCTACATGAACTATGAGCATGCTTATACAATTGATCAGAATGCATGTATCCCACTGATTTTGTGATAGTTGTAGAAACTTTATAAATGCATAATTGGAGTGGAGATATGTTTCTATCATCTAAATCTATTCACGGTGTTTAACACACAAACCTACACACCAAATCAACACACTTTCGGAAAGAAGAAGGGGCTCTCTAAGGAAATGTGAAACAGCACCTGGTCCCAATCCTGTTCAGGCCCAGAATAGGGATGGGAAGAGACTCATCAGAGGGGAATTTAAATTCAAGAATTTAAGCTTCTTGAACTTTTAGTATTAAAACCATTCTGTGAAAAGCTGAGTCACTAAAAAACATTTGGTTCCTGAAACAGAGCAAGAAGTAGCCAGCACTTCTTGTGGCTGATCCTTTCTAACTTTGTAATTCTATCTACAACTCCTGTTCCTGTTTCAAGACAACTACAGAACTGTCTATAAACTTTTACTTTATGTTATTTAATGGAGTTGGCTGGGATTAATTTTATTTTTATCTTGCAGAACATTGCTTTGGATGCTTCAAAGTACTTATTGTTTTCATTTTTTTTATTATTATACTACAATTTTTCAGTGCATTTGACAATTTGTATTAAACAGATAATCAGAGTTGGAAGGGACCTTGTGGGTCATCTAGTCTGACAAATGTCAGTCCAATCTCTTCTTGAAAGTCTCAAGTGATGGTGCTCCCACAACTTCCGAGGGCAAGCTGTTCCACTGGTTGATTGTTCTCACTGTCAGAAAGTTTCTCCTTATTTCCAGGTTAAATCTCTCCCTTTTCAGTTTCATCCATTATTCCTTGTCTGGCCTACAAGCGCTTTAGAAAATAGCTTGACACTTTCCTCTCTGTGGCAGCCACTCAAATATTGGAAGACCACTATCATGTCTCCCCTGATCCTTCTCTTTACTAGACTAGCTGTTCCGTCTGGAAAAACGCGAGGTAGACCGGGTTCCAACAAACAAAGTCTTTATTGAAACAAGCAACAGTAACGGAACAGTTTGGCTGAAGCCGCGGCAGCCTTTTTATACAGGCTTGCCTGCCGGCTTGTAGCCAATGGCAGCTATTTAACTTTGCCGCCTTTCAGCGGCTCTTTTGGATTGGTTCCTAATGAACCAATCCAATGCTTAGTCTTTTAGCCAATCAGATTGCATAGTTTGGAGTATACCATTTTATACAGAGCACCCCTCCCCCCTTAGTTTAGTCCTACGTGGGTGACATAATCGCGCAGGTAGGTAGGGCTTCTTCTGACTCAACTTGACTTGCATGGTTCATTCTTGCTGGAGACTTCGAGCGGTTCTGACGGGATCGCTGTCTCTCCGGCTCTTCTCCATGGAACCGCCTGGAAGGGTGAGTCAGCAAGGTTGCTACCGCTTGAGTTGCTCAGGCCGGTGGTTTTGCCGCTCCCTCCTGGTTTTCCCGGGCAGGTCGAGCTGGCTTTGCAGGCCCCTTCCAGGACGGGTTCCTCTACCTGTGGATTATTTCTGCCAGTTTCATCTAACCGTAAGTGTTCTTTTTGCTCTTTTTGATTGGTTAGATGTTCTGGGTTTATTTTTAACAGTTCTTTTTTTCCTTCAGTATTATTTTCTTGTATTCCCCCCTGCCCTTTGGTTTTGCTTTCATCGATTTTTATTGTTGGAGGTTGCGTGGTCGTATTTCGCTCGACATTTTGGGAACGAAGCTGGTCTATGTGCTGCTTCCATTCCCTGCCATCGTCTACGGTCAGACGGTAGGACCGGGGGCCTGTTATTTGTGTGATTGTGGCTGGAAGCCATAGAGGGTCCCCGGTAAAGTTCTTTGTGCAGACTAGGTCGCCGATTTCAAATGTGTAGAAACGGCTGGAGGAGTCGGGGGGTTTCTCAAAGGTGTAATTTGGATGTAACCTATCCAAATGTGATCCAAGTTTCCTCCCCATTAACAGTTCTGCCGGGCTTTTGTTAGTTACAGTGCTGGGGGTGATATGTTGGAGGGTGAGTAAACGGTCCACTTTATCCTAGACATCCCCGGGGTCCATTTTCTCCAAACCCTCCTTGGTAAATCCGACCATTCTCTTGGCCCTATCATTTGCCACCGGGTGGGCTGCTGTGGTTAGTGCAAGGAGTATGCCTAAGGGGGCTAGATATTGTTCAAATTGTATAGCGGTCAGTTGTGGCCCATTGTTGGACACTAGGACGTCCGGCAACCCATGGGCTGCGAATAGCTTGTTTAGCTTTTTTATAACGGCATCGGTTGTTGTAGATGACATTACTGCGACTTCTAACCAATTCGAGTATGCATCTACAACAATCAAGTATGCCCCCTGGTCAGACCGCAAAGTCAATATGGATCCGAGAACAGGGGCCTCGTGGGGTCTCCCAATCCCTTATAGGAGCTTTTGGTGGTGATGGCCTGGTTTTCTGGCATTTATTGCATGTGGCAACCCAGTACTCAATATCTCTGTCTAAACCAGGCCACCATACATAGCTCCTAGCCAGGCTTTTCATTTTCACAATGCCTGGGTGGCCTTCATGAAGCATACCCAACACTCTAGCTTGTAATTTGGAAGGAATTACCACCCGATCACCCCACAATAAACACCCCTTTTGTATTGACAGTTCAGTCTGTCTGGTCCGGAAAGGTTTAAAGTTTTCAGTTTTTTGGTTTTCCGGCCAACCTTTACCTACCCAATTTAAAATGCGGGCAGTCACTGGGTCTTTAGCGGTTGCTCTGGCGACATCATGTGCAGATATTGGAAGCTCGGGGCAGGTTTCTATCTGCAGGGTGGTAATTGTTGGTGCCGGGTCTTCCTCCGTCATTGGCAGTGATATTCGACTTAATGCGTCTGCATGGGAGATCTGTTTCCTGGGTCGATGTATCAAAGTGTAGGAGTACACTGCTAGGAATGCCGACCATCTAGTCCTTCGAGGAGATAAAATGTTCAGTGTGGGTTTGTTTCCCACCAAAATTCCTAGTAGTGGTTTATGGTTGGTTACGATTAAAAATGTTCTCCCATAGAGGTACTCGTGAAAACGTTTAACTCCGACGACAATTGCCAGGGCTTCTCTGTCTAGTTGACTATAGTTGCGTTCTGCTTTATAAAGTGTTTTCGAGTAAAAGGCGACAGGTGCCTCTCTCCCGTCAGGTGATTGGTGGCTCAGGATGGCACCAACTCCAAATGGTGAGGCGTCACAGGTGACCGTCAATGGAAGTGTGTTACTAAACTGAATAAGAACGGTGTCTGAGGTTAACAGATTTTTTATGCCTTGGAATGATTTTTGTTCTCTATGCCCTCAAGTCCAACTAGTTTTCTTATCCAATAAATGATGTAACGGTTCAGCTATCGTTGCTTTGTGAGGGAGGAATATGTTATAGAAGTTTATCAGATCCAAAAATGCTTGTAATTCCGTTTTGTTTTTTGGCTGTGGTGAGTCTCTAATAGCCTTGACTTTTTTTTCTGTAGGGTGTATACCCTCACCGTCAATTAAATACCCCCAAAATTTGACGCGATCAGTCATTAAACAGCATTTTTTTTTGACTTTCAGGCCGGATTCTCTAAATTTTGTCAGCATTTCTTTCAATCTTTTCTATAATTGGGTCGTGGTTTTAGCTGAAATTACATCATCAAATTTTGGCACGACCCCTTTAATTCCATTTAATAGGCATTCCATAAGGCTTTGGAAAATGCCTGGGGCAACGCTCACTCCAAATTGAAGTCTGTTACATTTGAATGCCCCTCTGTGAGTTACTATTGTCTGTGCCTTGGCCGTTATTGGGTCTACTGGAAGCTGTTGATATGCCTGGGCTAAATCAAGCTTGGCAAAAAAATTTCCTCCCCCTAGCGAGTGCAGTAAATGTTGCACGATTGGCACAGGGTATGCGCTTTGCTGCAACACATGGTTCAGGGTAGCCTTGTAGTCTCCGCAGATGCGTACCGACCCATCTGGTTTAACAGGCGTTACTATTGGTGTTTCCCATCTAACATGGTCAATTGGTTCTATGACCCCTTGCTCAATTAATTATTTTAACTGTTCATCAATTTTGGCCTTTAAACCAAAGGGGACTCGTCTGGCTTTTAATCTTCTAGGTGCTACCTGAGGGTCTAAACTAAAGGAAATTGGGGTCCCCCGGTACCTGCCTAAGGTGCCATCGAAGACGTCCTGGAACTCTTGTATCAGGCTCTCTTCCCAGTCGGTTGCAGCTCCTCAGCTCACCCCGGTCATTCCGATGCCCAATGGTGCGAACCATTTGATGCCCAGGAGGCTGGGGCGGTCCCGGTCGACTATGGTTAGAGGCAGGACTTCAGCGTGCTGCTTGTATGTGACTCGGAAATGTCCTAGACCTACAACAGGGATTCGGTTTCCTTGGTAGTCTTTTAGAGTTAATTTTTGTTTCTGGAGTTCTTTTAATTTGATGTTTGGAACCAGCCATCTGATTGTGTTCCAAGACACCATTGACAGGAAGGATCCTGAGTCGACTTCCATCTCACAGGGGCTTCCTTCAATTTTTACAACGATTTTGACTTTTCTCCCGCTTTCCATCTGGGCGCTTTCGATAGTGACAGTTTGATGGGTCTTTTCTCGGTTGCCGGTTCATTTGTTGCGCTCCCATTTCTTTTCGGCTTGCTTTGCTTCAGCTGGTAGTGGGGAGTTACTGCGTCTGTTTGGGCTGTTATTTTTTCGATTCCTGCAGACTTTTTCGATGTGTCTCCTCTTCTTACAAGTTCGGCAGATGGCATCAAGGAATCTGTGATCGGCTCGAGGGTGGTTTCCCCCGCAGCCAGTGCATTCCCGCCAATTTCTCTTTTCGCGCCTTTTTTGTTGGCGTACAGGTGATGGACCTCATCGTCCTCATCTTCCGTTTCTGATGGACTGTCAAATTCTTCGTGATGAGTTGTAGTGGGAGCTTGCTTATTTCCTCTGGATAGGGTCATCACGTCATTATTTGAGTTCATTTGTTTCATAGTGGCCGCTGACTTTTTCGTGGCTTCTGCTGCTGTGGCTTCTGCGATCGCTTCAGCCACTGTGATATTGGGTTTATTTAGTAGTTTACTTTGTAGGTTAGAGTCTCTCAGACCTAGGACAATTCGATCTCGCATGGCTTCATCTAAGTTCAGGAATTCGCAAGGTCCCCCCAGTTGTCGGAGAGCTGCCATGAAGTCAGCGATGGTTTTGCCTTCCTTCTGTTCCTTTTGTAGAATTCGTGCCGCTTGATGAGATTTGACAGTACTAGTGCGTAGTGGGCCTTTGACATTCAGTGAAGTTCAGACCAGGTCATTTGTTTCACGTCTCTGGGCTTCGCCAATGCTTTGGCCATTTTAAATATGGTTGGTCCACAATGCGTTAGGAATACAGCTCTCTTCTGCTGGTCTGAGATCTCTTCCATCTCATTGCTCTCTAAGAACATCAGGAAACAGTCTACGTATGACTCCCAATTCTCTTCGCTGGATTGAAGGGTGTGGGTGGCGCGTTATTCCCAGCCATTACTTTAGTCTGGAATTTTTTCTTCCGCGTGCTCAGTCTCGCGTTTAGGACGATCCTATCCTCATCGCCAGTGTTCTGTCTGGAAAAACGCGAGGTAGACTGGGTTCCAACAAACAAAGTCTTTCTTGAAACAAGTAACAGTAATGGAACAGTTTGGCTGAAGCCGCGGCAGCCTTTTTATACAGGCTTGCCTGCCAGCTTGTAGCAATGGCAGCTATTTAACTTTGCCGCCTTTCAGCGGCTCTTTTGGATTGGTTCCTAATGAACCAATCCAATGCTTAGTGTTTTAGCCAATCAGATTGCATAGTTTGGAGTATACCATTTTATACAGAACACTAGCCAAGCCCAGTTCCTGCAACCGTTCAATGTATGCTTTAGCCTCCAGTCCCCTAATCATTGCTCTTCTCTCTACTTTTTCTAGAGTCTCAACATATTTTTTATAATGTGGTGACCAAAACTGGTTGCAGTACTCTAGGTGTGGCCTTACTAAGGCTTTATAGAGTGGTATCAGTACTTCCCTTCATCTTGATTGTATCCCTCTGTTAATACAACTAAGTTGTTTATACAACTTAGGATTGCATTAGCTTTTTTGGCAGCTGCTGCACACTGCTGGCTCATATTTGGCTGGTTGTCCACCAAGACTCCAAGATCCCTCTCACAGTTGCTGCTATTGAGCCTGGTTTCACCCAGTCTATATGTGTACTTTTGGTTTTTCTTGCATAAGTGTAGGACTTTTCTTTTCTCTACACTGAATTTCATTTTGTTAGATATGGCTCAGGTTCTAATCTGTCAAGATCCATCTGGATCTTGAGCCTAAATTTTAAACTACCGAAGAGCTTTAATTTCAGAGGATAAAAAGTCAACAAATAAATGAGTAAAATTATAAAATTAAATCAGAAAATAAAGTTCGAATTGAACAAAATTGGAAATATGTATTCAGGCTGGTATTTACTCTCTGGAAAACTAAGGCTTGCTTTTGCATTATTTTGTAAATTGTATCCTAATACAGGCATAAATCAAGTATTAGAACCTTCCAATCTATCTTAAAAACCTCCAGAGCAAAGTGAACAAAAACAGTAAAAAGAAAGAAAGCCTTTTAAAAATTTGTTAAGAAAATTACAATTTTATGCATTACAGAGGCACTTCCTAAGCAGCAAAATCTTTGCAGGAATCAGCATGAAATGACACCAAACCTTCTTTTATAATCGTGCCTTTATACTTACTTCCACTTCTCTTTCTCTTCTGTTTTATTAAAAAAAAAGTGTAGAAAACATCTGTACATATTAATTTTGAGTTGCTAACTTCACACTGGGGAGACTGGAAATCCAGGATGAAACCTCAATTATTCACTTTCTGACATCCCCTCATTTGTTTTCTGCTCAGCTCAGATAATTTGTTAACGTTCTTTTCATACTTGAAGAAAATAAGCAGAGCCCTTGGCCTTACATTGGAAACAGAAAGATGCCACAAGGGCTTGCAACAAGAGTCACTTTCCAGACATGATTTTGCTCAAATTATACCATTTAGAGACAGAGCACAGTGAAAGCAATAAAAATAGCTTCAGCTTGATAAATGGTACAAGAACCTCTCAGCAGTCTCTAGTTGTCACCTCTGACCTAGAGAACATCCTTTCAAACCTGAAATGCCCTCCGGAGACCTGACGTTCCTTGTAATTATTTACCATCTTCTGAACAGACCTGCTGGGATCTGTACACAGTAAAGCCTCAATTCCTGAATGAGCTAAAACCATAGCAACCCTCTATTTCCTTTGGACATGTTTCATTTGCCCTCACAGGGCTTAATAACTTGAGCTCATTTAAAAGGTGAGTTACTAGCACCTGCTCTCATGTGAGATGAGCCTTTTAATTTAAGGGCACATTCTGACAAGGCACTTGCCTCTCAAGATTAGCTATCATCCTGACTAACTGTAAAAGACATCCCAAGTAATTGGAAGACACTTTCCAGGTTGTTTAAGGCAGAGAGGGCCAGGATTAGAAGCAGTCCTATCCCACACATCCACTAAAGACATTCAAATTACAGCATGTAGGCTCTGAATAGTAAAGGTTTTTTTGGATAACCAGTAGCTAAAACCGTTATTGAAGAGTGGGACCAACTTCAGTTTCTCTGGGATTGTTAAGAAAACCTTTAAATGTTGCACCGTCATTCATTGTTCACTGGGTTAAGGAAGAATGCTTTTAAACTATGTACCGCCATACATATGTACCCCCAAATCTGGACAGGAACAGGACTTGGAGCTAACACCAAAAAAGATTTTTTTAAAAAAAACCTATGAGCATTTGTATAGCATTTTATCTCAATCACAACAATTTGTCTAATGACTGAGGTTATGGCAACACTGAAAAAAATAGCCTATATCTTGTCCTCAACTCTATGATTATAACAGTATCCTCATGTTCACATGATCAATTTTTGGGCACCTGACAATTAACATGATGGTTGCAGCATCCTGGGGTCACAGGATCACCATGCAATCCAATGACTGAAATGTTCTTAAGGAACAAGCAAAGTCAATGGAAGAAGCCAGATTTCTTCCAACAAGCAAAGTCAATGGAAGAAGCCAGACAAGAATCACTTAATGACCATAGTAAAACATTTCATAAAAGAGGATACTACTCACTTAACAATTCCATCACTTAGCAACAGATGTTTCAATCCCAACTGCAGTTGCAAATTAAGAGCTATCTGTAAGTTCTATGTATATCAATAACAGACCAATAAAATGATCACAGCTAAAGTTAAAATTTTTACTGTTCACTAATTCTTTATGGAATTAGTCTGCCCAACCTTAGAACCTGAAGGTAGGATCAATACAATCAATACAAAAAAAAAAAAAAAAAGTCATGAAACTATTGTATTTGATGAAAGAGGAAATATATCTAGGGAGAAAAATACCAAACTGACTGTTTTTGCAAGGTTCACATGCTCATGGTGCATTTTTTTGGTATATTTTGCATTTTTTTTTCTTTTTTAAAAAATCCACAAAGCATGTTTTTTCTTGGAGACCTTGTTTTGTCAGGTCTGAAAGTGAAGGGCCTTAGAGCAAACAAGCTAACTGAAAATGGAGCATTGGTATATCCATTACCAAGCTAGGAGATAAGAGGCAAGATGTTCACTACTATGTAAGTATAAGAGAAAAATTCTGGAATTGATATATACAGGTTGATTGCTATATTCAGCAGTAGCCAACTTTGGCTATTTAAAGCTTGCATCTGCAATTCAAGCATGAACCTATCCAAGTCACTTGTCTAACTTTTCCTCTGTAAGCTTCAGAATGCTGGTTGAGTTTCCACAGAAAGATTGATGGCTATATGCTGATTGAAGTTCTGAAATTCTTCACTTGTGAAACATGAAATGCCAATTTTGGTTTGATCAGATGGGTAAACATTGAATGCTAGTTATTTCTTATTACTTCATCCTTTACTACTTAAATGCATTTATTACACAAATATGAATCCAACATTGGGAATGTCTATTTTAAGACATGTAAATTCTCCAGAGACTGATATCCAGAAAATTTGGCTTTGTTTCTTGAAACTCTACAATTTAAGTCAAATACTTGGTATGGGAACTAAATATAAACATTATTCAAATATGTCAGAAACTTTTTTTTCTTTTAACATCACAGACAGGGAAGATACTGTTCTATAAATAACATACAGCAAAGAAGCAAAATGACCTTGGAAGAAAATGCAAACATACAATGCATAATTTCTGGAGTTCTCCTCCTACCAATGTATGAATCAAACTAATTTAACAGAATTCTTTGCATTCCTTTTTAAGGTTGATTTTCCTCCATATTCCCATCCATAATATCAAACAGATGTCACCAAAGGACATGTAAATAATTATAGAAGCCTCAGACATTTTCGATAATTTGAAAGACACTGCAACTGTATTGCCCCGTTTTTTTTAACTGATTTTTGTTTTAATTGGCCATTTGAAGGATAAAACTGTTCTTCATAACTTTACATGTATTTAAATAGCTTGTCAAGGGCTTGTTTTCATTCCATTTCCCCACAAAATACAGGAAAATTTATTTAAACTATTATTGACAATATAAATTATTATTGAAAATCCAGGAAAGACTATCCCAATAAAATGGCACTTTATAATTTTCAAATCTTCATTTTTATATCACAAATACAGGTGGAAATTTTAACCATATACTATTGGTGATTTTTTTTATTTTTTTACTAAAGGTACCTCCTATTTTTTAAGATAAATAATCACATTTGTTGCAGGTATTTTGGCTGAAAAAAAATAAAGTGAGCTTTTCAACTGGAAACAGATGGAAAATATGAGCTAGCTGCATACTATTGAGTCATTCATTTACTGAGACAATCAGGTTATCAGTACTGTGTAGCACACATGCACACATACACACAGAATATCCAGGAAGGATACATATAATATATATCAAATATTTTTTATAAAACAGAATAAAATACTGAAATACAATAAGTGGCTTTTAAAACAAAAGTCTCATGGTTGTTGAAATTATATAAAATATTTTATATAATTTGGTATTATAATGCAAATTATAATTAGACCTTTTATCTTGATCTACAGGTGAAACTCAAAAAATAGTGCAAAAGTTATTTATTTCAGTAATGCAACTTGAAAGGTTAAACTAATACATGAGATAGACTCATTATATGCAAAGCAAGATAGTTCAAGCTGTGATGTGGCATAATTGAGATGATTATGGCTTACAGCTCATGAAAACCCCAAATCCACAATCTCAGAAAATTAAAATATTGTGAAAAGGTTCAATATTCTAGGCTCAAAGTGTCCCACTCTAATCAGCCATAACACCTGCAAAGGGTTCCTGAGCCTTTAAATGGTCTCTCAGCCTGGTTCAGTAGGAATCACAATCATGGGAAAGACTGCTGACCTGACAGTTGTGCAGAAAACCATCATTGACACCCTCCATAAGGAGGGAAAGCCTCAAAAGAAGTTGGATATTCCCAAAGTGCTGTATCAAAGCACATTAATAGAAAGTTATGTGGAAGGGAAAAGTGTGGAAGAAAAAGCTGCACAAGCAGCAGGGATGACCACAGCCTGGAGAGGATTGTCAGGAAAAGGCCATTCAAAAGTGTTGGGGACTTTCACAAGGAGTGGACTGAAGCTGGAATCAGTGCATCAAGAGCCACCATACACAGATGGATCCTTGGACATGGGCTTCAAATGTCGTATTCCTCTTGTCAAGCCAAACAACAAACAATGTCAGAAGTGTCTTACCTGGGCTAAAGAAAAACAGAACAGGTCTGTTGCTCAGTGGTCCAAAGTCCTCTTTTCTGATGAGAGCAGCTTTTGCATCTCATTTGGAAACCAAGGACCCAGAGTCTGGAGGAAGAATGGAGAGGCACACAGTGCAAGATGCTTGAAGTCCAGTGTCAAGTTTCCACAGTCTGTGTTGATTTGGAGAGCCATATCATCTGCTGGTGTTGGTCCACTGTGCTTCATGAAGTCCAGGGTCGACGCAGCCGTCAACCAGGAGATTTTAGAGCACTTCATGCTTCCTTCCACAGACGAGCTTTATGGGGATGACTTCATTTTCCAGCAGGCCTTGGCACCTGCCCACACTGCCAAAAGCACCAAAACCTGGTTCAATGGCCGTGGGATTACTGTGCTTGATTGGCCAGCAAACTCACCTGACTTGAACCTCACAGAGAATCTATGGGGCATTGCCAAGAGAAAGATGAGAGACATGAGGACAAACAATGCAGAAGAGCTGAAGGCCGCTATTGAAGCATCCTGGTCTTCCATACCACCTCAGCAGTGCCACAGGCTGATAGCTTCCATGCCACTCTGCACTGAGGCAGGAATTGCTGCAAAAGGGGCCCAAACCAAGTACTGAGTACATGTGCATGCTTCTACTTTTCAGAGGTCTGATATTGTTCTTTGTACAATCCTTGTTTTATTGACTGCATGTAATATTCTAATTTTCTGAGATGGTGGATTTGGGGTTTTCATGAGCTGTAACCCATAATCATCACAATTATGACAAAACATGTCTTGAACTATCTTGTTTTGTATGTAATGAGTCTATCTCATATTTTAGTTTCACCTTTTAAGTTGCATTACTGAAATAAATGAATTTTTGCATGATATTCTAATTTTTTGAGTTTCACCTGTCGATGGGAATACAAAGGCATAACCTTGTTTACTTCAAGGACACACTGAACAAATACAGTAGGGATCATGAGAGGTGATAATAATTACAGCTGTCCTATTGCTATGCAAAATCATTATTGGAATTAAAATCAGTGCTTGTATGGACACCTATTTCCTAAACTCCTACATCCAAAACTAATTTGTTTCTTCAGACTTCATCACAAATTGCAGCTTTTCACAACATGAGTGAGCTTACCCTCTCCAGGTACTCAATTTCTTTCTTTTTTTTAATCTTCTCCTTCCCCAGCATGTGAAAAATCAGACAAAATGTGGTAGTACCTTTTCAAAGTAATTAATTTTATTAAAAGACATAAGATTTCACAGACTGTAAGTTTTTTGCCACTATAGACTAATATGGCTGTCCTCCTACAATGTGCCAGCATGTGAGGAAATTAAGAAACTTCATACCCTATTTTATTAATCACAGTTTGACATACAGTAATTAATTTTAAGAATGCTTTGTTTGAGGAAAGTCAACATTTGTGAGACTTATGAACCTACTTTGTTCCACCAAACATTTTGAAATTAACCCCCAGTTTCACAGTGTGTTAATATAAACTGGAAGTAGAAATTTGTGATCTACTGGTACTTGTAGCCATATTAGAAAAGAAAAGAGAAACAAAAACATATCAAAGACAGTTTTGACTTCACAATTAATCTACAGAGTAGTAAAAAGGCAAGTAAATGTTTCCCAGCAAAAGATTTTATATAATAAACCAAGACACATTTCAAAATCTACTTCAAGAAGGCATCATACCAAAACCTCACAGCCAAAATTGCTGACTTAAGAACCAAAGCACATATAGGATGCCAAAAATAAAAACTATACTTACAGTCTGGTTAGCTTCAGCGTGTTCTGAAAAAGCAATTCTGGAAGAACTTGCAGTTTATTTCTGTTCAGGCGTCTAAAGAAAGAAACTCAGTGTTAATAGAAGATCTGTGAACATTACCAGAAAGCAGTATGTATTAACACTATTGTTTCAATGGATATTGCAGACAATTTGCAAAAAGTTTTCTTTCCTTTAACAGATTGTTTTTTTCAGAAAATTGTTGAAAGAATAGTTGAATTTGTTTTTTTTTTAAATCAAATACTTTACAATCATCACAATTCATTTGATATTTTTCTGCTCTTCTCTCCCTTACAGACACATATGCATAGTTATTACATGCTTTATTTTTAATAAATTGAATTATTATGTATGTATATATTTCAGAGAGATCATGTTAAGTGTCCCATTTGGCAGGCCTTAGGAAGCAGACATTTTCTGTGGTGGCACCTACATTATGGAATTTTCTTCCCCAGAGGTGAAGTTGACTTCATAACTTCTGAGCTTCCAATGATTCCTTAAGACCTGGTTGTGTTGGCAAGCTTTGAGACTCCAAGGGATAAATAAACTTGTAAAGTAACTCCATTATTATTGTTTGTTTAGCTTGTTATAGTTTTTAATGCTTTTTATAATCAATAACAATATTATTAATTATATTAACACTTTTTACTTTTCTCATTAAAACAATAATGTTTTATGCGTTTATTGTTTTTAGCTTTGTTAGCCCGGAATTGGTTTTGGTATGATGGACAGCCATATAAATTAGACAAATAAATAAAAATAAATAAATAAAGATGGTTTACTATGTCATGGGAATCCATCAGGGAAATTATTCTAGAAAACTGAATTACACTGTAACACTCCCAATAGAAATTTTGAATTCTACTTTTGTTGACAATCAGCAATTTACTTCAAATTATCAACAAAAGTCCAATCTCCCAAGTGAAAACATCAGTGTAATAAGTGGTTGGTTCTAATTTCCCTTCTTATAAACATGTTAGAAGCATTCACCAATTTTGGTTAGGAGAAATGTTGAGATCAGTCCTATATTAGCTGCAATGGCTAAGTAAGCAGCTTTGAGTAAGTGTGGCACAATATTATTAGAGAGGTATACTGGCTTCTTCATTAAATTTCAATAAAGTTTCCATCTACAAAGAAACTAGCAAATTATAAGTGTGGTTTTTGCCTTGCCTGCCTCCAATGTGACAATATCACAGGAGCAGAATCTTGCAAACTTAAAGCTGCCATAAAATAAGGCAAGATAAATTTCAAAGCCCGTTCTTGATATTTTTTTATGATGGAATCAGCATACAGCAACAAAAAACAATGACTCTTATTCAAGCCTACGGAATACTCAGACAAAAGGAAAAGAATTCAAGGTTGTAAGAATAGAACCTTAATTGTTTTTGGCTATGATGTCTGCATGGGTGACACCATCTTCTTTTTTTCTGAAAATAACTAGAACATTGTTTTAATGATGTTCTAAGGATGTTCTACAGATGAAACAAATCTGAAGTACTTTTGCTCACTATTATTCTTTGATATTCAAATCCAATTGCAATCTTATATGCAGTGTCATGGAAGTGGGGCTACATCTGAAAATCCCCAGAAACTTCAACTGCAGCAGTATGTCAGATTGCTGACAAATTTTCAGCTAAGAGAAAAGAGTCAGATCAGCAGTCTGTCAGCTGTGCTAGCTGATAACTGTTTTCAGAGTGCAAAAAGGTGTGAGGTTGAATGTAGCATCTGTCTGCAATTATTTAAAGCAGCCTTTCCCAAGGATCATGCAATTTCTTAACAACAGCTATATAATCCCAAGAAAAATGTGCATAAGGAATCACTACATTCATGGCTCACATGTGATGAAACACCTTTTTACTCTATTGATTATCCCCTTTAAAGGTCCAAAGTAGAATGGATCCTGACTGCAGTTCTCATCTGAATGTCATTAATTTTTTAAAAGCTCCTGTGCTCCCCTTGCACAATTGGTTTCACAACATGACTTGTAGCAGCATACAAAAAGAATTTTTGCTCTTGTATACATAGTGTACTCAACCGCAAAACTCTTAACTTTCTTTCTGCTGTCAGCTTAAAAGATTCATTTCCCAACATGCATTTAACTCTACTATTGGATACTCTGATTTATTGACCGCTGATTTTAGATTGGTAATTTGCTGCTACTGCTTTTGCATTATTCTTTTTTAGAAAAACATGAAAGCAAATATTCTTTTATTGCGCATTGTTGTAAGTAACATTCTTCTCTGAAGCTAAATAATGGGGGATAAAACTAATCTAAAAGGAATAAAAAAATGTTTTTTAGAAAAAATAGAAAAACCCCTACAGTTTAGATTCTGTTCCAAATGAATCACTTCACCACTTCGGCTAGCCAGCGTTGCCAGCCCATCAAGCCCTTGCCACCTTAGAAATAAAAAGTTGCAACTTTGCTAAAGGAGTGGAATTACCCAGTGGCTAAAAAGAGTTATTAGATCCAGGAGTGGTTTTTGGTGGTCCGTTCTTAGCTGGAAATGAGCCTCCTGAGCATCCCCAAGAGTGTCATGTCCTGCCAGGGCTCATGAACTTTGTGGTTTTCGTGTTTCCTCTACAAAAAGAAGAAATAGAAAAAAGTACCAGTCTCATCTTTTTAACCATAATTATCTGTTAGTAGCGTGGGACAGTTGTTTCTGCTTTCTAATCCTATTTCATCAGTTTGGGTGAGGTGCTGGATCAGAAAACTTTTATCAGATTTAAAATATATGCTTTTTCAAGTTGTTCATCAAAATATATTTAGATACATGTCAATTAGTATGTACCCTTTTTTTTTAGAGAAGGTACAAGCTCATGGGGGTGGTGGTTCTGTCATGGAAATCTGTTCAAAAGGCAGAGAAACTTACCAAATCACTCTCTGTTAGAGATAGCAAAAAGAATTAGTAATCTTCAAACATGGGGCCCAATTATCACCTCTAGCATTCCTTATTACTGCTCCTGTTGATGGTGCTACAAGATATATTTATTTGCTTGATTATACCCTGCCTTTCTTCCAAGAGTTTGACAGAGCTTATATAAGGATTTACTTCCACTTTATCAAGCAAGAACAATTCTGTAAGGTAAACTGAATTGAGAAAGAATGACTAGGTCCAAATCAGCCTGTGAATTTCCATGGTGAAAGGGGATTTGAACCTGGATCACCTCATTGTAAGTCCAACCCTTGCCAGCTAAAACTCACTGGCTGCAGCCCCAAAAACTAAAGGAATGTCTCTGTGCCCCTATTTTTATATACAAAGAGCCTTCTTTGCCCTTGTCCATTAAAATTTTAAAGGCTTAAGATAAATGTGTTCCATTCAGGATAGGAAAGAATGAACTGGCAACAGAGGATTCTCTTGAGCACCCAAAATGACTGATTATTCTCCCCATCAGGAGCAGGGGGGAAGAACAAAATGGTTTTTAAAGCAAGTGCCAAATCAGGTTACACATCTCTAACTAGGCTATCTTTCCATTTATGTAAGGCAGGGCTGTAAAACTCATGGCCCATGGGCCAAATGCACCACTTGCTGACCACGCCCACCGATTTTAGCAAAAGGGGGAGTGATATATCAGGTCACTGCTGTGATGACGTGAGTTTGACACCTCTGCTGTAAGGCAACACTTAAAACACACACACACACAATTGATTATCTCATACCAAGTACTATGGATAAATGTTTCCAATTTTAAAATACCTTGCACTATTTATAGATGCACTTGCACTATTCATATCCATGAAATATGCATGGATTTGTTTTTTCAGTCATATGAAAATGATTTGTTAGTCCAAAAACTTTTCATCTCATTTCCTTGGAACTATAGCAGAATTACATTATTGTAGTCTGAAATTAGTCTGGAATAATCAATGTTCTGGCTTCTTTGGTATGTTATTAAATTATCAGATTCTCCTTTTGATGTTTTTCTAATTGTTATTTAAATTTATTTTAAAAATAGCAATCTACTAATTTATTGCTTAAATTTCAGATTAATTTATTATTAATAATCTAAGATTAATGTATTAATTTAAGAATATTTTTTTAAAAGTTCATTAAATGTAAGATATAAAACTATTCAATACAAATTCCTAAAAAATTCTTATTACTGATCTGAGTTTTATGAAAAACATGATATTAGATGACTGATGAAATAGCAAAATTACATCTTTCTTACATCATCCCAAGTTTTTCCCTGCCTCAATGATTTCAAAATATACATTTTGCATTGGACAATATATCTAGGATAGTGTATTGTAACTGCAGCCTTTCTTCATATGACCCAAGGAAGCAAGTGAAATTAACATCTCAGGACAAACTTTGGCATCGAAGTGTGACTAACAGAAGGTGGGCTAATGTTTACATTAATGTGTTTAAAAGTAACAAAACAAAATCAGAATACCTTATTTAACTTCCAGTCCATCTGCTTTTCAACAGAAGTGTGGAATGTAGTATTTGAGACAGCAGTGCTTTCTTCATAAATGAAATAAATGGAACCTTTGGGAACATCTGGTTATAACTTTTATTATTGTTCGAGGGTTTGATAAGTGACAAAAACTTAGATGCATGCTATTTATACATAACCTAATGGTTAATTATAAAATTCATTTAGTTAATTATGAAATTAATTATCTCAGTATCTACAGGGTTTTTTGAAAAGCAAACTAATAACTGTCAAGATATATTAATATGTGAAACTGAACATCAAACTCCAAGTAGTTTATACTTTAACAAGCTATTTTATATAATCTCTACTCGTTTCCCAGAGAAACTGTTGGAGTCCAATTAATGTTTATACAGAAAACCAATATGCCAGCCCTGACAAAGTTAATTTGTTGAAATTGAAATTGTTTAAAATAGTACAAAGACTTTTAAAAGAATATTTACTGAGACAATTCGGAGCAATGAAAAATGAACCTGTAGAGAGAACAGATGCTGGTAATAAACACATGTGAAGCAGGGTCAGAGTCTAAAGGGGAAGGTGTATCCCAAGATTGAAATAAAAATATTGGGAGTAACTATTCTTCCTCTTCCTCAATGATTGGAATGAAACAGAGTTAGGGATCCAGATGAAACTGCATATTGTAGTTTTATTTTTCCTTTTCTTCTCCTTAGTGACTATGGGGGGTGTTTTGATCTCTACATTTCTAGCAAGAAGTAGGTGTGGCACTATATTATTTTTAATATGTAAATTTCAGAGTCAAACAGTTAATTCACACATTTATGGAAATGACAAAATAATAAAGTGCACCATTTTAAAAAATATTTTCTATCTTGATGCAAATTTATTTCTACTTATATTTCTGCTCTTATCCAGTCTGCAGATAGTTTCCCAATCACCCCATTTAAATGATTCATTGTTTGATGGGATCATGAGCTGCGGGATCCTCTGCATAGCCACTATGAGGAATATTTTAGTTGTTTGATGGATAAACTTGATGACTTTGTCTGAGTAAGTCCTGTCAACATGCCTAGACACAATCTTGCCAGTTTAACTGGGAAGCTGTAACTTCCAGGGAAATGGACAGATTGCTTCAGACTGCAAATCCAACCAATTGCTTAATAGATCCATGGCCTTCTGCTTGTAAGTCACCTACTGATAAGCAGCTGGGTCCATGTGTTAATATCAGTTTTCTCCAGAAATAGAGCATATTCTGCTGGCCTTAACAGGAGGAAGAGGTATAATCTCTCCTCCATAAACAATTACTGGACCTCCAATTTTCATCCAGTATCCAACCTTTCCTTTTTAGGAAAGTTTGTTGAGAAAGTTATCAAGCTGCAGCTCAAAAAAGCCCTGGAGAAAAAAGGACTCCTTTCAATCAGGTTTCAGACTAGGGCATAAAATAGACAGCAGTTAGTCACTCTTGTTCATGACTTCTGGTGGAAGCAGGATAGAGATGATGGCACTGCGCTAATTCTCCTTGATTTCATAATAGCTTTCAAGTGTCCTATCTTTGCAGATGGATCAATTGGTGGATTTTGTTTGGATGGAAGGGATTTGAATCTGAGATCTCCTATTGATCGTGTTTTTAAAAGCTCAAAATGCTTTGCTTTTTCCGCAGGCATTGAATTAGGATGGGTGGTGAGCCTCGTAGAAAATTCTCCGTATTAGTCTGGATGTTTTTTTCATCTGGACATACACCTTCCTTTTCCTTGTTTTATTGTTCTTCTGTTCTAGTTTTTTTTTTTTTTTTAACATCAGTCAGGCTGATTATGGAATTTGGCAGCTTGCTAAATTTGAAAGACAAATGGCAAATAAATAAACTGTCCATTATTCATATTGATCTTATGCCTAAATATTCATGGTTTCTCATATCAAAGCCAGATTTATCTCATAGGAACCAGTATTGTTTGGATATCAAACTATTTAAATGCTACTTATCAAGCACCAAAGTTCATCAAACTAACAAACTGGGGCCAATTAAATCAAAAATTAATTGACCACTAACTACAATTTCTGGGTGCCAGAAAATGAAATAACTAAATAAAAATAAACTAAATAAAATTATTTGCAACTAGAAGTTATATGGTATGTGTAAATATTTGGGGGACGTAAAGATACAGATACATATAATCAGAGTTGAAAGGGACCTTGTAGGTCATCTAAAGAGATGGCGGGGTTGTCTGGCCTTTTTCTTTGCACTTCCCCCCAAAAATTCAGGGATATTTCCCTGTAATAGGAATAAAAGCTTCAAAAAAAGTGTGCGGGCAGTTATGACAAAAAGAGAAAAAATTATATACCTCACCTCCTTCTAGTCAGGCTTCCTGGCTATGAATTTTTTTTCTTGTAGTAGGTTTACATACTATCCTATACCAAAAATAAACACCTTATGGATTAGCAATAATATATAGACCAGGTTAAAATACCAGCTATTTTAAAGATTAATGTAGTTACAGCAGGAGAAAAATTCTAATCTAATATTTTTTATATCTTTATCTTGGAAATAACTTCCAAATTTACGCTCCTGCTTTCATCATAATCTTATACTATAGCCACAGATATTTTGTTTTACTTGATTGCTGGCTGTATTTTATGTATATGCTAAAGGGAGAATGGGTTTGTTTTACACAGCTCAGTGCCAGAAATGTCACAAGTGGTCTAAATCTATGAAACAGCTAAAAATTGAGGATTATCTTTCCTTTGAATATTATTAAGTAGCCAAATAGCAAAAACATTTAATGAAGCCTCGTATTATCCTGGCTTCAGTTGATCAAATTATTTATTTTACATCTTTCCTCCATTCTAAACATCAGAAATTATATGAATAAGTAAAGCCACAAAATGTATATAACTTATTCAGTGGAAACATGATTCATCTCATGTGCAAAACTAGCTTATTTCCAGTTGTAAGTGCCAAATGAGTTTTGTACAAAACATGACTGCTTTCATCTTTTTGCTACTAATCCACCTTCGCAAGTCACAGTCCTTGTTTATTTCTAAAGCGTTATCTATTTTTAGTATAAAATTTGAAGCTTGTTCATTTTAGATCATTTCCTTTCATTTTAAAATGTTTAAAAAGGTTCAGATAAAATACTGACATGATTCAGTTTTCACTTTCAACTACATGACAAATAGAACAATAATAAATTGATCTATCAATTATACAGAATTATTTTTGCAAGCTGTTTTGTTAACAATTCTACAAAAACTTCTGTATTTTTTTTTTATTCAACCACTGCACACCTAAAAAAAAAAATGACAAAATTCCAAATAGTGTCTCTATGAACTATAACTTGGAAATTGACTTGATAAGATAGAAAAGTGTGGGTTACACAGCATTATCCTCAGATGGATTATTAACTGGCTGATCAACTGTACTCCCTCTACCTGGAGGGAAGTATCCTAAGGCTCTGTTTTAGGCCTTTTTAAATATCTCCATCAATGATTTAGACAGGGGATAGAAAAGGAACTCATCAGATTTGCAGACAATATCAAGCTGGCAAGAATAGCCAGCACTCCAAAAGATAGGAGAAAGCTCTCAACAGACTAGAACTCTGGGTCCTATCTAACAAAATGCAATTCAGTGATGAGAAAAGTAAGGTTTTACATTTTGGCAAGAAAAACCACATGTATAGGCACCAAATAAACGGTACTTGGATAAGTAGTAGTATCCCTGAGAGGGGCTAGCAGTGAGAAAAAAAAAGCCAACGCAGTCCTAGACTGCATTAACAGAGAAATAGAATCAAGATCACATGAAGTGTTAGCACCACTTTATAAGACCTTGGTAAGATCACATTTGGAATACTGCATCCAGTTTTGGTCATCATGGTGTAAAAAGATGTTGAGATTCTCAAAAAAGTATAAAGAGCAATAAAGATGATTAGAGAACTAGAGGCTAAAACATGAAGAATGGTTGCTGGAACTGGATATGTCTAGTCGAATGAAAAGAAGGACTAAAGGGAACATGATAGCAGTGTTCCAATATCTCAGGGATTGCCACAACAAAGAGGAAGTCAAGCTATTCTCCAAAGCACCTGAGGGCAGGAGAGAAGCAACTTAGAACTAAGGAGAAATTTCCTTAGTTAGAACAATTAGAACAGTTAGAACAATTAATCAGTGGAATGACTTGTCTTCAGAAGTTGTGGGTGCTCCATCACTGGGGTTTTTAAATAAGAAATTGGACAACCATTTGTTTGAATTGAGGAGGATGTTAAACTAGAAGATCTCCATGGCCCATTCCAAACCTGTTTTTCTGTTAATTTAGATAAGTTGATTTGAGCCAGGAAGTAAAGTAAGACAAAAGCAATGTCCTCTTCAGATATCCAGGCAAAGACCAGCTTGTCCAAAGCAAAAACTTCATGCCAGGCTGGTATAGAAACCATAAACTCTTGTTTTCTTCTCGTTCTCCTTCCTTCTCCTTCTTTTTCTTCTTCTCTTCTTTTTCTTCTTCTTCAGAACTTCTTCTTCCCATTTATGATCAGTCTCCCTCCCTCCCCCCCTGTCTCTCTTACACACACACACACACACACACACCTTCAAAGTAGCCCAGGTCAAGAAACAAATATTGCAAGGATTACTGGAAGTCCCTTTATGGTTTGGGGTTATAAAAACATAAAGCCTGCTAGTTTCTTTCCACACTCAAAAAAGAATCAAGGCAGGGTTGTTTTGAATCTCTTTATTATGCTTCTTCTTTTGCAGATCTGAAATATGGTATAATATATGGTATATATTACTTTTATTTGCTATTAGTTATTGTATGTATTTGCCAACTTTATCTCTTTTCTTCTCTACACACTTCAATATTGTCTGAACAATTTAAATCATGGCCTCCACTTGTATGCAAAACAGATTTTGAAACCACATGTTCATCATCTCAATTTTCAAATGGTTGCTTTTTATAAAATCAGATAACAAGAAAATGATGGTGTTTGAGACAAGAAAGGGCAGTGAAGGTGGTACCCAAACACGGTTCTTTTTTTATGCATAGCCTGATGCAAAGGTGTAATATCCAGATAAACATGGCCTAGAAACACTGCAGATAGTGTTTCCTGACAAATTAGCTCATAATGGGGGTGAACAGGTATATCTGTATTCCATCCTACCCTTATCTGCTTTGCTACATTAATAGCTATAGAGTCTCAACAGTATTGGAGGAATGGATGACTGTGAATGAACCTAATGTTCAGAATTAACACAAATCACCAAGTAATTAAACCAGAATAGGCTCATTATGATGGAATTTGTCTGCTTTGTACATATATATTTTAGATATTAAGTATTGAAAGGATGAATGAATGCACATTTTCACCTAGTAAACAGATTAAGAAGCTCCTTTTTGAAGGATTTGTGATTGTAAATTAAGTTGTGGACATGTAGAAAGTGTATGCAATGTCTCAGACATGACCAATTCACACACTACAAAAGAAAGAGGAGAAAGAGGAGAATTGATCTTGAAAGATTGTTATTATAGCCAATCTAAATAAATGTAGTCCATAGAGTTTGTTTCTGGATATGGTCTGCCTCAGAGAGCTGAACTGAATCCAACATTCTTTAAAGTTAACATGAAAATATGTTAGAAAGTCCAGGGTTATGTTCTGAAAACTATTTTTTTACAAGAACAAGAAAGAGTAACTATGATTTAATTTATGGGCATGGATATTATCTGAGGTTATAGTACACTCTGGGAGAAGGAAATATCTATGTAAACATTAGTTATAAATGTAGTCATTCATATATTTTTTTTAATATGATGCTGTCTTAACTGAAGACCATCTCTACCTATATCATTTCCACTCCATGGAAGGAAAATAACCTGTCAACTCTGGTAAACTATATGTAATTATGATTATAATATGAGAGGTGTACAATTATTATTACTTAAATTAATATGCTGTTCAATTTCCAGTTGAAAACTAAGAAGGGCTTGCTTGCTATGGTTGGATTATTGAGAAGCTCAGGGAGATGAGCAGAAAAAATAAGACCTTTTGTCATTCTGGTTGCATCTGGTTGTATCTCTGAGACTGTGAATTCTGAGGAAGTGGATAGTGTTTTCTATAGGGTCAGCTCCAACACTGCCCATTTAGAACCCTACTTCTTGTGGTTGCTTGGGGTCTCTATCAGTGGTGGGATTCAAATTTCTTTAATACCGGTTCTGTGGGCATGGCTTGGTGGCCGTGGCAGGGGAAGGATACTGTAAAATATCCAGTCAGAGATGGTATTTTCTGCTTCTCCAAACTATTCAAAATTTCCGCTACCAGTTCTCCAGAACTGGTCAGAACCTGCTGAATACCACTTCTGGTCTCTATGATATAAAGTCAGATTCCTGCAGTAATCAATGCTTCTTTGAATGAGTTATCGATGCCTCTTCTGCTCAAATTCCCTCTATCTCACTGTTGTGGATAATTTTAGACCTGTCTATTATTTATCCTTTTTAGAAAATGGTTGTGGGAAGAGAGGTAGCCTTAAAGCTCCAGAAGAGATGTATACAAACTTAGGTCTGGCCCTGAGAAGTGGGTGGGAGAGGAAAATCAATTACTCAGTTCCAGGAATGTAGAAAGCCTGAGAAACTCAGAATAGCCCCAATTCAACTTTCTGGTTCTTAAAAAAATTGAAAGATCTGAACAGAATTGTGCCTTTCTTTCTTTCTTTCTTTCTTTCTTTCTTTCTTTCTTTCTTTCTT
>BLBF01000003.1:96593253-96631180 GCA_015471245.1 Laticauda colubrina | reverse complement strand
TCTATCTATCTATCTATCTATCTATCTATCTATCTATCTATCTATCTATCTATCTATCTTACAATTGCAAATGTATTAAGACCCTGTTGATATATGCTAAGCAATAAAATAGCATTCTTGGAGTCCTCAGTCTCTGATCCTTGATCTGGCCTATGTCAGCTTGAGGAAACAGATTATTTGGATCCTTGTCAGTCAGGCTTCACACCATGATATAGCATGGAAACTGTGTTGATCATGTTTGTGGATGACCCACAAGGAGTCCAGAGTGGGGGAAATGTACTGGTCCTCTTTGACCTTTTGCTCTTGACCAGTAGCTTTGGATCCATTTCTGAGAGACTGGAATACATGTCATTGTTTTGCAGTTGTTTTCATTTTATCAATCCATGATGTGAAGAAGGAATTATCTATGTGTAGAGAGGACTGCTTCTGTTATGTGGAACACCTCAGGGCACTCTTTTCTTGTATTCCTATCTCTTTTTAATACTGTATTTACATGACTACCAGGACATATCATTTGTCAGTCCTGGGTTGATTGCTGTTAATATGCTGAAGATACTCAGTTATGCATTTTGACCATGTGTTCAATAGTGAATGATGGAGTGCCAAACTAATGCCTGGGCACTATTAGGTCCAGATGAGGAAGAAGAGATTTAGTCTGAATCCTTTCAAGATGCATTAAGTCTAGATTTGCAGGCCTAACAATTCCAGAGAAATGCCATCTTTGATTCTGGTCAGCGTTGTATGCCCCCATTCCAGAGGTAGTTCATGACCTGGAGATCTTTCTAAATTCACAGCTCTGTTTATGGCTGCTGTGACTAGAAAAATGTTTGGACAGTTATAGCTTGCAGACCAACTGTGTAGCCCAACCTCTATTGCTCCTTTACACAGGATATTCAGGCAGCTCCAATTCTACTTGGCTTTAAGAAAGGCATTAAGACTCACTAGCAAAGGAGGGGAATGCTTTGACTGGTAATAGATTTGCAAGTGCACAAATGTATTCTGCTAGTTTCATTTTATGATTCTGATTAGTCCTTTTATGTATTTTTCATCTTTCTCTTCTTTTTTACTGATTTTTTTTTAATTTTCTGGTTAGATTATTGCCGTCCAGAAGTTTTACTGTAAAATGGAATGGAATAAGCAGAATTAAAATCAATAAAATAAATAAGTGATATCTTTTGGGTAGGATAAAATTTATCCATTTACTTGTGTTTTTACTCAGTTTTTTTAATATATACATTCATTTATTTTTTTATAATAAACAAAATGTTTATTTTACTATGGAGAAACATTATTAAATTGTTTACATGGTCACTCAGGTATGTCTCCATACAGAGCCATTAATTAAACAGAAGTGGCTTCATTTGTCATGACATTCCACATTTTCATTCCAAGTGGATCAGATCTCTTGAGTATGACAACTAGCCCATGTGCACAGCTTGTACCCTTTCTCATCCCACAAGAACTGTTAGGCACAAGAGAGACTGGCTTATCAGTTGTGATAACTGCTGTCTGTCTGATAGAAACAGGCCTGTTTTAATTCTATTATCTACTGTCAGATCAGCCTATATGTAGTTCTTAAGCCCACACTCACAATCGTTTACAAACTGCTGATGATCAGGCTTAAAAGAAAATGCTCTTCACAAAAGCTGTATCTGTCAACTTTGTTCCTCTTTGTTTCTCTACTCCTTGTGCAGCTGCACATTTCCTGTATATGGACTTTGGAAGCCTCCAGCAAAACAGATTAGGTATAATCTTCTTTCTAGCAGTGACTTTGCTTTGTCTCAAGGCCAATTCTAGCTGACCTAGCAAGAAACTTTATTTGGCATCTCCAATCCCTCCATTCCCAAATACCCATTTGTTAGGATTCTTTTTTCCCCCACTTTCCATAAACACACCAGTGCCTGAGCAACGTCAGTTTGACTTGAAACCAGCCTCTTTAGCATATCTTTCTCCAACTGTTGACAAACCAGCCAGTCTTGTGCAATCATTGCCTGACTTAGACCCTCCTCTGCTCTATTTCAATACATGATTGGCTGACTATTTACTAGCTATAGTTTATATTGTTGCATTTAATCACGTGCCTTATTCTTCTGTCTTACAACCTAAACTTTTTCCTGTATGAACTAAATTACCTTTTACTAAAATTTGTTTCTCAACTGTTGCCAAAGCAGTCATTTCAGTTGTTTGATTCTTCGTCATTCTCCTCCATGCTGCATTGAGAGCCCAGGATGGGTTGACTCCTTCCTATGACATCATTCAGCTGAGTCTCTACTAAGATATAAAAGCCAGCCCCCAGGAGAGACCCCAGCTTTTGACTCGGCTCCTTTCAATCAGTAGCTGTGTCTCTGAAAGCTGATAGATAACACTCACCAGCAATCTTCAGTGCCGTTTTTCCTCGTTTCAAGCAAGGATGGGAGCAAGAGCGCTGTTCAGGCAAGTTGGGCAGCGTCTGTAGACCTCCCCCACGTCTGCGGTTTGAGCGGTTGTAAAATGTGATCAGCAAACTGATAACAGCTTCAGCTTCTGTAGACAGCACTCACCAGCGATCTTCAGTACCTTTTTTTCTTCGCTTCAGCAGCTCCCAGGATCTGGGCAGCTGCTCTTCCAGGAGAGCAGGGCTCTGTCTTTCCTGAAGCATTGGGAGCAGCATTGCCAGAGTGCTGTTCAGGCAAGTTGGGCAGCGTCTGTAGACCTCCCCCACGCCTGCGGTTTGAGCAATCATAAAAAGCGATTGGCAAACTGATACAGCCCTGCCAACTCTCACGGTTCTGCCGTGAATCTCACGATTTTTTGTCATTTCTCACGGTCTCACGACAAGGCTCCTCAATCTCACACCGAATTTAAAACGCTTTTTTTTTTCAAATTTGGGGGTCGGCTTATATGCGAGTATATACGGTAATCGTTTTTCTTCATGTGTCATTTTGAAAGGGGAGTAGGCCCTGGGAACGAGGCTAGTTTCCCAGTAGTCTTTGTAAGTTCAGCGCGGGAAAGCGATTGCAATCGTATAAACATGGCGAAAAGAGGTGGTGATTTTTCAATAGAAGAAAGAAAGCTGCATCTTCTTACAACAGGGAACACAAAACATTTAAATAAACTTTTAATGACTTTCCTCGATGGAAAAGGGGTTTGTTTAATCTTGATCGGGAAAAAAATAGAATCTCACTATTTTTTATAAAATCTCCAGATTTTTTTTCATGGGTCTCCAGATTTTCCTTTATCAGGAGTTGGCAGGTCTGCGATACCAGTGTCAGCCAGCTGATCGTGTGGCCAGAGGCTGCCCTTTCTTTTGCTGACTTCACTCAGGGCTCTTTATAGCCTAAGGAGAAATTATTCGATCTCGGAGCCTGCTTCCCATAGTCAGCGGCCATCTTGGATTGAAGCCTTCCACAACGAGGTGAGTGGCCATTTTGTAAGCCTGGGGGCCAATTTATATTCTGTATTGCAGTACAATGATCCTAAGGATCTAAGCAGATCTGGGCCTTATTTCCAACAGGCTTCTGGGTCCTATGCTCCTCCCTCTCCCTCCAGGCCTTGAACCTCTTCTCAATCTAGGCCTTTACTCCCTCAGCAGTGGGCCTTCAGCCTTCTGCCCCTACCTTTGAGCATAGACCAAGGGATATCCAAGATGTTGTCTCTTTGGCCATTAGGCAGGGATTGGCTGAAGGCTTCAAGCAAATCCTTCGATCTCCGGAAAGGGTTCAGGACCTTCTCCCTTCTCAATCTATAAGTTGCCTCAGCATCCTGATTTACACAGACCCCAGGACCTCAGGGTCCATTCTTTTCTACCAGAATGGAGGTTGATGAGGAGGAAGGGCTTCACCATCTGAACACAGTTACTCCTCTCATTCAGAACATGAAGAGGGCGCAACCTTTGACCAAAATCTTTCAGAGGAAGACATCCTATGCATTGGTCTTCAATCCTTCTCTCTTCAGGCCATTACTCAGCATGGCCTTGGTCACTGCCAAGCTATCACCAGAGGAAGTGGCTCCCGAGCCACAAGGAATTCCCTCTAGCCAGGGAGATTCATTCTTCTCCAAGCCTGTAGTGCATGCAGGGGTTTTGCTTTCTCCCATTTTGTTCCTGGACATGTTCAAGAAACAGTGCGCTTCCCCTTTGGCAGGTCCTCGCCCATATTCTTTGGATAAGTGTTTCTACAACATCAGCACAGCCCTGGACAATTCCCTGGCAGTGCCTTCTGTTGACATTCTGGTTCTGGCCTCGTTTCCATTTTCTGGCACTCTCACGTGGGCATCCATACAGTGGCTACACCAACTCCAGATTAGATTGTCTACATCTGACCTTTGGTCTCATCAAGGCCTTAATAAGATTATTGCAGCAGCGGAATTCACTGCAGATGCCATTCTCAATTCTGCCAAATTTGCATCGAGGGCCATGGCATCTTCAGTAACAGCAAAGAGACTGTTATGGCTCAGAAATTGGCAGGCGGAGTCACACTATAAATGGAAGCTGGTTTCAGTTCCATTCACGGGCGATAAGCTTTTTGGCGATGCTCTGGAACCTTATCTAATCAAAACCAGAGATAAACGTAAAATTCTCTCTTCCTCTGGGAAGAGAGCCAACTATTTCCCAGCTCCTTATACTGGTAAACAGCCCTTTCAGGAGGGTGGGGGTCATTCCTGCCGTCACTCTAAGTAATCCCTCATTCTCCCCAACCATCGGAGGTCGCCTACCTTTTTTTGCCTCCAAATGGGAGGAGTCAACGGCGGATGCCTGTGTGCTCAGCACTATTAGGTCAGGATTATAATTGGACTTCCTAATGCACACCCCCCCCCCCAAAAAAATTGATCTGTCCTTTCTCTCAGGAAATTTCAAGGCAAGACCTCATGAATCAGGCCATTCAACTTCTTCTTGAAATCTGAGCTATTCAAACCTGTTACCCCCCTCTCAATGGGGACGTGGGCTTTATTCTTGCCTTTCATCATTCCCAAAGCTTCAGGGGGGTAGCAAACCATCCTGGATCTAAAATTTCTCAACCAATTTGTAAAATACAGGCTATTTAAAATGCACACTCTGCATTCTATTTTAGAGAGTGTTCGGGAGGGCGATCTCCTATCTTCCATTGATCTCATGGAGGCTTACCTCCACATCACCCATTGGCCTCATCATCGTCAGTTTTTCCATTCCTGTTATCAGAATACCCATAACCAGTATCAAGCACTTCCCTTCAGCCTCTCATCGGCTTCAAGGGTCTTCACGAAGATTCTGGCTACATTGATGGCATCTCTGCTTTCTGTTCCAGCGAGGATCCAATGCTACTTGGACAACATTTTGATTCTGTCCTCCTTCATCCACGCAGCCCATCGGGATCTGCAAATTACTCTGTCATATATCCAGAGCCACAGATTTTTCCACTCCTGACCACTCTAATGGTTCCTGCCTCCCTACCAATGAGCAGGAACCAGCCACTCATCCATCAAGGTCCCGCTCCTGCCACAAATCCAGAGATCTCTCAATTAGTGGTGTTCCCTGTTAATTCAGAAGGGACTCCTTTTCAGGGTCCCAGACAGGCTAGTGATAACCACCAATGCCAGCCTCCTGGGTTGGGGTTCTCATATACAGGGCCAGATAGCTCAGGACTTTGGTCCAGGTCAGAGCAGGCTCTTTCCATAAATTGGTTAGAGCTCAGAGCCATTTTTCTAGCCATTTTTCTAGCTTCAAGCATTTCAGGCACTCAGTGACCGGCTCTCACGTTCTAGTCCTTATGAACAACATGGCCACCATGGCTCATGTCAACCGGCTCTATGGTTGGGGTTATGGGCAGAGCAACACTTGTTGTTGATCTCGGAGGACCACTTCTCCGGGATCAACAACTCCCAGGCTGACTGGCTCAGCAGACTGACACCCTCCTTCTCTATTCAGGGACCTTTCCCTCAGATTCGGAATGCCGGAGGTGGATCTTCTCCACTCCTCAAATTGCCCAGGTCACCAGATTCTTTACCAGGTTTCCTTGCCAGGGAGCGGAGGGGACCAATGCCCTTTGGTGCAGATGGCCCAAAAGTCTCCTCTGTGCCTTTCCCCCACTCCCATCATTCCGGCAGTAATTCGGAAGATGTTGGATGAATGAATGAGCGGAGCTCCTCCCCCTGGCACCCTATTGGCCAAGGCTGCCCTGGTTTGCAGACCTGGTCAACCTGTCAGTGGCTTCTCCTTGGAGAATCCCAGCCCATCTAATTTCCCTTCATCAGGGGATTCTGCTCCACCTGGAGCCCCAATGGATCAAGCTGACCATGTGGCACTTGAGCGGCAGCAGCTAAAGGTGGCTGATCTTTCTGAAAGGGTCATCATCACTATCCTGGCATCTCACAAACTTCCCACAAGGCACATCTATAATGCCACCTGGAAGGCCATTAGATGGTGCCTTAGGGAGAGTCTCCCTCTCCCACTTTAGCCCAGTTGGTAGAGGTTCTTAGACTCCTTCAGCATGATCTAGAGAAAGTTTTGGCCCCCAACACATTACACTGGTAGGTTGAGGCCCTCTCATCAGTTCTTTCATGGGGTTTACTTCCTTCCTTATCCCATCACCCTTCAGTCAGGAGGTTTTCGAAAGGGGCTTCCAACCTGCACCCTCCAGTGTTTCACAGGTATCCTTCCTGGAAACTTCATGTGGTCCTTTATGCCCTTACAAAGCCCCCTTTTCAACCCCTTAGAACACTGTCTCTCCATTTCCTGACTCTGAAGGTAGTGTTCCCTATTTCCATCACTTCAGCCAGGCGGGTATCCGAGCTCGCTGCTCTTTCCATCACACAGGACCTTTGTTCCTTTCATGATGATAGGGTTGTCCTCAGTCTGGACCCCTCATTTATTTCCAAGAGTTAACACCTGTTTCACAGGTCCCAGGACATTATATTGCCTGGCTTCTGCCCCCTCCCGCACCATGACTTAGAGCAGCAGTGGCACTTGCTAGACATAGGTAGGGCTCTTAGAATATACATTAAGCGTACTTCCTCCTTCAGGAAGTCTGAAGCCATTTTGTTTCCTTTTCCCTTCTCACTTGGGGCACAATCATCTTCTCCTACTATTAGCAGGTAGGTCAGATCTTGCATTGAGCAGGCCTACAAAGCTGCGGCCCTTCCAGTTCCTCAAGGTCTGATGGCGCACTCTACCAGAAACATGGCCACTTTGGCTGCCTGGGCAATCCAAGCACCCTTGGAGGAGATCTGTCATGCGGCCACGTGGACATCTCCATCTCCTTTCATCAGATACTACAGTCTGGATGTCTTTGCCTCTGCAACTGCAGCCTTCGGCAGACGGGTGCTTCAATGAGTGGTTCAATAGTTGGTATGACAAGGACCCACCCATGGACATGCAAGCTTTGGTATGTCCCATTCTGGGCTCTCAATGCAGCGTTGGTAGAAGTTACCCTGAACGCCCTTTCTAACTTTGCTGCAAGAGAGCCCAGCCCCTCCCTTGATTCGTCCGGAGAGGGTAAGTCATATTTCTGTGTTCATTTGTGCTTTCAGAGACACCTTTCAGTCTGTCAAGTATCTTTGTCAAAGCTGGGGTCTCTTCCGGTGGCTGGCTTTTATATCTTAGTACAGACTCAGCTAAATGACACCATAGGAAGGAGTCAACCCATCCTGGGCTCTCTCACAGCATAGACAGAAAGGGCGTTCAGGATAACTTCTACCAACGCCTATTTCTGTCCAAATAAACTGCTTGCTTTGTTTACAAAGAACATGTATGGATAATCACAGGATACTTTTTTCCTTGACCAGAATATGGAAATTTTCAAGCTTTTGTAGCAGATATGCTGCTACAAATCTCCCCAAATCTTTTCTTTCCCATAGTTTCTTTCCCCAATTCCACCAAAGTTGTCCTCCCATTACATCTAGCATCCAGAAAGCAGCCACATAATTTTTCCCACTCTAAATTCCTCAAGCTATTGTTGTCATTGAAATCTGGCTTTACCCCTGTGAGAGAGCCATTATTATCAGTCTCTGCCTCAAGGGACTTTTAGTGTCTACGTGCATTCTGAAAGCTCTGGTATTGGCCTCTTCAAATTCTGAAAAGTTTTAGCATCTATTACATTCCATGTATTCTTCTCTTCCTTCCCTGCTTGATATGTTTTCTGCCTTCCTTCCTGGTTGTTGTTAATGATCTTTTCTCCACATATACTTCACTTTGGGTACTGTCTGATCTTGTCTTCAGTGAGAAGACAGCAAGATACACCAGTCTCTCTCCCAGTAAAGTTGTAGAAATTTCAAAACTCTAGGGAATATTCTAAAAGGATTGAAGAATTGTCCCAAATCTCAATAATCTAGCATGCCACATATATATTACAATCCAATAGACATACAGTATATGATCCTTAAAAGAGAAGAGGCTGCAAACAGACAGTATTTTGTATGCACCGATACTTCATTATTATCATGATGCCAGCAAGCATTTCACAAATGCATACAGTAATCCATATTCTAAATGTAGATGTCATAGTTTTAATCATATTTCAGGAAAGAATAAATGGGAATATATTAAAACTACTACTTCAATAGTATTATTTATCTCCTGCTTATGAACACCTTTCTTCACTACTATAATTCTTGCTTCTTTTGGAAGCAAAGGAATTGTGGTTTTAAACCCTCTGGACTTTTAAACATGACCCATATTTGTTTTTCCTTGAGCTCTTATGGGTCAATGACCTACTACACAAATGTTTTTTGATGAAATCAGGATGGCTTATTATTCTATTAGTTAAAATAAGCTTCTGTGATTTTCTGGCCTACACATATGCACCCATGCAGACCAAAATAATTTCTTAGACTATGCCTGTGGTCTTCCTAGCTGCCCTTTTCCTGAGTTTAGCTTCCTCCCGCGAAGACCTGTTGACAGAGCTGCTAATGGCTTCCTCTGCTGAAGAGGCATCAATTTTTAAAATATTTAGTAAGGAGCAAAGTCTACTCTCATCAATGGAAAGAGATCAAAAAGGTTGTAGGGTTGTAGTTATTGCTAGCTGAAGACAGACACACAGTATTATGAATGGAACTTTGTATTATTGTCCTGCCAATCATATTAACACACTAGTAATGGCAAATAGAAAATACTGGCTAAAAAGTCTGTTTAATTTCCAAACCATATAACCCAAACAATGGTAGCCATAAAGAAAGAACTGCTATATATTCTATTACATCCTAAATATAAGACTTCTCAGTTTAACATACTGCCATTTGGCATTCATAAATTATTTCTACAAGTTAGTAGATCAAATCAGTTAGGGTAAAACGTTTACAATTTAAACAAGGAAGGGTTTTCCAGATGTTGCTAAACTACCAAAAGTGAAATGTCTGACAGCATCTTTGGTGTAGTGATAAAGGCATCAGACTGGAAACTGGGACACAGTGAGTTCTAGTTCTTTCTGCCTTGGGCACAAAGTCAGTGGGGGGCCTTGTCACTTCTCTTAGCCCCAGAAAGGAGGTAATGACAATTCTAAAATCTGGATACACTATCAATTTGCATATATTACAAAATTACTTTAAGAATTATACTTTCTATCGGTTGATTTTTGGAATGAATTTAAGATGTTGATTATCATTCTTAAAAAGGAGCTCCCAACTGACCATCCCCTGGGCAATGGTGTTATCACCGGCTATTCCTCAAGCATCTTGATGCTTCCAATATGAATGCAAAATCATTCTTAAAATTCCTCATAGCTCAAAATTTGGGTAACTTCAGTACTGCCTATTCCCTATCCATTCAATAGGCATGATTGATTGTGTTCATTTTTCTCAAAAAGTACCATCAGCAGGAATCACAGATGCACCTTTCTCAATTCCTTCAGAGCTTCTAATGGACCGAATCCTACTAAAATTGAGGAGAGCCACAAAAAGCTGTCTTCATCAGTCGATGGAAGCTGAGTTGTTATAAGACTGTTCTTTTTGAAGTACCTGTTTGTTTAACGCGGCTTATCTTCCTCAATATATAAATACAGCATTGGTGTTATTGTATTCTATATCATTGGGTTTCTAAAAAAATATTATCATCATCACTTTTATTGTTTTAACTTGATTTACAGGTGCATGTTGTTCAGAGTTGACAACAATTAAAGTGGCATATAAGCATCAGTAAAATATGTTGATAATTAACATATTCAAGCTAATACTCTCCAGAAGTTGTAAAATGTATACTTTTTTGTTGCTTTATTTTATTTTAAGCTCATTGAAGCAAGAATGGGAAAAGCAAACTTGTATTGGGAAAAAACAGAAACTTAGTAAAATTAAAATAGAGCTATGCATATCTCATAAAGCTCGGCCATCATAAACAATGTTATCTTATTAGAAAAATTTAAAGTGATAAAAGAGTTATTATTTTCTAATATAACTTGATTATGACCTAAGTGAAGATTATCATAAAACAGATGAACGTTCATTTTTCTTAGTTCATCAACTCTCGTTAGTGACTAAATAGGAAATTATTCGCAAAGAATTTCATAACATTCCTTTCAGGGAATAAAATATCCATTGATGCAGTGCATGAAAGTGCTATTTCTTGCTCAGAATATGATTGCTCATATTGCCAATCTTTCTCTGCTAATTGCTGTTTCCTCATTGCTGAAAAAATTCAAGCTGAAACAATCAAAGCATGTTCAGAACAGCAAAGAAAGTTGTATTGAAATATATGGAATCTGTTACCTGCATTTACATCTTTTTCAGAATATCAAATGAGCATGTCTTGGTATAATGCTTTTTAAAAAAATTAAGAAAAGAATTTTTAAAAAACCTAATGATCTATAATATGCACTGCCAATCTGTGGACCAAGGTTATATAACAGTTTAAACAAAACCAAGGAAACTACACAATGTTTTAGGTTACTGCCTGAATGCAATCAATTATGATTTATTCAACAAGCCATTGCTAAATAAATTATAATTTAGTACAACATGTAAGCCTTGTCATGTGGACATTTGTCTTAACCTAACTATTCTAATAAGGACATATTTAATAAGAGTACTGAAGTGTTCATACCACTACTAATGTGGAGATACATCATTTAGCTCACACTCACTCTAGCAGAATCAGTAGCACCCTGAACATCAGTTTTCTATGATGGAACCATTTCCAAGGTTGCATTTTATTCACACATTATAATTCAAGCACTTTTCTGTCTATTAAACTAAATCACTGCAGTATGTTCTGAAACTTATGTGCATCCAGTTGCTTAATCTATGTTACAGTTTTTAGGACACATAAGTCTACAAGTAGGATTTTGGCTCAAACACTATATATATATTCATATATTAAAATTTTACATGCAGAAACCATGACAAGTCACGGTCATTTTTTTGTTTATAGTTTTAGCTTCACTTTAAAGTGGCAAGTAAAATTCCACCAAAGCTACACTCATTCAGTATTTTAAAGTTTTATGCTTTTAAAATAACCACAAATGAAGCAAGTATTATTTCCCGTTATGTTTTATTGCAATATTAATAACTGTTTGGCTGGAAAAAGTCTAGGATTCATTACAGAAACTTTTATTAAATTGAACTCACAGTATTTTTTTTTCACTGAATGTACCAAATCAAAATACATATTATATATTTTCAACAGGAGTAAAAAAGGAAATTGTACAAATAAAATCTAATTTAAAACTATCCTAACTTTCACTTTTTCAATATAAAAATGTATTAAGCTAAGGAACTGCCATTCATCTTATGACATATTATATCAAAATTTCCACAAGCCATAAAGTTTGCAATGATTGTATATTTCTTCTTAATGCCGATTTAAGCAACTCTGAGACTCAATTTTGCCAAATGGAATCAAGCTCTTATTTGCCACAGACCAAGCTGAGTGTTTGACATTTAGCTACAACTGTACATTCATATTTAAGGGCAATCAAATAGTAGATAGCGGCAGACCCACACAGGTAATTTGGGTTGCTTTTGGCATCATGGGCAAATTCAGCATTTACTGAAAAAGAACTCCAGAAGTCAAGATGCGACTGGTTGTGAAAATAAGCTTTTATGATGATGGAGGGTTCTTATGAATCACTGCAAGCATTTCAGTATCAGCAGGTAAGTATAAGTTCCCTTGTTCCTCATATTTAAGTGTTGTTCAAGTTGAGTTGCTTTTATTTTTACCACAATGTAGGGTCTCTATTCTCTATCCTATGAGCAAAATTCTGTCCGTCCCTTTCCAACTCCACCTAAATTATTGCAGTCATTTCCTCCTTCGCATGACTGCATTTCTTTGGTCAACAAGGTCTACTCTATTATGCGCTTGCTCTTAATACTTCCTAAATTCCTAAATTCAATATAAAAGTCATGTATCTTGCCTTTTTATAGTTTCCTTTATTTTCCCGTCTCTAAAGTTCTGTCTAGTATATCCTTACTTAACCAATTCAAATGCTTCCTCACATCCTCACTTTTGCCTCCAATTCAGAAGACAGTATAAAAGTGCACCCCCAAATTCAAGCTACTTCTCTTAATGTGATGAAATCTTTCCTTGTGATTCTTTTTTTATTGCATAGCTATTAGACTGCCATAGTTCTTGTATCTTATTGAAATTTAGCTAGTAACTATGCTATAGATTGCTACCCTGTTTACTTCTGCCATTTCTTTCATCATCTCCTGTTCCTGTTTCTTCATTAAATTTTAGATTAGGGTGAAGGCCCATTTCCTGGTGCCTTGTAAAGTACTATATATTCTCATAGAAGATAAACAAACAGTGAATAGTTATGCTTTTAACAGAACACAGTGCACATCTTTTCACATAATTCTAACAAGCCAAATTTGAATCTTGCCCAAGGTTTGTTTTTCGAAGAATGAAATATACTTTGTCACCCACCACATTTCAAATATACCTGCACAATGTTACCACCTATTAATTAAATAATTGGTTTAATTAAAGATAATACTTACAGTCGTTCTAGTTGCTTTAGATCTTGAAATGTTCCACGTTCTATCATGCTAATTAGATTCTCTTCCAAATGCCTATAAGAGAACATTTCAGTAGCATTAAAAAATAATGAAACTTTGGAATTAGAAATGTAAAACATTTTCCCTTCCTAAAAGTCAATCTATCACCTCCTCGACAGAATGCAGACAAAGGCAATGTCTTTTCAGGATTTAATTTTTCTTCTATATGTAGTCACTCACTATTGTTTGTCTCATAATACTGAATGACATCATCAGACTGAAGTTTACTGCCATATAACACCTTAGTTGGAAGTAATTGTCATTCAAACTGAAATTTACTTATGAGTAGCATATATAAATTTGTACTGCATAGCAATATTATTTAACTTGGACATCCATATGTGGGCATCAAAAACTCAGACAGCCATCTATTTTAGCAATCATCCCAATTGTTCCAATCTACATAATAATTTATCTGAATCTGCTACTTTAAAACAATTGAATAGGACTTCAAACACTTTATTTCTATATGGAAAATATCTTAACAAAAACATTATTATATTTTATTTATATAGTACATCATATTTAGAAAGAACCCAGCTCCATCATAGAGCGACTCTGGGTGATGTACAAATAGTCATAAAAATCACCTAGATAAATATTATAAAAAAACAATAAAATAATTACAATTAAAAAGAGGGGGAAGGGCTTTGAGGCTGCCTGCTTTTCTGTGGACCCCAACCAAATCAGCAGAGACAGGTATTTAAGCATGTATGAAAGGCCAAAGAGTTGATCCTGCCTTTCTCTGGGGGTGGGAGAATTTTCCACAAGATGGGGTCAACATCAGAGAAGGTTGTCTTCCTTGACTCCGCCAGTCAAATTTTTCACCTCATTGGATTCACAAAATATCTTCCTGTCTGACTGAGTGGGACAGGTGAATGTAGAGGGTAAAGATGAGCATAATTTTTGTTGATATCAAATCCAAAATTTATATACTATATAAGATAGATAGATAGATAGATAGATAGATAGATAGATAGATAGACAGACAGACAGACAGACAGATAATGCAGTGTATACATTTTAAAGGAAGTTTATATTTGATATCAAAATATAAAATTTTGATATGAAATATAAAATTCTTTTTAAATGTATTGAGGCAATTCATTAAGAAATGACTATAAAAATAATTCACAGACAATCCCCTTTCAGAGGCCATTATATGAATTAATGTCTTTCTAGACTGTTGGACACATTGTAATAAAATTGTTGCAAATTTCCATCTCTGGTGGCAATGTACATTTAATTTGTCATTTTTATTGAAAAGTGTTTTAGGAAACTGGGAAGGCTGCACAGCATTTTGAAAATTAATTGTAGTGTAGCCTTAGTCAATTTTTCCAGGACATATAAAATCATGCATGTAAGACGTTCATTTCATTTCTCTTGTTAGTTGCCTGATGTATTATAACAAAATAGTGGAAAACTAAAGTGATCCTTGGATCAGTAGCTTTTAAAAATGTGGAAAATAACAATGACTAAAAAATTAACAAAGCAGACAAGCACCTTGAATAATCCTTTAATTAAAGGCTGTATTGTTCAAATTTTACTTCTATTTTTATCTATATGAACAAAATTGTTTTAATAAATTATTTCCATTTTTACAAATAGCTTTTTAGAGAGAAGTATTGAATTGGGGAGAGACGCTGTGTTTCAATGGCTAAGACGCTGAGCTTGTCGATCAGAAAGGTTGGCATTTCGGTGGTTTGAAACCCTAGCACTGCGTAACGGAGTGAGACTTGTCCCAGCTTCTGCCAACCTAGCAGTTCGAAAGCATATTAAAATGCAAGTTGAAAAATAGGGACCATTTGGCGGTAAGGTAACAGTGTTCTGTGCACCTTCAGCATTTAGTCATGCTGGCCATATGACCACGAAGACGTCTTCGGACAGTGCTGGCTCTGCGGTTTGTAATGTAGATGAGCACCATTCCCTAGAGACGGAAATGACTATCATGTATGTGCAAAGGGAACCTTTACCTTTATTGAATAGGGAAATTTAATATTATGTACCCCTCCTTAGATGAACCAATATATGTGTGTACTCCCAAACTATGTATATGTGATAATAGCTTTTTCACGCATACAAATTATTCCTTATTGCTTGTCTGACTTTACACCTGAATTTCCAGACACTTAACTCTTAATTCTATTCTTAAATAGACTTGGCAGAAGATTCCCAGACATGCCTCAGCTAGATTAGAATCTTTAATGCTGACAGAATGAAGACATAACACAACAGTTGATTGCTTACTGTAACACAAATATTCTAAGCATCAATGTTCCAATTCTGAAGTTGCTTTGTTCGCTTTGTTCTGAATTAGCCAATACTTAGTAGTTCACTTGATGGTCTAGGGCATCTGAAATACATTTGCACAATCATCCTAGAATTTCTATTTCCTGACTTACCAAGTTCCAATCTCTACACTGCCATGTTTGCCTAATCTGAAATTCTAAGCAGATTTCTTTGATGCCCAAGCCAATCTACTGATCCAATAAAGCTTACATTAAATAAACTTACTCTGGCTAAAAGTGTTTCTACATTTCCTTAGCGAACTTAGGGAAGCCACTCAGAGTTGCTGTATCGGTGAGACATAAAAGTTTAATGACTAAATAAACCTTCATCAGTGTGCCAAAACACTAATACACAGTCACTTCTCCTTTGATGTGACTTTTGTATATTCACAGCAGATGTTTTTCCTTTCCACGAGGTCTTGTTCTAAATTGTCACTTATTGTAATGTTAAAAGTGATGGCCGGAAATTTGTAATTTTAAACTGGAAATGTTCATGTCGGCCCTCCCAGAAAACATAACTAGATGAACTAATTCTTCTTTATGTTAAGGCTACATTAACAGAGTCTTGCAATGATGAAAGTATAAACTTCCCATTGCCACTTTTAACCATGCGCACTTTCTGCATTTTTTTTCTCTGACCAGTAAGCTACTGTGAGCTCCTCCATCTCTTGTCTGATTGTTTCCTAGGCAGCATCTCCTTCCCTAAGGTCCTCCACACTTTCCATTACATCTATGTTTTTTTTCATAGACTATGTCATGAAAAACATAATATTGAGTATTGACATAGTATTGACATAGTATTGAGATGAAATGAATCTCTTTCTCTCAATGTATCCAGGCAACATTATGGAAGTATATCTGACTGGATACAAAAATTAGCAGGTCTGATGCCACCCACCAGTGCTGGAAAATCCTGAATTGGATTTACACCTTGCATGGCATCTGTGAAGACTCTCTGTTTAATGGGGCTGTCAACTGGTGCTCCATTCAAAATCCAAGAAAGAAATACTTAGACTCTCTTAATTAGAGAAAAGATATCTTTTACTGGAAGTCAAGTGGTAGCAACAAAAGAATTCTGAATCTGAGAAAATAGGCGCGTAAATCACATATACAAAGTGATGGCAATGTTCCCACCCCCAATAGTTCAAATGGTTCTTCTAATTAAAAGTTTGAATGTCATCATGTGGACATCTTCAGGTGTTGATGAGGCTTCTGTCTGTTGACCTTGGCATATTTTGATAAAGGTTTGCAGCTGTGCAGAGAATAGAAAGCTAAGCAAAAAATAGAAACCTAAGCAAGAAGGTACTCTCCCCCCTCCTCAGTTTATACAGTAATAGTTTGCAACACCTCCAGCTCACTTCCCATACTTTTCCCCCCTCCTCCCCCCGTTACTTATGGCAGCCAAAAGATACAAAGCAAAGGAAGAAAATCTTGAAGGCTGACGGGGCAGAGTATCCTCCCCATTGAATGTGTCCTCTTCAGACAGTGGATCATACGATGACCATCTGCCTTTGAAAGGTTAGAGGAGGAAAAGCAGATTTTTTCCAACTAACAAAACTGACTATATATTCCCATCATACACATACCATAGTATTGTCTGTTCCTTTTATATATTTTACTACTGTTATCCATGCACTCTATTCCATACACTAAATATAGGTAGTCCTTACAATCACAACTAAGCCCAAAATTTCTGTTGCTATGTGACACAGTTGTTAAGTGAATTTTGTTCCATTTTACCACCTTTCTTGCCACAATTGTTCAGTCAGTTGCTGCAATTGTTATATTAGCAACACTGTTGTTAGGTGAATCTGGATTTCCCATTGATTTTGTTTGTCAGGATGAAAAAGTCATAACATGACCCCAGGACACTGCAACTGTCATGAGTCAATTGTCAAGTATCTCAATTTTGATCATGTGACCATGTGGATGCTGCAATGGTTACAAGTGTGAAAAAAGTCACAAGTCCCTTTTTTTCAGTGCCGTTGTAATTTCAAATGGTCACTTAATGAACTGTTGTAAGTCAAGGACTATCTATAAATATGGAAAATTCAAGATGTATTTATCAAAATCAGGTGAAATTATGGCTAGTGTCTGAATGTACCAGCAGGAGCATTCAGTAGGAGATAGGAATAATTCAACACATGCTGCATAGTTGGCTATGTGCTCAAGGCAAACAGATCAAAGTTTTGCAAAGTGACAACACAGAGAAATTGCTTTAGGGGAATATTTCTCTTCATACTCACAGAACACGAAGATTCTTAAGTCCAGAAAAGTCCACCTTTGTAATCCTTGTAATATTGTTTCTGTCTAAGTCACTGCAAAAGAAAAGAAAATCACAATTGATACATGATACATATACCAGGCAGTTTAATCATTTAAGAAAATTTCATAGGAGTACTGTACAGCAAATACCCATTCTGCACAGGAAATGCAAGACAGGACTGAAGATACTTGAGTAACATTGCAACTTACAGTAAGAAATCTTCCAGCTAATTATGAATGTTTCTTTTTGTAATCCTTTTTTTGTTAAAGATGCAGAACTAAAATAAGACAAGGATTAAAATCTGCTTATGAATCCTATTGTCTTTTCTACCATGAAGATGTTTAAGGTAGAAGATGAGAGAGCTCATGCTTCTCATGGAGATGGTTAGGCCTTTCTTGTTAGTGGAGAATCTGGAACACATGCACATGCATACATACGGACCTTCAAATAATAGCCTTATGCTAGCTTTTCATAACCAAGTTTTAAACTACCACATTTCAAATATGTAAAGAAGAAACCTGAAAAATCATCCGGAGAAAGATCAAAATACTGAACATGACCATCTGACTAAAATCCACTCTCCATTGAGTCTACTAGTTTCCATTATATATATTTTGCAACTGATTGCTAATCACATGCCTAATACATTTTCTGCTTTTACCTTTATATTTCTGAAAACATTAACTTAGAAATAAAGCCAATGTATATCAGCATTATTTTATTTGCAGACAACAACATTATTTGTCTTTTTAAGAATTTTGGGAGATTTTTTTTTCCCTGCATACTTTTCAAATTTGAAGTAAAATATCTGTGTAATATGGAATAAATAGCTTTTGCCACAAATATTGTATCCATATAAACCTTCAACACTAATACTAGAATTCTGGTTTTATATATTATATAAGATAATATCTGCAAACTTTCTGTTTTAAATGGCAGAATATATCATTTTTTCCTAGAAATCACAGGATTTTTTTTAGTACAGTCTATGAGAGAAGGAATTAGAACTGAGAGAGAGATGCCATTAGCAGTTCCACAGTGTTTCCATAACACCCATCCCTTAATTTAAACCATCAGCATATTATTCCCATTCATTTAAAAAAAAATGTGGGAGGATGTGAGAGACGGATACCCATCAGTATAATAAAAATAATGGGAAGGCAGATGGGAACACAAACCACTAACTAAGCTGGAGACTCGGTAATAGAAATTTAAGATACTAAAAAAATGAAATAAACAAACCAATCTGTAAGATTACTCTTTATTCCCTATTTCAACAGGAATTGGCCTTGAGGAGCCTGACTCTTCAAACCTAAGTTTGACATTTGATGAGCCAATATATGAAAGCACCAATCACTAAGCCTCCAATAGGAAGTTTAATGATGGAAATTATATTTTTCCCATTTTTATCTTCTTTATCATGTTTCATATGGCTGAATCAAAAACGTGGTGTAAGTTTTTGAGAGAATTCAATAGCCTTGACTAATCTTCTTTTACATTTCAAGAGTAAAAGAAAACCTTTCATGTGTTGATAGATATTCATTGATTCAGTTACAATTGAAGAACATTATTAAATTAGTCTTCACCTCTTGCCAGATATGAACAAAGAGCTGAATTGATTTTGGTGGTAGCTGAATAAATATACTATCACCTGGATCTCGTAAGAAAAACACAGAAAGTGACAGAACAGAATTTTCATAGTTTTTGACTAGAAATCACTGTCTTCTTCCATAAGCATATTTCTTCATGTTGAAGAACATGAAGAATTTCTTCATGTTGAAGGTTCATGCTGAACCTCAGATCCTGTCCATCTGCTACGTGATCGCTTCCCTGCATTTAAAATACATTTACCACTCTGAGGTTGTTTTTCCTTCTAACACAGAGCTTATTTTTTAGATTAAACTATTTCCCCCAGAATTTCTTACAAACCTAGGAATCTAGCTGAGGGACACCTTCCCCCCAATTCTTCACTGCCAAATCTTGAGACCCAGACTACATATGGATAAAATAACAATTTTAAAAGCTCCAAAGTAAACTGAAATAATTTACATTTCCCATTTGTACTTGAGAAAAAGAGATGGAGCAGAGAGCTCAAGTACAAGTGGGATTCATTCATTTGGATGACACTGAAAAAAGGAGATAACTCATTCAAAGGATAAAATGAAGCCACATGAAGAAGAAATCCAGCACAGCTTAATATGGCACTGAGTTTCAAAAATGTCCTTGTCTTTGTTACAAGCTTGATGTTTCGAGCCTCTGCATTTAAAGGCTTGTTATCTCGGCTAGCTTTAACCTGAATACAAAATGTATTTTGTCTCTCCTATGCACAATGCTGGCACCCTCTCTTCAATAAGGGCCCCCCAGATCCTTAAGGCTTTAGATATTTGATCAGCTTTTCCAGAAAAAAATAGTCCTTTCACCTCTCCAAACTAATAATGCTTCTCTGGGACTTGGTGTACACCATCTGCATTTGGTTTCCTGACATTCCAAGACTGGATGAAGGACCTTTGAAAGACACATATGAAAATAATCACAAGAATACCGTTGAACACACAAATCTTTTATTATGTATTTGTTATTGATTTTAATATTTATATAGAGTTGATCCCTTCATTTCCAAAAGGATGATGAGCAATGATGTATGGCACCCTGGTTGTTCCCTTCTCCTGACCCAATTACCTTTCATAGTGGATTTGAATAATATGATTTGAATGTTTCCATTGATTTACAACGATCTAAAGGCTCTGTTTGATCAGATGTTTCACTTGACAAAAAAATAGACCTCATGCATCAACTGAGATTATATGTCACCTGATAATCATTTGTTCCACCCTGATCAAAGGATCTGTCCAACAGACCATCATGGAACTAGAGAATGCTGAACAATGCCCTCTTCTGGTTGGTTTGTTTAAAAACACATTTTAAGTGTTAAAAACTACTTAAGTTCATGAACCTGAAATAATCAACCTGAGTACATGATTTCAGTCAGTTGCAATATAATACTTTTTGACTCTGCTTTTGATAAATTGCTAGATTTACAAGATTAACTGAATATTTGATGAAAACAGTTGGTATTCTAGGATTTGAAGAACTGTATATTACCGAGTAATTATTTAATGACAACAAATTTAAACTGAACTGAAGGTTTCATTGACAGATGCAATGCATTGTTGACAGCTCTTTCAAAAAGTGATACCAAAACAGAATATAGAACTTGGTTTAAACTATAGGCAAAAGAGTTTCTTCTTGTAAGAATCAATTGTATCCCAAAACAATTATTTATGTATTTATTCATTCAGTTCATCATTTGGACATGATCCCATACTGTCTGGATATCATAGATAGCATTATCAGCATTTCCAAATGTCAGAAGTTTGCAGATCATGATTCTCTGACAGTAGGTGTGCAAGAGCAAGCAACAAGAGATCACTGACTTTTTATGGCTATATTTGTGGGGAATTTAATCAACCCTATTGGGAAAATTTAAAACTAAATTAGTATTGATGAAAGAATTACATAACATTAGTTACAGACACCAGGACTAAATGGGGGGAGGAAGAGGAGGAAGATGATCATAAGGGAACAAGCAGTTGGTTTCTGGGTGCTACAACTCTGGAACTTTTAAAGAAGAGATTGGATAACCATTTGTATGACATGATATAAGGCCATATTGGCAAACCTATGCCACGTGTGCCGGAAGTGGCACGCAGAGCCATTTCCCCCAGCACATGAAAGGTCTCCTGAAAAAGCTCCACTGCACATGCACGTGCCCGCCACTGCCCAACAGCTGACTGCCAGGTATCTGGTGCACATACACAGGGGCTGGAGGGGGTGTGCGGGAGAAACGCATGCATGTGCAGGGACACACGTCATGTGGAAGTGGGAGTCGCATGTGTATGTGCAAAGACGCATAGCGCGCCAGGGGGAGAATTGCATGTACATGCACAGACTCACAGCATGTAAGGAGGGAGTCGCACACACATGCGCAAAGATGCATGGTGCATGAGGGGGGCATTGTGCATGCAGATGCGTGGCATGCAAGGAGAAATCATGCTCACATTCGCAGATGTGCTGTGCATGAGGGGGTCACATGGGCATGCGCAGGAGGTGTGGGGAGCCAGCACGCATTGCCTTCTGGGTGCTGGCACATGAGTGCACACAAGTGAGCGCACGCACAATTATCAGCATGGGAGCCAAAAAAGGTTAGCCACCACTGATATAGGGTCTCCTGCTTGAGCAGGAGGTTGAACTAGAAAACTCCAAGGTCCCTTCCAACTTGTTTACTCTATTCTGTGCTGGTTTAATTGTTAAAGAATGAATAGAGTAAAATTGTAAAGACTTTGCAGAAAATTAGCATTACTTTAATGCTGAATGGTGAACTAGAAATCAGAAGTTTGTATTGGTTACATTGCTTATCAAAAGGACAAAACAGAAAAATTGTCTATCCAAATAGAAATTTAAAATAAGAATATATATATCCGAAAGGTACAAGTGGACTTTCTTTGTTTTTTCTTGAAGATATTTTGCTTCTCATCCAAGAAGCATCGTCAGTCCAGATATGAATGAGTTGAAGATTGGTCATGTTAATTAAGCCTTCTAGAACTGAAATTCAATTCCTTGAAGGCCCACAATTGCTCACATCATTTGAATATAAAAGCTTTTTAACCAGTCAACACTGTTCTATGTATTTGTAGCATTTCCTAATTCTGATATCACAAGCAAAAGATTGGTGATATCACTTTTGTTTAGCCATCTGTTCAGCATCTATGAAGTTCACAAGTGAGAATCTGTGGCCTTTATAGGCTTCTTCTAATATATGAGGCAGAATTAGATGGCTGATTAATAACAGTATTCTAGAAATAAAAGCTTGGATAATTTAAATTTTAAAATCCACTTTTCCAAGCAAATTTATTTTCTCTTTTTCTACTTTTACTAAACAATATACATCAAACTGTGATTAAGTTATTTGAATAATATAGCTATGCTACTAAAAAGAATAGGTGTAAAAGGACACAAGCAGACATTATAAAGTAGTGATTATATTACTTTCTATTTATTGGCTGGTTTGTGCATATTAAGCTGCCCTTGAAGATTTTGGAAAGCCAAGCTAATTGTTATTTATTGAACAAATCATGCTTAAATCAAAGATAGGCAGGGATATGGCACCCCTAAGTCTTGTATATCCTCTAATGTCCAGTAGTTTTTGCATCAAATGTGAAGTTAATGTCCATGTTTCACTGGCATTTGTTAGAGTAGGTAGCACATACTGATTGAAAACTTTTCTCTCAAGCGTAGGGGGAGAAATTATTCAAAATAATTCAATCTAAATTGTTGTGCAATAATCCAGATTCCTCATTGCATCCTTAAACTAAACCTCATTTAGGACACATCTGAGGTTATGCATTCTTTGAGAAACATTTTTCACCTTACATTATCAGATCGGCTTGAGTCTCCTTTAAGAAGACAAATCAGTCTTCATTATAATCATTATAGCACTAGTTTGTTCTCACAAACCCATGGTTAATCTAAAGCCCATGTCACAGTTCCCAACGGATGCAAAAAGGACACAGCGGACGAGCAAAATGTTCCATCCGTTGTTATCCGCTCTCAAAAGGGGCAAAAATTTGCACAACCGGAGCAGATAACACGGACGCGGGGAGGACGCAGGGTGGATGCAAAGCAGATGCGGAACGGAAGCCCAGCGGATGGAAGCAGATGGGAGCAGATGGCGCATCCGCTAGGCTTCCGGGGGACCTCAGCAAAGTGGACGCGGAACGGATACAGCGGATGCACAGCAGACGCCGAACGGATGAAGCGGATGCACAGCAGATGCACAGCGGAAGCCTAGCAGATGCCAAGCATTAATTGTGCATGTGGGGAGGATGCATTGCGTCAGCCCTGTGGATATAACGGAAGCAGCTTGGAAGCAGGTCACCATTCAGAGGAAAAACCTGCTGCCGGACGGATTGGCTGCCTTGCCTGCCCTGCCTGCATGTCTGCCTGCCAGCTTTCCTGCCAGCCTTGCTACCAGCCTTGCTGCCAGCCTCCCTGCCAGCCTCCCTGCCAGCCTTGCTGCCAGCCTGCCTGCAAGCCTTGCTGCCAGCCAGTCTGCCTGCCAGCCTTGCTGCCTGCCATCCTGCCAGCCTTGGTTCATGTCTGCCTGCCAGCCTTGGTGCCTGCCTCCCTGCCAGCCTTGGTGCCTGCCTCCCTGCAAGCCTTCGTGCCAGCCTTGGTGCCCGCCTGCCTGCCTGCCTGCCTGCCAGCCTTCCTGCCTGCCTTGGTGCCAGCCTCCCTGCCAGCCTTCCTGCCAGCCTTGCTTCCTGCCAGCCTTCCTGCCAGCCTTGCTTCCTGCCAGCCTCCCTGCCAGCCAGCAACCCCACAACCATGCGGAAGCACAGCAAGCCTCAGCCATCTGCTGCCAGCCCTGGCAAGAGGGACAGGGCTACCATCCCGCCCCCTGGGCCTCACTCTGGTTCTGCTGGGGCTTCTGCAGCACGGGCTCGCTCTTCTGGGGCTGGGGCTTCTGCTACTTCTGCTTCTGGAAGAGCTGATGACAAGCACTCCAGCACCAGCCACCTCCACAGCACCAGCACGCTTCACCCCTGAGACTGAGTGACCAAGAGGAGTGCCAGAGACTCATTTTTGTTTTATAGCTTGTTGTTAATAAAGTCTATTTTTGATTCACACACTTGCTTCATTTCTTTTTTTTTAATAAAGTCTTGCTGGAAACTTTTAGAAATGGTTTTAGCCTTTGCATGCTTGTGGGATGGGTTGAGATAGCTGTGGGATGGGCAGGGATACCTGTGGGATGGGTAATAGCTGTGGGATAGATAAACCTCCAGTGCAAGCATAGTGGGACTGTATGGTCCACCCTCCCAGGTGCCACACCTATGGCCCTTTATTATCAATAATAATGGAATAATTATCCACACATGTCAACACAAACACAACTCTTTATTAAACGCCCTGTTCATTGTAGCCCAACCAAACATACATGGCCCAATCTCATCCGTGTGATGAGACAGGCTGAAGGAAGCATCCATTAAGCATCTACCATCCTGTCTTGCCACTCCACTGCTCCAGCTGGGGAGTTGCACCAGTCTTTCAAAAGATTGCGCTTCTTCTTCGCTTCACATGAGGCTCTGTTGGGCCCTTGCACATCCTCAGTGTCAATCAGGTTTCGCCCTTGCCTCCATTCCCCAGGCTCCATGTCCCCATTGCCTTGCTGGAGGTCCACGAGCCTGTTCTGCAAGACTGGGTAGCGGGTGCGCATGAGATTGTGCAGGATGCAGCAAGCTTCCATGATCCTCCTCACGGTCTCTGGGCAATGCTGCATGGTGGTGAGAAGTACCTGGAACCTGTTGGCCAGGATGCCAAAGGCGTTCTCCACCACCCACCTTGCCCTGGACAGCCTGTAGTTGAAGATCCTCTCTTCACAGGTGAGGAGTCTGGAAGTGTAGGGCTTCATGAGATAGGTTGTGAGGGAGAAGGCGTCATCCCCCACGATAAAGTAGGGCACATCTTGTGTGTCATTGGGCAGGGGTTCTGGATCTGGGAAGCCCACGATGAGGTTGCCTTCCAGCTCCTCCTTGAGGTGACTGGCGTTGTATATCTGGGCATCTGAAGATGAGCCGTTGCCTGAAGCATCGATGTACAAGAACTTGTAGTCAGCATCGACCATGGCGAAGAGGATGATGCTGAAGAAGCCCTTGGAGTTGAAATAAGTGGACCCCGACTTGGCTGGAGATTTGCAGGCCACGTGCTTGCCATCTATGGCTCCAACGGTATGTGGTAAGTTCCACTGCTCTGCAACTTTCTTCCATCTTTCTTCAGTGGAGGAGTACTGGAGGAGCTCCTCCTTCTATTCTTCGATGATGGCCTGCACAACTTCTCTGACCACAATGCTGATGGTGTTGGATGGCACCCTCCAGCCGTACTGCATGCCCCTGTAGGAGGTCCCTGAGGCCAGGTGGCGCAGAGTGAGTACCATCTTGAGCCCAGGTTCCAGGCTGGGCCGGGAGCTGATGTCAACCTGGGTGTCAGCCGCTGCACAACTTCGTCAAACATGGCTGGAGGCATCCTCATGAAGTTCTGGAATGCACGAGTGTCTTCGTTCCTGAGCTCCACCATCAGCTTGTTGTACAGTCCGTCCTCTGTTCTTCTGGCGAACCATCTTCGGATCCAGACTCTTTTTGGGTGGCTCCTTTTCTTCTCGCAGTAGAGTTCACAGAGCCTGCAGATGGCTTCGTACTGTTGCAGAACGATGGTGGCTGCCGAAAGGACTTTGTTACAATCCACGGTGGACATGACTGGATGCTATGGAAGAGGAAGAGTCAGATGAAGGCTGCAGAGGTCTGCACAGGTGGGCTGATGGTCTGAAAGTGAGATGCAGACGAGTTGCTCCCCCTTTTTATAGGCAGTATAGGTTTTCCACTAGGCATCCTCTAGGCATCCTCTAGACATCCTTAATATCCGAGATAGGTCCCCTCTGCAAACGTTTTTTCCGCTTTAAACACTTTGTTTCCATTCTGCATCCGTTCTGCATCCGTTCCGCTTCCTCCCTGCGTCTGGGCGGATGCGAGTTGTGTGGATGCGTAGCAGATGCCTAGCGGATATAGCGGATGCGTAACGGATGCGTAACGGATGCGTAACGGATGCGTAACGGATGCCTAGCGGATGCAGAACGGACGAACTGGATACATTTTCCGCGAAAACGTTTTGGGCAGCCCAAAACTTTTGGAGCGGATGAAACGTCCATAAACGGATGCTGGACGGATAGAGAGGAAGCCAAACGGAGGCAGTGAGTACATCGCGTTTTCAAACGGATGGCAAGGTTTTTTGTCCATTTTACATCCTCTTTGCATCCCTTGGTTCAGTGTGACATGGGCTTTAAATAGAAATCAAACACATTTAAATAGAAATACAAGTTTTCCACTTGTATTATACCTCAATTTTCATCACTTTTTGATCAATTCCCAATTGTTAGAAATTGTAATTGTCAATGTAAGTAGGAGACCACTGCTTTTCTCCTACAAAATCAAACCTCAGATGTTTCCAAAAAGGTTGCCAATTTTCTAACAATAGCTATTGCTTGTAGAAGCCACCTGGAGCTTCCTTCACACTCCTAATTATTTCAGGTTTCAGTGTAACAAGTTTGTTATTTTATATTTGATAGCTGATATATTGCCCTACTTTCATTTAAAATTTATATTGAACCATAAATAAATAAATATTTCATGCCTCAACTTGATTCCTCAAATCTACAAGATCTTGACAGTTTGCATAGACAGATGGTAACAGAATGTATATGTCCTCCAATAAAGTTAATAGCTTGGCATTTTTTTTTTATTTCAATATGCATTTAACAAATACAAAGGCATTTGTATTTCAGTAGGTAAGAAATCATTGAAGACACAAAAAATGAATGAAGGGACTAGGCCAGGAAATCAAAGTATCCTGATAGATTTTTGAGCCAATACGAGCCAACAATGTAATGCAGACTAATTATATGAAATCCTCGGCTTAGCAACAGAATTATGCAATCACTGTGTAGACAAGGCATTGTTCTCCTTAACTCTGCATTAATCAGACCACATATAACTACTTGATTCAATTCTGGGTACCACATTTATGGGAGAATATTGACGAAATGGAATTCACCCAGAAGAGGGAATATACTTGGAAGAAACAAAATGAGAAAAGTTGGAAGTATTGGGCATATTTAATTTAGAGAAAGAAAAACTGCAGGGAAGCAGGATGAGAGGACAGATTGTTTAGAGTTTTTCCAGAAGACAGGATAAGAAACAACAGCTTTAAATTACAAAGAAGTATATTTCATTTGGACATCAGGAAAACTGTCCTAATGAAATATACTCTGAATTATACAGAATATACATTGTATACAGAATATACATTGTATATAATGAAATATACAACAGAATTGCTCTGTTACAGATCATACTCTGAAAACTGTTACACTGATAGTTCAGTTGATAGAAGGAAGAAAACACCGGAGCAGATGGTGCAACAAACAGGAACAGATATATCTATTGGGTGGTTCAGTTCACACATTATTGATTGATTGACTATGCACCATTGAGTCTGTGTTGACTCTTAGCCACCATACAGACAGATTTCCTCTATAACAATCTGCTTCTAACCTGATCTTTTGAGTTTTCAATAGTGTATTATTTGCCATAGTAACCAAGTCTATCCACCTTGCTGCTGTTCATCCTATTTGATTTCCTTCCACTTTCCTCACATTGGAGTCTTTTCTAGAGAACTAGATATTCAGATAATGGGTCTGGTGGCAGGATAATTCTGAGTGTGATCAATAAATACGACAAAAAAAAATATCCCAAATAAATACATACAGAAGGCAAGATACTTGGCCAGTTTACAATAAAGCCAGGAGCATACATACATTCAGTACTAAGAAGCAAAGGAGCTCAGCCAAGTTTTTAGAGCTTTATAAAAGGCTAACAGGGTTGGGACCATTCTGATCTCTGAAGGAAGGGCATTCCATAAAACAGGTGCTATTTCAGAAAATGCCAATTTCTGCTAAAGAAAATTGGACAGCTACAGACATTTGGAAAAAGGCAGTCCTGTCAGGAAACCCAGTCCCAAGCCATATAGGATTTTAAAAGTGACAACCAGTACCTTGAATGGTTCTCAGAAACATGCTGTACATCTGGCATCATTTACTATCTGCTCAGTCATATTTTGCACCAGTTGAAGTCTCTGAATGCTCTTTGGAAGCAGCCCCATATAGAATGTGTTGTAGTAGTCTACCAGACTATAAGGGCATGAGTCACTGTGAGCACTTGCCCTTTCCCTGTCATTTCTTAGCAATGGAGGTTTTGGTGCTTTCTGAGCTTGGTGGTTTGGCTTGGTCAACTGGATACTGTTAACATCTTAGACTAAGCCAGAAAAACACTAGGGAATTCCTGGAAGCTTGGCATTCAGACAAATTAGCCATCAATTGACAGATAGAGATAAATCACATGTACAAAAGAAAAGAAATAAGGAATAGAACACATTCCTTCCAGATGACAACACTCAGATAAACAGGATTCATCAGCAGACTATAAATAAGACAGATAACAATACTCTAATCAAGGAGAAAACCACACATCCACAAAATTGGTCGGACAAGTTACGATGTATAAATAGACAAACCTCACATCAATCACACTCATGCTGTTACCTAGTTGGGTAGCAAAATGTCAGCGAGAAAACAACTAAGCTCAGAGAGCAATAAGAACCTCACTGTTCAGTCCTAAGTCCTACATATATTTTCTTCTTTTTTTTAAAGAATATTTTTCTGGTACAAAGTTGGGGCTATATATACAGCAGCTACTAATATATTAGATACACAAGTGATAACCTAAAGAAATCAATTGGTTGTATTTGCTTTCTACATACAGAGGCACAAACATGCTAACTATATTTACAGCTAATTGTGGTATATGCCCAGCCTATGTGGTTAATTCAATGCATGAGTAACCACAACAAACTGAGATTACATCAAAATGGCAAGGGCATGATTATATAATGATGCAGATCTCATTCTTTTGTGTTTATACTCCAATATCTGACACAAGCACATTAGTTGTGGGAGTTGCATCCTGACATCATGATGCATGTTTCATCACTTTCCCACCCTTAGGAAATCTGTGATTCAGTGGATTAATTTAGTTGGATTAACTGAGAAAAATACAATTCAATTAATCATTGGTATAAATATGTTAGTCAAGCAGCCATTCTTTTCAAATTTTAGTCACATTAATAGCTCTGATTTTCCCACAGCCACACAAGTAGAATGATGAATAAAATGTCAGAACATTTGCTCTCTTTTATCCTTTCCTAAGCCAGGTTGCCACGAGTGATGTACAGTCTCTGATAATATCATCCAACCATTTTTGTGCTGATTAGAGTTAATTTCTCACACTGATAAGAAATCAACAGATGCAGATTGACTTCCCTTCTCATTACAGAGAAACCTCTTCCACTTTGCACTGAAAAAGTATAAGAAAATAAAGCATAATTTATTATCACAAACAGGCGCTGTATGACCCTCTAATTCACTAATGAAGAAATAGCCTTAACTTTGAATCAAATGCAGTGCAGTGATATCTGGCAAATCTTAAAAGCTGGAATTTTATTTTACAACCTAGGCCTGTCAAACCATAATCATAATTTAAATCTGCTGTCTTCTAGGAAATCTATTGCCAACAAACTTTTCCTAATGACTGATCTCGCAGAACCCATGTTTGTCATCTGGCTGGAAAAAAAACTGAGTTTTCTCCAATATTCCTGAAAAGAAGGTTCCTTAAAGCTATTTAGCACTTCTTAACCATTCCATCTTAGAAAGCATACACAACAGGTGGGTGAGAGAGGATGGCACATGCTCTCAAACCAGAAAGCCCATGGTTTTCTTTCAAGTAACATAGAGTTTCTTTGTCATTGTCTTCCTCCAGTATGGTAACTTCCAAGTTCAGCTGAGAGTTTTAAAAATTTCTTGATGACAATTGACACTATAAAATGAATGCACAAAACTGATGAACCAACCGATACACCGGAAGTATATATGAGAGTAGATGTTTTTAATGTTTTGTACGTTTGTCTGTTTGTAGAAAATTAATAAAATTTAAAAAAAAAAAAATTCTTGATGATCTTCCACCTCAGAACTATTTTGGGTTGACCTGCTTAGTAGACCAACTAAGGTCAAGTAGGCATTACTACACACCAGGGAGAAAAGTCAATGGAATGCAATTATTTTAGCCAGAAACATAAACACAGAGTGACAGAGAATGTCTACTTAAGATAAATGCCAATCATGTGACTTCAGAACTGTCTGTGATTTTGAAGGAAATTTGGCCTATGAGTGTGCTGCAAAACTCATTCATTATGAAGGATATTTAATAAAAATGTAGTCTATTATTTTTGTTAAAAATGTAGCATTTTTTTTTTAAACAGGAATGTTATTGGCATGTGAGCCAATTCTGGTGGAAAAACAGGCCTGAATCTGTTTAAGCACTCCATTCTGCTGTAGTAATTACATCAACCAATGCCACTCACCGGAACGCAGTTGATCTTTCTCCATTCCAACACTAGTCTTAACAAAAGGTTTAACAATAGCATGGATTATTTGGGGCAAGGGTTAACATGGCAAAATAAATTACTTTTCATCCTTACTGATTTTGAACTATTCAAAAACTTCAAAATCAATTTTATCTCCCTCATTTCCTCCTATTGTTTAATGATTTCTAATATCAAGATGGCTGTGTTTCATCATACTTTATTTTTTTTTTCTTTTCTCTTCTGCTGCTTAAAATTATTTCTTGTGCTCATTTTCAAATAAACATTTTCAAATACTCCCTGCTGCTTTCATTCTCCAAGAGAAAGGAAAACTTTCCCACTGGCAAAGAGAGATTAACAGTTGCCAGCAATTCAGATTCCTGATTCTAGGGATCTCGTCACCTTATCTGCAGATTATTATGCTAACATAATTATGTTTCTGTATAATGAATTAATTTTAGGGTGTTTCACCATAGCTACTGTTAAAAGTGTTTTAAGTCAAGCTCTATATATTGCTCTATTTTCTCTGAAAATGAAGCACACCCAACATACTTTTAATCTTCTTCGCTTTAGATGTCTTGATATTAAGCAGCATTTGGCTACAACTTTAAAGAAAAACATTGTTTTGAATTCTTCTATGCCTTGATCTGCCCATCTTTCCTCTAAGTGGACTTGTGTAGCCCAGAGTTCTCAAGCAGAGCTTCTTAAGTTTTATGGCTTGGTCTCTATGAAAGCCATGGGATTCTTTCAAGCATGACTCCAGGACTTCATGTTGTTTTATAATATTTAAAACCTTGAGTACAAATTTCCAGGATATCATAGCAAAAAAAATCACTCAAATGCTGCCATGGCCACAGGTCAGAATGCATTATCTTATCCAATTTTCTTGGATCAATTTCAGGAAAATCCTTGTGATTCATCCTACTGCTTATTCTATTTTGTCTTACTAGAGTTTGCTATGGCTTGATAAAGTAGGTCCAGGAAATTGTGAATTTATCACTGCGGGAGGAAGAGGTACTAATGAACAAAAGTAAACCGATTCTGGAATCAAAGGAATTATAATAACTATTATCTAACAAGTATAATGATTCCTTTTTGATCAAGATGATTGAGAGCATGGTAACAATCAGCAATTAGAATGCCTGCAGCAAATGTAACATTAGTTCAGTTTAATTTGTGATCGCTCATTTGTAGTAATTTCACAGAATTTGGAAAATAACCAAGATAGCATGACATACTATTTTAATGCTTCCTTACTGGAAAATTTGAAGTTTGTGGCACAGCAACAAAAAATATACCAATTTTTTCCTTAAATAGTGGTTTTATTAGCAAATCATTTGGGATATATTTAAATACTAGCTCAATACCCATGCTTCGTTACGAAACTATGTGCTCAGGCTTAGTTTTGGGGGAGGAAAATAAGGGGGAGGGGGAAATTCTGCCTCTGCTTACCAGCATCCATAGGTATTCATCTGGCTAGTGTCCTGTCAATGTGTGAGAGTTGAAAAACTGAAACAGTATTTGGTGTGTGAGCAAGAAGGAGACAGCAAGGAGCCTGGGTGTGGCTTTGCTTAACTGTTCTGTACTAAAGCTGCTTGGTGCTATGAAAGTAAAACTGAAACTGAAACCCCTCTCCTCTGCTTGAATTTTGCATTTGAAACAGATTTCTTTTTAGGTGGGGAGGGGGGGTAGAACTCCTTAGCATCAGAGCATGTTAATAATGATATATGAAATACTAATGCTCTGATGGTCATTTCAAAAAATCCTTTCTTAGTGAGCACCAAGAAGCCAAGAGGAATATATGTGCCAAATTTCAAGTTTGTATGCTTTATGGTTCTGGAGATTTTATGATGATGAATGACTGGTATTTCGCTTTTATATATAGAGATGTTACTTATGCCATTTGATAAAAATACTACTACTACTACTACTAGTAGTAGTTAGTAGTAGTAATAGTAAGCAACTGTTGAAAGGTGCCAAAATGACTTTCTTTTGAGGATTCAATTTTCCCGCTGGGAGAGCTCTGGCGCTAGGGTATGGACAACTGCTTGAAAGCTGGATCTTTTTATTTTTCAGGAAGGTGGAGAACAGCAAGAAGTCTGCATTCCTGGGTTAGCTTGCTTCTTATGGTAAGTCCCTGGCTTTTTATACCCTTTTCTCCCTTTGTAAGTTGATTTTGTGTGAATGTTTGCATTTGTGCTTAATGTTTCAAATCCTGTTTGAGTTTGTCTTTATTCCCGCTGGCAAACTCCGCGGGGTGCGGAAGGCAAACTCCATGGGGTAGCCAGATTGTATTATTGATTTTCTCTAATCTCTTTTAGCTTTAAGATAGTTTTTCATATTTGTTCTGTGGCAATCTCCTGTCTGTCCCTTTTGTAGTTTATATTTTGTGTCTTTTGTCTGTTTATTTTGCTTATTTGGTATGTCCTGTGTTTGTAAGGATTTTCTAAATTATCTTTTTGTTTCCTTTTCTTATTTGTCTAGTTTTCTTAATTACTCAGGCTTTTGTCTGTAGGGATTCTTTAATACCTTTTTATTTGATTCCTTTTCCAATATAAGTTTGTTTTATGGCTAACCTGATGTTCCCCTTGGGCTTTTTCTGTTTTTGTGACACTACTGTCTTCATGAAGTTCCCTTTCCACACAACTTAGAACTAAGGAGACATTTCCTGACAGAACAATTAATCAGTGGAACAACTTGCCTCCAGAAGTTGTAAATGTTCCAACACTGGAAGTTTTTAAGAAGAGATTAGATAACCATTTGTCTGAAGTGATGTAGGGTTTAATGACTAGTCCAGGGGGCTGGACTAAAAGATCTCCAAGGTCCCTTCTAACTCTGTTATTCTATTCAAATTCTATTAAAGGAAATATTGAAGAAATAGTCTGCCACGAAACAGATAAAAGAAGAACATCACACTTTCAGATTTACTGATCTGGAGTTGAATTTTATATGCCTGAAACTCACACTATGTTTAAAAAGCAAATTAAATAGAAGGATTTCTGAGTAATTTAATTATTCTCTCAAAAGAAACTTTCTTTCAGAAGTTTTTGACATACTCTCAGGTGAGCTTCGTCCTTTCTTTTAGATTTATGATACTTTCAGTTTGATAGAAATTGGAAAGGCTCCTGGACCAGATGGAATATCTCTGGAATACTGTAGTATAAAAATCTCCACATAGCTACACTGAAAACATTACAGGCATTTTTAAAATTTGAAAGCATCATACAATGAAGCCTATATCACTTTAGTGGTATAAATTAGTGGTAATCACTAATTTGAAAGGCTGGAAAGATCCTACCCAGAGCACACAATATTGAGCAAGTTGTCTGTTAAATGTAGGTTAATACATTTAATAAGTTTAGTATACTTAGTACATTTAGTATATTTAGCACTTCATTGGGAAGATTACAGAAGGTATTACCCACAATAATTTGTCCTGCACAATCTGATTTTATTAAAGGACATTAGAAAAAGGACATCATAATATAAGAATCCTGGTCAATAAAAAAACCTTGTAAACTGATATCAGAGGAATTAGCATCACAGAATGCTGAAAGGTTATAGTTAAAATCAAGTTTTTTAGTTCATGTGTTACAGAAATTTAGATTTCCTATATAATTTATATCTTTGCTTAAAATGTATTATTTTAATTTCCCCCTACCAATGGGATTATTTCACTAATTACTAGAACACTGTGGAAGTTATCAAGCATGTTCCATATTGCTTTTAATTTTAAATTGATGCAGGAACCATTTCCATGCCTAGTAAGACAAACTCATGAAAACTAAACATTTTTAGTTGAATTTGCTAAATATGGTACTGGTTTTATATATATATATATATGTTTTCTTAGGTTTTCGCGGGTACTTACATGTGTGCTGTTTAGCTTCCTTCAGGTATTATCCCACGTCATTGTAGTTCTGTTAAAGTTGTAGCAACGTTTCAGCAGAATCTCATCTGCCATCTTCAGGCTTCTGTATGGATATGGGTCTTACAGCTCCTGGTTTGAAATTTGAGGCTGGTCCATTCTGATTGGTTGGGAGCCTGGACCTATTTCATTGGACTTGGAGTTTGATTGATTGGTGTTCCTGGTTTCTTCTGTCTGTTTTGTGGCTTTGATTGGCTGGCAACAGTCTGTTCTTGTGTTGGAGGCTTTTAGTGCAGCTTGGCTCCGTGTGAAGGGACGGCTGCTCTTCATTAGCAAGCTGCTATTCATTAGCAAGCTGGGTTTCACCTGGGTGCCTGGTGGGGGGGTTAGGTTGGAGCTATCAGAGGGAGTCTGTTTTTGCCCAGGTGTTTGCCTGGCTTGTGGCATGGAGATCTTTCTATTTGAGAGTGCAGGCTTCCAAATGATTGACAGTCTGGTGGAATCATCTCTTCTATTCATGCTGTCAGGTCTTTTTTCAATCTCTATGGCTTCTCTGATGATTCTGTGGCTGGGGTTTTCTATAGTGGCCAGGGTTTTAGTGCCATTGAAGTTGATGTTGTGACCTGTGGTTTTCATGTGTTGGACTAGTGAGGAGGTGTGTTCCAGCTTTTTTACTGCATTTTTGTGTTCCTCTAGGCGGGTACTTATTCTTCTATTGGTCTGTCCAATGTATGTGGCCGGGCATGATGTACAGGGAATTTCGTATATGCCTTGGTTTTCCAGGTCAATTTTGTCTTTGGGGTTCCTCAGGATGGCTGCTATTTTTTTGTCTGTTTTGAAGGCAGTCTTGATGTGATGCCTGTGTAGTATCTTACTGATTTTATCTGTGGTACCTCTTATGTAGGGCAAGACAGCTGTTCCATAGATCTGTTGATCTTCTAGGTCTCTGTTATGTCTTGGTGTGTTTTTGTGGATCAAGTTGGTGATTTTGTTTTTGTGGAAGCCATTGGCTGTCAATACTTCAGTCAGGGTGCCTAGTTCAGTCTTTATATGTGTCTTGTCTGCCAGGCATTTGGTTCTGGTAATTAGGGTTTTCGCTACGGAATTTATCTGTGCTGGGTGGTGGTGGGATTGGGCGTTGAGGTAGCGGTTGGTGTGTGTTTTCTTTTGGTATATGGTGTGTCCCAGTGTGCCATCTGTTCTTTTGTAGATTAGTACATCTAGGAATGGTAGTTGTTTGTTTATTTCCGTTTCCATGGTGAACTTGATTTTGGGGTGTGTGTTGTTTAGGTGTGTTAGGAAATTGTTTAGGTTTTCTTTTCCATGGGGCCAAATCACAAATGTGTCATCGATGTATCTTAGCCATAGTTTGGGTTTGTGGGTGGCATTAGCCAGGGCTCTGGATTCGAATTCTTCCATGAACAGGTTTGCAGTGACGGGTGACAGTGGTGATCCCATAGGGGCTCCTTCAATTTGCTTGTATCTTTGTCCTTTGTATATGAAATATGTGTTGGTTAGGCAGTGTTCTGTTAGTTCCATGAGGTCTTTAGCTGGTTGGTATTTATTTTTGATGATTTCAAGAGTTTCTTTTATTGGGACTTGAGTGAATAGTGAAACCACGTCGAAACTTACAAGCAGATCTTCTTGTTCTACGTGTAGATCTTTGATCATTTCTAAGAAGTGGTATGAGTTTTGTACATATGAAGCTGTGGTTTCAGCATGGGGCTGTAGTTGTTTTGCTAAGTATTTAGCTAGGTTTTGTAATGGTGCTCCTATGGAGCTGACTATGGGTCTGAGAGGTATGCCTTCTTTGTGTATTTTTGGGAGGCCGTATAATTTGGGGCATCTAGAAGATTTTTCTCTTGGGATGATCGTCTGTTGGATTTCTTTGCTTATGTGGCTGGTTATAATTTTCTTCTTGGTTGATTTTTCTAGATATGTGGTTGGGTCTGTATTTATAGGTTTGTATGTGGAGTCTTGGAGTAGGTCTGTCAATTTTGTTTCATAGTCTTTTCTGTCCATTACTACTGTGGCATTTCCTTTGTCTGCTGGGAGTATGATGATATTATTATCATTTTTCAGGGTTTGTAACGCTCTGAATTCATCTTTTTGCAAATTATTTTTGGGTGGTTTCATTGTGCATAAGATGTGAGTAACCTGGTGTCTTATTCTGTCAGCTTCATCTGTATTTAATTTGGTTAGGCTGGATTCTACTGCACATATGATGGATTCTGTTGGGATTTTTTTGGGTGCTATGGCATAATTGAATCCTTTGGATAGGACATCTGTTTCTTCATTAAGTTTCATCTAAGTTTCATCTGGGTGCCTGATGGGGGGGTGTTTGAGCTGGAGGCATCAGAGGGAGTCTGTTTGTGCCCAGGTGTTTGCCTGGCTTGTGGTGTGGAGATCTTTCTATTCGAGAGTGCAGGCTTCCAAATGATTGACAGTCTGGTGGAATCATCTCTTCTATTCATGCTTTCAGGTCTTTTTTCAATCTCTATGGCTTCTCTGATGATTCTGTGCCTGGGGTTTTCTATAGTGGCTAGGGTTTTAGTGCCATTGAAGTTGATGTTGTGACCTGTGGTTTTCATGTGTTGGACTAGTGAGGAGGTGTGTTCCAGCTTTTTTACTGCATTTTTGTGTTCATCCAGGCAGGTACTTATTCTTCTATTGGTCTGTCCAATGTATGTGGCCAGGCATGATGCACAGGGAACTTCGTATATGCCTTGGTTTTCCAGGTCAATTTTGTCTTTGGGGTTTTTAAGGATGGCTGCTATTTTTTTGTCTGTTTTGAAGGCAGTCTTGATGTGATGCCTGTGTAGTATCTTACTGATTTTGTCTGTAGTACCTCTTATGTAGGGCAGGACAGCTGTCCCATAGGTCTGTTGATCTTCTAGGTCTCTGTTATGTCTTGGTGTGTTTTTGTGGATCAAGCTGGTGATTTTGTTTTTGTGGAAGCCGTTAGCTATCAATACTTTAGTCAGGGTGCATAGTTCAGTCTTTATATGTGTCTTGTCTGCCAGGCATTTGGTTCTGGCAATTAGTGTTTTGGCCACGGAATTTATCTGTGCTGGGTGGTGGTGGGATTGGGCGTTGAGGTAGCAGTTGGTGTGTGTTTTCTTCTGGTATACGGTGTGTCCCAGTGTGCCATCTGTTCTTTTGTAGATTAGCACATCTAGGAATGGTAGTTGTTTGTTTTGATACAAGCAAATTGAAGGAGCCTTATGGGATCATCACTGTCACCCGTCATTGCAAACCTGTTCATAGAAGAATTCGAATCCAGAGCCCTGGCTAATGCCACCCACAAACCCAAACTATGGCTAAGATACATTGATGACACATTTGTGATTTGGTCCCATGGAAAAGAAAACCTAAACAATTTCCTAACACACCTAAACAGCACACACTCCAAAATCAAGTTCACCATGGAAACGGAAATAAAGAAATATATATATATATATATATATATATATATATATATATATATATATA
>BLBF01000003.1:96582574-96593243 GCA_015471245.1 Laticauda colubrina | reverse complement strand
ATATATATATATATATATATATATATATATATATATATATATATATATATTAGAATTAAAACTAACTGATAATGAATAGCATAAACTATAATCTTGTAGTGGGCAGCAGTAAAACAATGACTTAAAACATAATTTAGCCATTCTGAAAATTCCTGCCAGAATGTGAAGAGCTCAGGACAATTCCTGAAAGGCAGAACTGCTAAAGCTTAGAACAAAAATCTGGCCCCATTGTTAATCTGATAAACTTTTCATTGATAATAATAAATACTTACTTATTTATGAAATGCATATCCTACTTTTCCTCTTGACTGCTTTTGTTGCTCTGGGTTATTTTCCCAAGACATTTATGAAGTTCAGAGAAGATGATATTTTGCATGGCACTCAAAATCAAACTAGTCAGCAACATTTTAAAATTATGTCTTTTTAATGTGGTTTAAGATTTATTGTGTAGTGCAAAATTGGCAATTTATTTATTTATTAAAAGGTATAGAAAAAAAACAAAAAGGGAGAACGAATAAACATGAGTGTGTTATGTTACATAAGATGGAATAAATATAGAATTCCATCTTAAATAAGATAGAATCAAACTGTTATATAATTGAACTGATATTTAAACTAAATAACAATTAAAGAAAGGATAGTTATGGTGTTTTCTGTTACTATTCTGTATATGTGGGTGAAGGTTTGTACTGTATATGTGTTTAGATTTTGAAGTGGTCCTCTAACTGAGGTAGAGAAGTTGATATTTACCAATTGTTGAACCAGCTCGTATTATGGAAAGTAAAAGCATATTTCTTTGTTAAGCTTTATTCCAGAGCAGAATCTTTCTAAGAGCCTGAATCTCATCAATGCAGCAGGCAGCAGGTTGCTGTTCTTCTGTTAAGCTAAGAAGCAATAGATAAACAGGTGGCCAACTTTTACATTGAGGCACTGTCACATCTTCAGCCAGACCCCCTTCGCTTACCACTGGTAGGCAAGACCTGTAACAAAGGCAGTATGATGTATGGGAGAGCAGGCATTCTTACCTGCTGCCTGCCCAGCTTCATGTTCCTCCCTCTATGGAGGTCAACAAAATGGATGAAATAAGGCTGGCATCGTTCAGTGCCTGTACCTATCTATCAAAAACTATATCAGAAAGGGATGCCCGAAGAAGGGAGGAACATCTGAGTGCAATCTCTCACCAAACCATAGCAAATTTAGCAGGATGTGGACAGCACCTCCTGATGCAGTCCAAACAGCAGAAATAAAAATGGGTGCCCGGTTCTGTTTTTGTCAGCTTTACTCTGCTTGCATTTTTGCCTGTGGGACAGAACATACATTTGATCTGTTTACATTAAAGGCAATTTGAAGTAGAGCTAAATTTTCAGGAATCAGTCAGTGTTGACTACTGGTGACTATTTTGACTACAATAATCTCTGCGGTTTTCTTTTTCAGAAGTGGTTCACATTGCTTCCTTCCTAGGGCTGTAGAGCAGGACTCGCCCAAGGCCATCCAGATGCCTTTGTGCCTAAGGAAGGACTAGAACTCACAATCTCCTGGTTTCTAGCCTGGTGCCCTAACTGCTGCATAATCCTGGCTCTCTGATTTCTTATGAGAGGGTAATATATACCAAATTGAAGACAAAATTTGAAATCCTTTCTTCCCTTTACAGAGAAATGGCAATACCCTTTTTAGTTCTTGGCAGAACTGAATAATTTTGAGTCACTGTTGAAACTTCTGAGAGGGATAGGACTTGCCAAATTTCAGATTATTGGGTGCAAGGAATTTAAGTTGTTACTCGTCTTATTTTTCTCATTTCTCAGACCTGACTGCAAAGAATAAAGAACAAAGACTCTCCCACCAACAGAGATAAAGTTGTGGGGAACTCTATTCTTCAACTTTCTGCTAAAGTAAGTATTTTTTCTGAATCAACTTTTTTCCTTGTGAATGAATGCTAGTTGGTATCACAGCAGTTTTGAAAAAATGTTTTATTATTTAATAAATGTATCCATAATGGTATACCATGCAAGTCTTCATTTTATTCATTATCTGTCTAGAGAATTAGATAATAAAGGACTTCAATGCTATCATTTTGGTGTTAATGAACTAGTCCTCAAGCAGCTTTTATAATAATCTGAGTTTGGCATCCCTGGTATAATTGAATGAGAATGAATGTCCTTCCAGCATTGTAGTATCAACCACTTTGCAATTATAAGACCATGAAATGTCTGCTTTGCTTGGACTCTTCTTAATTTCCAGATCAGTGATACGCAATTCAAAAGAATATGAGTATCTATAAAAACCATTTTTTCATTCAGAATATTGAATAACATTTGTTTAAATAGGAGAAACTATGACACGTGTACCTATTAAAAAAAATATTTTAAAAGCATCATAATTCTATAAATTACTTTATAGAAACCCACCAATTTCTTTTTTAAAAGAACATACCTCCAATACAAATAAAAACTTTTCTTCCTTATTGTAATCATAAAATCTATAGAAATATGCCACATCATTCTCTATATATCATATTAATGTAAGGCAAGAAACAGACAAGTCAAAATTTGTGATGTGGGTATAATAAAAGAAAAGATGTTCAGCAAAGGCACCAGTTGACTTGTTTCTAGCAGATGTTTAAAATATATCATGCTGAGGAATTTTGGGAATTGGAGTCCACATATCTCAAAGTCTCAAAGGTTGAGCAGCACTGCATTATATTATCAAATCAATAGTTCTTTCAGTACTCTTACCTTGATCTAGTCTTGATTTAGTCTTACCAAAGCTTTCTTGTGATAAATGCTTACTCTTATCTGACAATGAGATTGTCTTTGGGCCATCCCCAAAATTGAAATTTTTGGAGGATGGAGGAGGAAAAGTGGGACTAAGATTTGTATAATCTTAGTAATATCTATTGCTTCATGCCAATCCACTTGTTGTCTATTGTTAGCATGTTATTAGTTGTCTGTCTCCTATGTTGTGAGTTTAAGGCATTCTACGCATACTATGACAACTTACAATAACTATGTACTATAAGGGACAGATTTGTTGATATATGAATGGAAGAATAAGAAAAGTTGAAATTAATCTCATGCTATGAAGAATATAGACTATCAGATGAACATACTGAAACACCAAAATATGGAAAGATGCAATCTATTCTATCTCTCATTACTATCTGAAGGGTAGCTGTATATACTTCAGAGGCTAATCTTTGGGATTGGTAGGCCTATAGTCCATAGAGCAATACCTGATGTAGATAGCTAAAAATAGCTGAGGATTGTCTTTATATAAGGTCCTTATGAACTTGATTGAATCAATAACCTCTGCTGTTGTAATTCTTCCTTCAAGCCAAAAATACTGTTCCCAAGTATTGTGATTCTCATTTATGTTTATCACAAGAAAATTTGTCTAATATCTATGGCAGAGATCTGGAATATATTCTCTGTCCATGACCTATCACTCAGGACAAACTGTTTTTAGAAAAACTAAAGAGACTATTTCTACTTGCCAGTGAGGAAATAGAATAAGTTCTGCTTCTTCATTATTATTTATCTCACCACCTTTATCATTTCATTCTCCTACCAAATTGAATGTTAGCATTCAAACAAAGTGGATTCAATATTCCAGTTTTCCAAAGATGATTTCTATGGCTTACTCTAATATGCCAATCATCATTCTTGAATTGTAATTTATAGTGACATGGATTCTGTCCCATTATTTTTCTGTGCAAAATTACTTTTTATACTATAAAAACAATTTTACACAACTGCAAATAAATCACATAGATTATAATTATAGATTTTTTGTTTCAAAGTTTTCTTTTTTCATAACATTCATCTATTCATGTTCTTTCTTTAGTGCATTGATAGTGTGAATAACCTGGGAAAAAATAACAAAATACATTCATTTCTTAGTTTTTATTCCAGTTGCACATAGTTGTTCATAGCTGTGAAAATTTCCATAATGAAGAAATAGAGCATATCACAGTTTAAATAAGCAAATTATAAATTCTTAATTATCTTCAGAACTATCTAAAACAACCCCATTGTAGCATTTTTGAAATTGTCTTTGTTTTATAGCCAATTATTCTTTTCAGGTTTACTTGCCAAAAGTTCTTTATAATTTTTTTATAACTGTTCATTTCCATGTTAAGAGAAATCTATTGTATCCCCCATGAAATGTTTGATATTTTAAAAAATGTAATCCTGATTGCTTTAGAACTCTAGCAACTAAAAAAAATGAATTGATACCTTTTTAAAACGTGTACAGTAAGTGCTGATAAAGATGTTTTTTCTTGACTAAAATATTCCCTCTCTTTTTAATATTATCAATATGATACAAAGTTAAATAGTTAAAACATTTAAAAGCTTTACTAGTTTAAGAGGCAGCTGATATAAAAACTCAGTGGCCACACATTTGCTTAGATCCAGGCATGGAAATTCATAAGTCCTGCTGCTTTTGTCAAACTGGTGAAAGAGTCTATCCCATTATGCTACAAACTCCATCCCTTTGGGACATGCATATGGTGTCACAATACATATATAATTGAACAAGGTTTTCAATGTGATGGCAGGATGCTTTTTTTTTTTTAATCAGAGTGATCAATTAACCAGCCTGCAGGCATCTGGGGACTCAGATTAATGTAATACAGTTCAGACTTCTACAGATCCAAATAAACAAATGATTTAAAAAAAACCTTGGAATAAATTTTAATCATTTTTTAAATATCTTTTCTTTTTTTTTTCAAATGAGTGGAATGATCAATCACAAAGGAGATAAAAAAAACAATTTAATCATATCCAATGTAACCGTAGAACCTTCAATTTTATTTTATTTTATTATTTTATTGGTACATTTTCTGCTGACCAGCTTATCTGTAACTAGAGCAAATTTATTCAACTATATTATGAGAATTTTAACACAATTTTTATTTCCCACTATCCACAAACACAGATATTATTAGTTTTGCTCTCTTGAAGATAACGGCTGTATTCTCTGCGTTATTGTTCATCCACAAATGTCTACCATCAATGTACCATCAATGTAACCATTTTGTTTGGCCCCAAAGCGGTTCATCATCCAGAACCTAACTGTAAGTGCCTTGTGAGTTCTGAAGTAATTCTGATGTAATGGACACGAAGCAGAAAGCTGAAAGTCAACCAGAAAGATTCCCATGAAACAGGGGAATCTGATGTAGTCTCCCTGATGTAGTTTATCAGATATTTTCGATTATTGTGCCTTCTTACAACTAGCCCTTGTACTTTCCTGGAAGTAGAATGAGGCATCTGGCTAGAATTATAAAATGCCTTAAACCTTCTAAGCTTGCCAAAGATATTCTGCCATCCAGATTTCCTTCATTTTGTGAGTGGGTGAGTATATGGCTGTTTAGAAGGAAAATTCTCCCTCCATCAACATGTTAGTCTATGAGCATAAAAAGAGATCATGTTTTTGAGCCAATGTTAAAGCAACTTTTACTACTTCAATTAATGAATAACCCTTTTATTTTTTTAATTCATGTTTTCAGTAAAAGACTAAAGTTTTGTTAACACTTTGTTTCCTAATATGTCCATTTTTAAAAAATCATCCCATTCATCCTAGAATAGAATAGAATAGAATAGAATAGAATTCTTTATTGGCCAAGTGTGATTAGACACACTTTACTAAACACAAGGAATTTATCTTGGTGTAAATACTCTCAGTATAAAGAAAAGATACATTTGTTAAGTACCAAGAAACATAATATACAATACTTAATCTTGTCATAGGGTACAATCAACAATCAAATCATACTCGGAAGTCAATATAAATCGTAAGGATACAAGTGACAAAGTTACAGTCCTACAATCACAAGTGGGAGGAGATAGGCGATAAGGAGTGATGAGAAGATTAACAGTAATAGTAGTGCACACTTTGTAAATAGTTGAACAGTGTTGAGAGAATTATTTGTTTAGCGGAGTGATGGCTTTCAGGAAAAAACTGTTTTTGTGTCTAGTTGTTCTGAGGTGCAATGCTCTATAGTGTCGTTTTGAGAGAAGGAGCTGAAACAGTTTATGTCCAGGATATGAAGGGTCTGTAAATATTTTCACAGCCCTCTTTTTGACTCGTGCAGTATACAGGTCCTCAATTGAAGGCAGGTAGGTAGTAATTGTTTTATCTGCAGTCCTAATTATCCTCTGAAACCTGTGTCTGTCCTGTTGGGTTGCAGAACCAAACCAGACAGTTATAGAGGTGCAGTCAATAATTCCTCTGTAGAGCTGTATTAGCAGCTCCTTGGGCAGTTTGAGCCTTCTGAGTTGGCATGAAAGAACATTCTTTGTTGTGCTTAGGGTGAAGGTTTTTTTTTATTTTTTTAAGTCAGAAAAGCATTGTAATCTGAAATCTGTCTGCTAAGTTTAATTGATTTTTGAAGAGGCATGTAATCGGAAAGGAGCATTGCTTCTAAATCAGCCTTCCCCCATCTGGCATCTCTTGTCCAAGGCTAGCTGAAAAGTCCAGGAATTGCAACTTGAATATATCTGAAGGGACAAATGGAGACGCTGTTCCAAACTGATGAAATTACTTCACCTTCCAGATATTCTTTTTGTATACAAGGTTAAAAAATCTATTTGCTGAGCCCTTCTGGACACTTATGGTGGAAGCAATTCTTTAACTCTGGCTTCTTTCCCAGATGCCATATAATGTAAAATATTTGTCGTGATTTTTATGTTAACCCAATTTCAAGTGATAGCTTGCTTTTAGAACCCAATTGTTCTCTGATGAGAAAAGAGGAATCACACTTTAATTACAGCTCATATACTCTCACACCACAGTATTACTTCTTACATTCAATAAAGGACAAGTAGGAATAGAAATCCCAATAATTTATTTGCTTTGGCCTCATCCCCCTGACAAAGGCACCACCATTTTTATATGGCAGGAACCCATGAAGCTGTTTTTGTGTTACCCTCAGCCCACATCTATGGCAGCTTAAAGTAATCCTTAACCATTTCAATTTTGAAGCCATATACTGCCTCTTCTCACAATATAAGCCTTGCTTTATACACAATCTATAATGCTTTATCAGTGAGGACGGTGGGGATGCGGGCAAAGCATATAGTCTATCAAGACCCTACTGGCCATTTTATGTGCTGTTCAGACATGGCCCATCCTTCAGTCACTGTATGTTGCTCTCCATGGTCATTTTATTTGGGGCTCAAAACAATCTGGATGATGATCCGGATGCTGAACAGAACTGCCCATTTGTTGCTCAGCAATCACTTTTTGAAGTATTTGTTCAATGTTAACATAGGTTTTATCTTACATTTTAGTAGGCCTAGTGCTTTTTTTTTTTTTTTTTTGAAAAACAGAGAGTGTGCTAGTCCTTGGGTACATGGGCTATTTAAACCAAGACAGAGAGCTAAGTTCTGCCAAGGATTTGCTGTTGCTTCTGTCAACAAGACTTTGCATGGCTATAATTTTACTAAATGCTCTGATGAACTATTGTCTTTTCCTACACCATTTTGGATATTTCACATGCTCTCATGTTCTGGTAATACTGCCACTCCCCTTGCAGCACTATTCAAGGTTGGAACCCTTTATTATTGATTATTGCTTTTCACTTCACCCGACATCCCCTCCTCTGTGTCTGTTTACTTGACAGGTCATAGAAGTGAAGGAGAAGAGTGTCAGCTCCAAAGAACTAAGTAGATGTGGAATTTTTCTGAGTAGTTCTGTATTGTTGTTCACCTATAACAAAGCTGTCAAACTCCTGGCCCGCAGGCTGGATGTGTCACATGCTGGCCACATCCACACCCAGTTTAGTGAAGGGAAAAAAATGTCCTGATATGTCACACTGTCATGACTCCCCAAATAAGACAAATGCTCTGACATCAACTCAAAAGATTCCTTTATTCGGAATGTCAGCAGCCACAGCAAAAAGTTTCTCTTGAAAGCTACAAGTCCGGCTGGCTGGAAGATGTATGGTTGTCTGCCACATCTATTCATCTCTGCTGTTCCTTTTATCCTCAGAGCTAGGGTGGGGCCTCGCTAGCAGCAGTGGTTCTTCCTTCCCCAGGACCAGCCCACGACTTTCTACTGGTCTCCTCTTCTCTGCCTTCTGTGCAGCCATGCGACAGGCACTGGATCCAGCTGTTCCTCCTCTTCTTCTTCATCAACCACCTCCAGACTTGGAAGGTGTTGACTCTCCATCTGAGAGCTGATGGATGTCCCAGGCTCCACCTCTCTCTCTCTCTCTCTCTCTCTCTCTCTCTCTCTCTCTCTCTCCCCCAAGTCCATTCCCTCTTCTTCCTCGGAGCTCCCAGTCGCCCTGATGCTGAAACTGATTCCCATGCATCCTCCTCCTGTTCTGATTCTGCTGCTGAAGGGACCAGCAGCTGACAGGCCACAACACCCTCACCTATAATGAAAAATGAAAGCAACTATCTAAATTATTATTAGAAAGCAACTATCTCAATTACTGTTAGATATTTTTTCTGTGAATTGGTAGGAAGGGTCCACCTCTACTCTTTTCCTGCCTACCAGACATTCCAAACTCCACTGTCTCTTTGTTCTCTGGGAAAAAAAAAAATTCCCTCCTGCAACTCCTGACTGCATTCCACCATAGGGAGTGGGTTAAAGATGGAGAATACCCCTGGCAGCTTGGCAACTTTGGGGCACAGGTTTATTGTTATTTCATGAAAACACTAGGCCCATGTGAGAAATAGCTTAATTAGTAAATCGCAGGAGATGAGTACCACACCTGTAACCAATTCACTGACAGATGGCTAAAACCAAGTTTTAAAGCACCCACATACATCTGCATTTTGTACTTTGCCTATTTTCTATAACTTTATCTAAATCTTCAATTCTCATTAATAAGCAAAGATCCAATAAAAATTAAGAAAAATAATTTTAATGCTTATAATGCTTTAATTTTTAAATGATCATCTAATTGCTTTTGTAAATCCAATATTTCTTATAAATTGGTAATTTTAAATCCATCTTGAAACCCCTTTCAGTTATCTTCTGAAGAATTCCTCTTCAGTAGTAACTTTTGGTTCCAGTAAAGATTTAAAAAGCTCAAGCATTTCACAAGTCCACATATCAAACATTTCCTTTAAAGTAGCCATCTTGTGCTCTTATAATCAACCTTCAAAATCTTTTTTTGTGATTGATATGTAAACAAGAGAGTTTTTCCCCACATGAGAGGTTCTTTCTAATTAACTTCAAAGTCCTTCTTTAAGTCAGTTTCACAAAGCCTTACATTTATAAAGCTTTCCAGAAACAACTCTGAAATCATTTATTTGCTGTATATGACAAGAAATTGGAAAAACTAAGGACCTAACAAAGCTAAAAAGGCATGATTTTCTTTCTTGACAAAAAGATTGAAGAGAATTCCACTGAGTGACTGGTGGAGATGCAATTACAAATGTTTTTCAATGTTAAAGGAGCAATAACAAAAGTGATTATAAAATGAGGTTTTGGACAAACCTTGAGTCCATGAAAAGCTGAATTTACAGCTCAGAACAAGATGGACTCCCAGCTGATTCAAATGGCTGCAGAAATGTTGATTTTTGCCACCTACACATAAAAGTCAGCTGTTCAGAGTACATGTGGGCAATCTCTAGATCTCTCTTTCTTGATCTTCATTTAGCTTTTCAAATGAAGTCTGGAACTTGATTTCTTTTCATTTTTTCGTTGACCTTTCTCACGAAATTTTTAAAACCTTAATAAGCCTCTTTTGTAAATCCAGTATAGCAAAATTGTCCTTGTTTGTTATTTGTATATCCCCTTTAATTATTAAGATATCAGCTTGTTTCTCCTGTATGTACTTTGTAGCTCCTTTTGCTGTATCATTGTTGTAGTCTGATATTTTTAAATATATTTTCAGATCAGTTTCCATTATGTCAAATAATACTTGATAATAACTTTCTTTCCATGCTGTCAAACTTTTCATATGTCAAATAAGAGAACAAATCCCCTTTCCATGCTAAAGGAAAAGAAAACTGGCAGATGACATGAATATGTTTTACTTTAGGTTTGAAAGGAAACCACTGTCAACTATCGCCACCCTCTCCATCTCATACACCAACAAGAGCTAAGTTTCCTACAACTGGGTCCATTCCTCTGGGCACACCACTGGTGATCACAGGAAAAGACATGCTAGGTCTATTCCACAGAAAAAAGCCTGGAAAAGCATCCGACCCAGACAAGTTGATTTCTTCTTGCTTGAAAATTTGTGCTGACCAATTGGACTCCATCTTCACCAGCATTTTTAATAAATCACTGGAGATATGTCATGTTCCTTCCTGCTTCAAATTCTCTACTATCATCCCAGTACCTAAAAAAACCTCCATCAAGGGAATGAACGAGAACAGACTGGTTGTTCTGACATCCGGAGTTACAAAAAACCTGAAAACCACAACAGATCCACTGTTAGACCCCTTGCAATTTGTTACTCTGCAAATAGATTGGTAGATGATGCTGTTAATATGGCACTGCACAAGTAATGGACATTACATATTAACATACTTGTAATGCCCTAACCTGATTGGCTGAAATGAACTGCACTGTGATTGGCCAAGACGCATGATGGTGATTGGTTAGCAAGGAATCTCCCATGATTGGAAGAACTGATCGTGGGAGATTCAGAAAGCTGTCATTTGTTGTAACTATGTATCATTTATGTGCTTTCAATTGTATATCAATG
>BLBF01000003.1:96521189-96570891 GCA_015471245.1 Laticauda colubrina | reverse complement strand
GAAGGAAGGAAGGAAGGAAGGAAGGAAGGAAGGAAGGAAGGAAGGAATTTTTTTTTACACTCTCTGTTAGTTTCCCATAAAAAAACTCAATGAGAAACCCAGCATGAAGTTGGAAGTTGTTCCCACTTCCACTGTTTTTCCATTCTGTTTAGGTAAGTAAATATTTATAAAACAATGACTCAATGACTCAATAGGATAGGGTGTGTGTATGTGTGTATGTAAATACGCGCACACACACACACACACACACACACACATGCACACACTGCATTTATGCATATTCATAATTCTTGTCTCTTTATGCCTAAAATAAAAGTGAACTTATGATGGATTGTTTTGCATATGTTAGCAAAATGCAATCTCATCATTAGTACTGTATGCATATATTTATATAGAAATATAGGATTGCTTAGTAACAATCCCATGAATATTATTATTTTGCCACTGTTTCATTTAATTTTCACAAAAAATTATTAACCCATGAATCAGAATCAAAGCTTGCTCTTCTAGAATACAGAAGACTATATCTGACTTTACACTGTCCAACTGCTTCAGACAGAAACTAGAAGCCTCTGTTGGTAAAGGGACAAACTGTGCAGTTTTAAAGTCATAGATTTGAATTCAATGGAAGGATACAGTTATATTGTCTCCAATGTGACTATTGTCCACATGTACAAGTCAATGCCATCACGTATTTCAAAGAAGGAAGGGAAAGGTGAGAAGGGCTGAATGTGTTGCTATAACAACAATATTTCTGTCTGTGGTTCCCCTGACAGCTTGGTCTCTGCATGTTGCAAAGAAGTCCGTAGGTTGCCAATACATTCATTTCATTGTTTGAAGTTATTGTGCAAGAGCTTCACTTAGGTCTACATCTATTTTCTTCACCACTTATTGTTGAGTCCTGAAAGCAAACACCAGAAAAGCTTTTGAATATTACAATCCTCAAAAGACAAACCTGTACAGGTAATCCTCTCCTGTTTGCAACCACAATTGAGCCCAAATTTTCTGTTGTTCAATGAGACATTTCTTAAGTGAGTTTTGCCCCATTTTAGGACCTTCCTTGCCACAGTTGTTAAGTGAATCACTGCAGGTGTTGAATTAGAAGCATATTTGTTACGTGAATCTGGATTTGTTTACTTGTCAGAAGGTCGTAAAAGATGATCACATGATCTGGGGACACTGCAACCATCATAAATATGAACCCGTTGCCAAGCATCTGAATTTTGATCACATGACCATGGGGATGCTGCAAAGGTCATACATGTGAAAAACATATGTCACTTTTTTTAGTGCTGTTGTAACTTTGAATGGTCACTAAATGAACTTTTGTAAGTCGAGGATTACCTGTACTGCCAACTGCTGTTTTAAGAGTTATTGTTGTGCAAGATGATTCTATCTTGATGTTCTGGCTGCCATTAATAAAATAGGAAACTTTTAAGTAAGCACAGAAATAAAAACTTGGAGTTCTTGTCTTTTACTATGGAATGAAACTACAATGGAACTTTTAAACAGAGTACTATCATGTTTGATGGCCTTGCCTCTTGTAGTTGATAAGATGACCTGAATGAATAATCTCCAACTTCCTTTCCCAAGTTCTTTCAAATCAGAAAATATGGCTTTATCTATCTTATCAGAGGCTTGGAACTATCTTCTGGGTCAGCCTATCATTCCTTCTCTTAACAGCTAACAGCTGAGATCTTGGGTCATTTTCCTCTGTAGGCAAGATTACCAGGCTGGCAAATCTTTTAACTCTGAAAGACTCCAAAGTCCTGATAAAGCTACCCTTATTATTAATCCTGGTCTTCAGCTGGATTTTTGTCAGTCTCTTAAACCCCCTGTTCTATTTAAACCAAGTTTATTTATCTGTTAATCACTTTAACCAATTTCATTTACAATCCAAGAGCCTACAAAACAAGTTACAAATATAATTCAAACTTATTAATGAATAAAATTGTTTAACAAATAAATTATTTAGTGAAAATACACAATAGACTTAAAATCTCATCTCACTGACTTTTAAGTGAAAGCTTTATTTTGATCATCATACTTAAAAATCTGGCTGTTGCCATTGTAATTTTAGGATTTTCATCTGCAAGTTAATTTTTTAGATCTGTTCCAAATTTAGTTATTCCTTTGGAAATTGGACGATGTCCTTTATAACAAAGGCCTGGTTAAACACTCTTAAATTTTGCTTATACCTATATGTTTTTAAAAACTAGGAAGAATTGCTTCAGGAATTCTCAGATGAACCTTTGTAGATTGTGGTTTAAATGGGTGACTCAAAAGATCAACCAGATTGGCCTTGATCCTGATTATTTATTCCCCAGGGGTATGTCATCAGCAAATCATTGTATCAATTTAATCAACTATTTATAAATGAGATATTATAACCATATTCACTTACTTGAGTGCTTAGTGTTTAATTCTGGAAACCCAGGACAAGTTCAAAACATGTTTGCCTTCTTATCATTTAAATCTTATGAATTTAGCTTTTCTATTAACCCGTAGTATATGATTAGCTCATCTAGAAAACCAGGTTCCACAAATATATTTCCATTACAAAAGTACCTGCATGAAATGTTGCAAAGCAAAAATGATAATTATATGTGAAATTCCAAAGCAAAAATGTACTCCGACATCAAAATTGATTTTTTATTTATAATAGACTTGGAGAAACCTGGCAGTCATTCTGTTTCCAACAATTGCAAGACATCTATGATTTATACCCAAGTCATTATAATAGATTATGTGTTGTAAGTATGATGCGACTGGTGGCTGCTATATTACTCATCTTTGACCTAATTTATATAGCTAAATCTACCTTTATTTGTTTGTTACTGCTACTATGGTTTTACGGGAAGGCTGTTAAAATTATTAGCTACTCTAAGAGTTCTTTTGTCAGATATAGGATACAAATGAAAAATATATAAAGCAAATAAAATTCATATAAATGAATACGGTAAGTCTAGCTTAATGAAAGTTGAAGATGATTGTATGCACTCTTAGTGATGCATGCAATTAATTTATAGAATATAAATTAAAATTGGGGAAAGGATCCTCCAAAGCAGTCCCATAAGGTGTAATCATAATCAACCATAATCCAGGAGAAAATAATGCCAGGAAAAGTTGTTCCCAAGAAAAATGTATGAATGTGTCATGACATCATCATGAGTGAAACTTAACTAAAGGGAGATGCTGAAAAGTGCCCGGTGGGACAAATAATTCTCAAGTGGAGAAGAAAATGAAAAAAGTTAAAGAAATTAAAGTAAAAATAGGATGAATGCAGGTAGAGAAACTCCAGGTGAAACTCAAAAAATTAGAATATCGTGCAAAAGTTCATTTATTTCAGTAATGCAACTTAAAAGGTGAAACTAATATGTGAGATAGACTCATTACATGCAAAGCAAGATAGTTAAAGCCATGATTTGTCATAATTGAGATAATCATGGCTTGCAGGTCATGAAAACCCCAAATCCACAATCTCAGAAAATTAGAATATTACATGTAATCAATAAAACAAGGAGTGTACACAGAACAATATCGGACCTTTGAAAAGTATAAGTATGCATATGTACTTAGTACTTGGTTTTGGGCCCCTTTTGCAGCAATTACTGCCTCAATGTGGAGTGGCATGGAAGCTATCAGCCTGTGGCACTGCTGAGATGTTATGGAAGACCAGGATACTTCAATAGTGGCCTTCATCTTCTGCATCTCATGTCTCTCATCTTTCTCTTGGCAATGCCCCATAGATTCTTTATGGGGTTCAGGTCAGACGAGTTTGCTGGCCAATGAAGCACAGTAATCCCACAGTCATTGAACCAGGTTTTGGTGCTTTTGGCAGTGTGGGCAGGTGCCACATCCTGCTGGAAAATGAAGTCAGCATCCCCATAAAGCTTGTCTGCAGAAGGAAGCATGAAGTGCTCCAAAATCTCCTGGAAGACAGCTGCATTAACCCTGGACTTAATGAAGCATAGTGGACCAACACCAACAGATGACATGGCTCCCCAAATCAACAGAAACTGTGGAAACTTCACACTGGACTTCAAGCATCCTGCAGTGTGTGCCTCTCCATTCTTCCTCCAGACTCTGGGTCCTTGGTTTCCAAATGAGATGCAAAAGTTGCTCTCATCAGAAAAGAGGATTTGGGGACTTTGGACTCATGAGTAACAGACCAGTTCTTTTTTTCTTTCGCCCAGGTAAGATGCTTCTGACATTGTTTGTTATTCAGGAGCAGCTTAATAAGAGGAATACGACATGTGAAGCCCATATCCAGGATCCGTCTGAATGTGGTGGCTCTTTTTTTTTTTTTTAATTGGTTTTCAAGACGAACATAGGCAAACAAAACATAAAAACATCAAGCCATCTTCCATGTATATACATACAGGGTGCCGGTTGGTTTACAAATTGTTTTGTGCTTCCATTTCGTAGTCTTCAATTACAATTACATTGTATATATTCTCATATTTTCAATCAAGTATTAAATACATTAATATCATTGTTAATCAATCCTTTGACTGTACTTTTATTCATTCATGTTTTCCGAAATAATGATATTTTACTTAATTTTTTATGACAGTTCATATTATCATCTCAAATCTATCCTACAATCATTTTGTAGATATAATAAGAAAAGAATACATCTTATATACTTATCATTTTCTAAGAATCTACATATTTCATTACCATGTTTTATTGTCTAACCATTGATAGAATAGATCCCAAATTTTATAAAATTGTTTATCATCTTGTTCTCTGATTTCAAATGTCAATCTACTCATTTCAGCACATTCCAATATTTTCTTAATGATTTTCTCCTGTGATGGTACTTTTTCATTTTTCCAGTTATTAGGAAATACAATCCTGGCCACTGTTAATATATTTACAATCAGATATTTCAATTCTTTACCATATATTTCAGGTAAAATTCCCAATAAAAATATCTCTGGTTTCAAATCTATATACTTTTTTGTCATTTTTTCCAACCATGTGTGGATTTTAGTCCAATATTTTTTGGCATCTGCACAAGTCCACCACATATGGTAATATGAGCCAGGTGTCTAATGACATTTCCAATATTTTCCAGATTTGTTCTTGAACATTATTGCTATTCTTGTCGGGGGAAAATGCCACCTGTAAAACATCTTATACAAATTTTCTTTATGTGCTGTTGACATTGTCATTTTATAATTTTGAGACCATAATTTTTGCCATTTCTCTAGATCAATCCCATATCCAAAATTATTCCCCCAAGCAATCATAGTTTCTTTAATTTGTTCTTCTTCTAGTTTAATTTCTAATAAATATCCATACAATTTTTTAATCACCTTTTCATCAGTACTTGTCAAAATCTTATCTGAATGAGTCAGTTTATCATAGAAACCTTCTGTTTTAGAGTCTTTATCATACCTTGAATCTTTTTGCGCATATGAAAACCAATTCATGTTTACACCTTGTTCCTCTAATTTTTACATAGATTTAAATTCACCCTTTTCATTCAATATTTCACTATATCTAACTATTTGTTCCTTTTTATATATTATAGGTAAGAAAATGCTTCAATAGTCAATAGCCAGACTGGAATTTTCAAATCACATTTTCTTTTAGTCTTCTCCCAGTTTAAACACAGAGACCTACATACATAATGTCTTCTAAAATACCCCTGTGTTTTAGTTCCCTTATACCATAGGAAGGCATGCCACCCCAGCAACAGATCATGTCCTTCTAATGTTAACAATCTAGTATTTCTTAATGTTGTCCATTTCTTAAGCCACATCAAATTTTTAACTTGGTAATACAACTCCCAATTAGGCAAACCAAATCCTCCTCTTATTCTGGCATCTTGCAAAAGTTTTAACTTTATTCTCGCTTTCTTACCTTGCCATATGTATTTCAACACAATTTTATTTAAATTGTCAAAGTAATATTTTCCAAGCCTAACTGGAATTGTTTGGAACAAATATAAAATTCTGGGTAATATATTCATCTTGATTGTTGATATTCTCCCTATTAATGACAGTTGTAAATGTTCCTATTTCACCAAATCTAACGCTATCTGTTGCTTAAGTTTGATACAATTACTCTCTGTTAGTGTACTGCATTTTGCTGTCAAATGTATCCCCAAGTACTTGATCTTATTCATTACCTCAATTTTCAATAGATCTGCCAGTTCTTCCTTTTGTCCTTTTAGCATATTCTTTGTCAAGATCTTTGTCTTATCTTTATTTATTTTCAAACCAGCCACCTTTCCATATACCTCTATCTTTTCTATCAATTTTGATGCTGTTTCTAGTAGGTCTTCTAAAATGAAAACCAGATCATCTGCGAATGCTTGCAACTTAAATTCTTCCTTTTTAATTTTCATCCCTTTTATACCCTTTTCTTCTCTAATGTTTCTGTTTAGCACTTCCAAGGTTAACACAAACAACAGAGGTGATCGTGGGCACCCTTGTCTTGTTCCTTTTCTTATATCAATAGAGTCTGTCAGTTCTCCCTCTATGATTACCTTTGCTGCTTGCTTATGATGAATAGCTTCTATTGCTTGAATAAATTGTTCCAGCTGTAATAACATGAATCGCCAATTCACATTATCAAATGCCTTCTGTGCATCTAGAAATATCAAAGCCATTTGTTTTTCAGGATGTGCCTCATAGTATTCCAAAGTGTCCAAGATTACTCTCATATTGTCTTTAATTTGTCTCTTTGGCAGAAATCCATTTTGATCAGGATGGATAAAATTATTGAAGTATTTTTTAAGTCTTTCTGCCAATATTGAAGCAAAAATTTTATAATCTGCATTTAGTAAAGAAATAGGTCTATTGTTCTTGATTTGTAATGGATCAACCTCCTCTTTTTTAAGCATCTTCTTCATTAACATAACTTCATTCATAACTTCTAGCAATGGAAGGTTCAACAATTCTTGTAGTATTTTATAAAATTCTGCCAGAAGTCCATCTGGGCCTGGTGCCTTTCCATTGTTTTGCTTCTTAAGTGCTTCAGTTAACTCCATCATCCTTATATTGCTTTCTAACATTGTTTCAATCTCTGTAGGTATCTGGGGTAGATTAGCATTCTGTAAGTACTGTTTAACTCTTTCCTCATCAATATTCTCTTGTGTGTATAGTTTCCCATAATAGTCTCATATAATTTCCTTCTTCTCTTTACTACCATAGCAAACTTGGCCTTTGTCGTTTATTAATTGCAGTATTTTCCTTGATTCTTTCTCCTTTCTCAATTTATATGCTTACCATCTACCTCGTTTTATTTGCATCTTCAAAGTAGTTCTGTTCAGCATCTCTGATTTTCTGTGCTAATTCTTCTTTTTCTATGAGACCCATTTTATGTTTAATTACATCCATTTTTAACAATGTCCTTTTTCTGTGGCATATTCTGTAGTTCTTTTTCAAGTCCTTTATACTCATCCTCTAATGCCTTCGAGGTTAGTCTTTTCATGGTATTTCTTTTCCTTGTATTGTCTATTATCAAGCCTCTGGCATATGCCTTCATTGTATTCCATACATTCTGAATTGATGTATCTTCTTTTTTGTTTTCTCTAAAGAAGAAAGCCAGTTCTTTCTCCATCCACTCCATCCACAACATCAAATTTCTATCATTATCTCAGCTTGGTTTTATCCCTTTTCTTCCTCTATTTTTTGGAATCTGAGATAAAATTCTGATCTCTCCATCTCCCATCTCAGCATCCCACTTTTATCTTGTTCAACCACAGTTAATCTGCTATCAATATCTCCAATCTTCTTATCTCTTTGTTTATCTTCTCCAATTTTTTGGAATCTCTCATCATACTTCATCATCATTTGTTGAACGTTCTCCACCTTTTCATCAGTTTTCCCTGTTCTTTGTTCAATGTTCTCTGTTCTCTTTTCAATATTCTCTGTTCTTATTTGAATATTTTGAATTCCTTGCATAATCAATTTCAGGGTCACTTTTTCCTGTTCTTTTTCTTGCTGTAATATTGTCTGTATTGAATGTTGTACTCCAGATGGTGAAGAGGAAGACGCAGAAGTTGAGGAACCAGGGGTTGTTAGTTTCCTACTCATTTTGGACAATTCAGAATCTTCAGGTTCTTCGAGACCTTAATCCACTTGTGAAATAACCAATTGCAATTTCAAATAAAAATAGTAGGAAAAAAGAAACCAAATAGTAGCGATAATAATAATAATAATGAAAAAATTTCTTCAGGTTCTTATAATCATAATACAATTGATTGGCTAGATAGCAATAAAAACTCAAAAATGGAAGAAAAGACGATAAACACACACAAAAAAGAAAAAAATGTTAAATCCTGAAAAAGGCAGAAAAGTAAAAAGTAAAAAACTAAAAAGGAGAAAAGAAAAGTTCTTCAGGTTGTTCAACACCTTAATCAAATTCAGAGGTCTCACATATAAAAGGATGCATAAGAAAAAAGAAAGAAAGCCACAAAAATTAAAAAAACAATATGGAAGGTAAATAGAAAAAAAAAATACAAGGGAGAGAGAGAAAAAAAAGAAAAAAGACTACTCCCTTAAAAAGAAAAGGAAGGAAATCATTAATACTAAAGCTTTTCCTTTAAAATAAAATTTGACTTCAAAAGACAAAAAGGAAGACAAAAATTCAGTTCCAAAAGGCCAAAAATCCAAACAGCTATTACAAAAAGTTAGCTAGTAAGGAGGGGATTTGTTAAAGAAAGAAATAGCGCAGCTTAAAAATAAAAATTAAAAGAGCACACTGCACTTTGTTTAATTATCCAAGACTTGTTGTTATAACTCTCTTCTCCAGAGACTTATCACCTTTTCTTTTCCTATAAGCTTCAACACCAGACTCCAGCTGTTGATAGAAACCCAGAAGAGCACCTCCAAATAATACTCTCCCATGCTCTTTCCTTTATCTTATCAAATAGCAATGTCCTTGAAAAGAAGTCTCAGTTCTTTCTCAGCTTTGTCTGGTCAAGAAAAAGAAATAGAATATTTCGATGCCTCTAGTTGGCAGTATTACAAAGTTACTTTGCTTTCACTTTCCCCCTCCTTTTCCAAACAAAATATAATTAATTAAAAATTATTTAAAAAGGGGAAAAGATATTTAAAAAGATGACTAAAAGGGATTCTCTAGCCCAGAATATTATCAAGTCAAAAAGAAAAGAAAGAATAGGTAAAAGAAGAAAAAAAAAAACAGACCAGTTTCAAAATATAAAATCATGTATAGAAAAATCCAGCAATGAGAAAAAAAATAAAAATATTACTGTGACATTCCTGTTTAAAATCGCCACTTAATCACTTCTGTCAAAACTTTTACAGATTCTTCTTCCCTAGGGTGTCCTTTCAAATCTTAAAACAAAGAAAAAGTTCTCACCAAACCGGCACACTTTCTCTTTCCGTTCTCTTTTGTTTCGGAGCTGTCCCAAATTCAGCAGCTTTAATGGCTGCCTCTTTGCCACTGGCAAAAAGAACTTCTCCTGGATCTACCAGGGATTTTGCGGTATCCCTCGATCGAAAGGATGCACTCTTTACTTTCACCATCTCTTTGGGATGGTTTCAATCCGATTGGACCGTCCAGGAGCAAAGATATCAGCAGCAATCTCAGACCTCTGAGATCGCATGCCATATCGTCACGACACCAGCTCCACCCTCCCTGTATGTGGTGGCTCTTGATGCACTGACTCCAGCCTCAGTCCACTCCTTGTGAAAGTCCCCAACACTTTTGAATGACCTTTCCCTGACAATCCTCTCCAGGCTGCGGTCATTCCTGCTGCTTGTGCACCTTTTATTTCCACACTTTTCCCTTCCACATAATTTTCTATTAATGTGCTTTGATACAGCACTTTGGGAACATCCAACTTCTTTTGCAATTACCTTTTGAGGCTTTAGCTTCTTATGGAGGTTGTCAGTGATGGTTTTCTGCACAACTGCCAGGTCAGCAGTCTTTCCCATGATTGTGCAGCCTACTGAACCAGATTGAGTGACCATTTAAAGGCTCAGGTACCCTTTGCAGGTGTTATGGCTTAATTAGCTGATTAGAGTGGGACACTTTGAGCCTAGAATATTGAACCTTTCACAATATTTTAATTTTCTGAGATTGTGGATTTGATGTTTTCATGAGCCATAAGCCATAATTATCTCCATTATGCCACATCACAGCTTGAACTATCTTGCTTTGCATATAATGAGTCTATCTCGTATATTAGTTTCACCTTTTAAGTTGCATTTCTGAAATAAATGAACTTTTGCATGATATTCCAATTTTTCGAGTTTCACCTGTATGGCTTGTATGAAAAAACATTAGAAAATACATCCCCTAACAGATTGTATTGAAAGATTACATCATTAAAGATAATGTTGAAGTTGTTTTGAACAGTATAAAAAGATCTCATCATAGATTTTGTTGGATGCATGGCTGAAAGGTGAAGTAACAAAAGTTTGGATGAAGGAAAATGTATCAATGGGAGTGAATCTTGAAGGTGAAAGAAATATGTTATATAATGCACTTTGAAAGACTGTAATCAGAGAAAGCAAGTAATTTTCAATTAAGTGGAGAAAAGTGGACAAGATGCTACCTGGTAAATGAATGGAATTAATAATAAAAGTGATGGAATGATTTCAGTTGAAAGTCAAGTGAGGAAATGGGAGCATATTGTAAGTATTTTGCAGATTTGCAAAGGGGAGGCTAGTGAAATACTTAAAAGTAGAAATGAAATAAATGCTAGTGTTAGTCTCATGGGAAAAAGAATTTATCTCCCCAGGTTGATATTGGAAGCCTCCTGTTTTAACATTGATAAAATGTCTGGTCTCAGCAGCACAAATTTTCAGCTTCAATCCTTACTAAACAAAAAACAAAAAGGCTTTAATGTCATTGACTTATTTTTGCTTACTCTGTTTCTGTATTTTGCACAATGTTGCTTACCTTGAAAGGGAAATTGTGGTTTGTGGGTGCAAACTTCGTTGATTATCAGCATGATTTCCATAAGAAAAAAGTTCACTGAAAACTCTTGACAAGTTATAATTCTAATGCAGATACTATAGGTTTACTGATTCACACAACTTTAAAATCAATCAACACATCAAAACTTCTAGCTTATCTGCTGGCTGATGCTGAGAACTCCCCTGCTCTAACTGCAATTGATTTATCTCAAGAGGAAAAGCAGGTTGCCAAAATCTTAATTTTAAAGGCTTCCAGATTTGTACTGCAAAGGTTGATGGTATTATAGAAAATCACATGAATTTGAAAACATGAAAATCACATGAGTATTATAGAAATTGCACATATTCAAGCAATCTGAATCTGATAATTTTATCTTAATTGTCCAATCTTAGAAGCAAAGAAGATATTTTTGTCTTCAAGGTCCAAGTTTGGAGAGTGACAAAGAAAATGCTGGGCATGTATTTTAACATTAATAAAGATTCAATTTTGGAAGAAGGGCAATGGAAGGAAGGAAGGAAGGAAGGAAGGAAGGAAGGAAGGAAGGAAGGAAGGGATAGTTGTGATATCCAGTTTGATTTGGACTTCTTGCATAGTGGACATATGTAACACCTGCAAATTTTACTTTCCAGGCTGAATGGTTTAAACCTAATAAAGTTATGGGCAATGACTTTATCACAGAAGAAGTTATTGCACTAACTTAAAGTGGCAGACATCTGTGCTAGTTTCTCTTTTTACTTAACGAAATATCAACCTGGATGGCTGGTAGACCAGATTGTATCTTGAGACAGCTTTTCAGGGGAAGATGACAGACTGAAGACAGCTTCATGGAAAAGTAGACTCAATTTTGCATATTTTCTAAGAATCCAGTTAACAGATAATCAGAGTTGGAAGGGACCTTATTGGTCATCTAGTCCAACCTTCCACCCAAGTGTCAACATTTCTGACAATGGCAGCCCAATCTCTTCTTGAAGGTCTCGGGTTAGTAGGTCTGCTTCTATGATTCTCTCTGGATAAAAGACAGAAACATGAGATCACCCAAGCTGTTTCTCCTTATGGTTGCCCCTTACAAAGAAACTGCAAGGCGATAGTTTTTTAAAAAAGGAAAAATTGGGAGAGAGTGGAATTTGCCATAATTGTTCCAGTCACACAAAAAAAATTTAAAGGACAGTAAGTTTATTCACTTAAGGCTAGGTCACATTGGCTGACAGATGCAAAACGTATGTAAAAAGGACACAGCGGACGAGCAAATTTTCCATCCGTTGTTATCTGCTCTCAAAAGTGCCCCAAATTTGCATAAAGAGAACGGACAACAACGGGAAGGAACGGACGTGGGGAGGACGTAGCGAGTTAAGTAGTGATGTTCAGTGGATGCTCAATGGAAGCCTATGGATGGAAGCGGATGGAAGTGGATGACACATCTGCAGGGCTTCTGTGGGAGAACAGCGAAGCGGACGGGCAGCGGAAGGAGCGGATGTGTAGCAGATGCCTAGCGGATGATGCGGATGCATCACAGATGCCTAGCGGATGTCTAGAGGATGCCTAGTGGATGCAAAGCATTCACTGCGCATGTGGGGAGGATGCATTGCGTCAGCCCTGTAGATATAAAGGGAAGAAGCTCACAAGCAGGTCACCATTCAGAGGAAAGACCTGCTGCCAGACACATCTTTAGCCAACAACCATGGGGAAGAAGAGGAAGCCTGTGCCTACTCCTGCCAGCCCTGGCAAGAAGGACAGGACCACCATCCCACCCCCAGCACTGACTCTGCTTCTGCTGGGGCTTCTGCTGCTGGTGCTGCTCCTGGTGCTGGTGCCTCTGCTGGTGCTGACTCTGCTGGTGCTGCTGCTGCTTGTGCTACTGCTGGTGCTGGTGGTGGTGGTGGTGCTGGTGCTTCTGCTGGTGCTGACTCTGCTGTTGCTGCTGCTGGTGCTACTGCTGCTGCTGCTGCTGCTGCTGGTGGTGGTGGTGGTGTGGTGGACCAGCCCCTAGAACCTCAAAGCCCTGCTGATGAGGACCCAGAAGGCCCTGCCAGAGGGAGGAAGAGGCAATCACACAAAAAGGGGGAGAGGAGACAGTACTCCATTGCAGAGGAACATGTGGAGGAGGTGCTCAAATGGCTGAGGGAGAATGAGTACCTCTGGAGGAAGGGACACAGGCTCTATCGAGACACCAAGCAGAAGCAAGCGGCTTGGAGAGAGAAGGCGGAGAGCCTGGGCTACACTTCGGATGTCCTCCTGGGGTGGTGGAAGTACATGCACACCTGATACGGGAAGCTGCACCTCAAGAAGTTTGGCCAGGCCATGGTCAATCTCACTGACCAGGAGACCTACGTGATGGCCAAGTGCATCTTCTTGGAGGGTGAGATCCACCACCGAGGAGCAGCCCCTCTGTCAACCCTCTCTCTCAGGCAGCCCAAAGAGAGCCAGTCCTCTTCTGGCCAAGAGTCAGCTCCTGTGTCCAGGAAGGTATCTTTGGAGCGCCCCACGATGGAGACCCCCCCAACAGCTGCACACCCCATGCTGGAGCACACGGAGGATCCCCTGATGCAAATGGAGCAAGAAGAGGCTGCGGCCACCAGAGACCAACCCACCCCCACCCCCAGCTCCACCTCCACAGAAAGCAGGCAGAGAGGCAGACCGGAGGGACAGAGTCACACTGTCCTCTTGGAGATCAGGCCATCAAGAGCAGCATAGATCTCCTCTCTCAGCTGATACACTTCGAGATTCCATCCTCTAACAGGAAGCCCTTCCTCACCTACGTGAACCAGACCCTCATGGAAATGCCCGAAGCCCAGTACCAGGTGATCAAGGAGAGGATCACAGATCTTCTGCACCAGTCTCCAGACCCAGCTGAACCTGCTCCTACCCAGTCCAGGTCTGCTCCTCCACCCCAGACGATGTCACAGCCCTTCCAAGGCTTTCCACAGCCCCTCACCTACCAAGGCTACAGATACCAGGAGTTCCAGCAGCACAGGCAGCCTTTCCCAGTCCAGGCACAGGTTCCTCATCTGCCACAGATGCCACCAATGCCACAGATGCCACCGACGCCACAGATGCCGATGCCTCACCTCACTCAGCTGCAGACCAGACAGCCCCACTATACTCCTCCTTCCTCCACCCCACAGCCAAGCCCAGCCTCAGAACATCTGACATCGGTGTTGAGACTGACATCCCATGTCCTGGAGGAAGGGCCTCTCAACATCACGGGACTGAGCCAGCTCTCTGAGAGCTTCCTGCACACACCATCCCCTGTTGTCCTCTCGGGGCCAGGCACCCCAATGGCACCTCAGACCAGCACTCCAGCCACTGCCACCTCCACAGCCCCTGGACCCTTCACCCCTGAGACCATGGGCACGCCTCAGAGTGACTGAGAAGAGGGCCAGAGACTGGGTTGTTACCTGTTGACTTTATCTTTGCTTGGGACACTTTTCTTGGTTAATTTTGCTTTTTTAATAAAGTTCTACAGTGTGTTATTAATAAAGGTTATCTTTGCTTCACACACTTGGTTCAGTTCTTTTACTTGATAAAGTCTTGGTGGAAACTTTTAGAAGAGGTTTAAGCCTTTGCATGCTTGTGGGATGGGTAAGGATAGCTGTGGGATGGATAAGGATAGCTGTGGGATGTATAGCTGTGGGATGGGTAAGGATAACAGTGGGATGGATAGCTGTGGCATGGGTAAGGATAGCAGTGGGATGGGCAGGGATACCTGTGGGATGGGTAATAGCTGTGGGATGGGTAATAGCTGTGGGATAGCTGTGGGATGGGTAATAGCTATGGGATAGATAAGCCTCCAGTGCAAGCATAGTGGGACTGTATGGTCCACCCTCTCAGGTGCCACACCTGTGGCCCTTTATTATCAATAACAATTTAATCATTCATCAACACATTTCAACATAAACACAACTCTTTATTAAATGCCTTGTTCATTGTAGGGCCACTCAACATACATGGCACAATCTCATCAGTGTTATGTGACAGGATCAAGGAAACATCCATTAATCATCTATCATCCTGTCTTGCCACTCCACTGCTCCAGCTGGGGAGTTGCACCAGTGTCTCAGGAGGTTGCGCTGCTTCTTCCCTTCATGTGAAGCTCTGTTGGGGCCTTGCACATCCACAGTGTCTATCAGGTTACGTCCTTTCCTCCATTCCCCAGGCTCCATGTCCCCATTCCCTTGTTGATGGTCCACAAGTCTGTTCTGCAACACTGGGTAGCGGGTGCACATGAGATTGTGCAGGATGCAGCAAGCTTCCATGATGTTCCTCACTGTCTCTGATCGATGCTGCATGGTGGTGAGAAGTACCTGGAACCTGTTGGCCAGGATGCCAAAGGCGTTCTCCACCACCCGTCTTGCCCTGGACAGCCTGTAGTTGAAGATCCTCTCTTCACGGGTGAGGTATCTGGAAGTGTGGTGGGTTCTGAGGGAGAAGGCGTCATCCCCCACGATGAAGTAGGACACATCTTGTGTGTCGTTGGGCAGGGGGTCTGGATCTGGAAAACTTATGATGAGGTTGCGTTCCAGCCCCTCCTTGAGGTCACTAGTGTTGTATACCTGGGCATCTGAAGCTGACCCGTTGCCTGAAGCATCGATGTACATGAACTTGTAGTCAGCATCAACCATGGCAAAGAGGATGATGCTGAAGAAGCCCTTGTAGTTGTGATAATTGGATCCTGAGTTGGCTTGAGCTTTGCAGGCCACGTGCTTCCCATCTATGGCTCCAACGGTGTGGGGGAAGTTCCACTTCTGATACCACTGTTCTGCAACTTTCCTCCAGCCTTCTTCAGTGGTGGGGCACTGGAGGAGCTCCTCCAGGTATTCTTTGATGATGGCCTGCACCACTTCTCTGACCACAATGTTGATGGTGTTGTGTGGCACCCTCCAGCTGTACTGCATGTTACTCTACGTGATCCCAGAGGCCAGGTGGCACAGAGTGAGTGCCACCTTGAGCCCAGGGTCCAGGCTGGGCCGGAAGTTGGTGTTTGCCTTGGTCAACCTGGGTCTCAGCCGCTCCACAACTTCATCAAACATGGCTGGTGGCATCCTCATGAAGTTCTGGAATGCACAAGTGTCTTCGTTCCTCAGCTCCACCATCAGCTTGTCATACAGTCCGTACTTGTCTCTTCTCGCAATCCATCTTTGGACCCAGACACTTCTTGGACGTCTCCTTTTCCTTGCATAGAACAGGTGAAAGAGCTTGAACAGGGTTTGGTTCTGGTGTTGAATGATGGCGGCTACCAAAAGGAGTGTGCGACGATCCATGGTGGAGATGACTGGATGATGTGGAAGAGCAAGAGCAAGATGAAGGCTGAAGAGGTCTGCACAGCAGGGCTGCTGGACAGAAAGTGAGATACAGGTTATTTCCTCCCCCTTTTTATAGGAAATATCGGTTTTCCACTAGGTATCCTTCTGCATCCTCTAGACATCCTCCAGACATCCTAAATATCCGAGATACATCCTCTATACAAATCTTTTTTCCGTTTTAATGCTTTATATGCGAGCTGCATCCGCTTTCATCCTTTCTATTTCCATGCTACCAACGCTGCGCAGACGTTCCGCATCCGTTTCGCTTCCTCCCTCTTTCCATTTTCCGCTGGAGCGGATGCGAGTTGCGCGGATGCACAGTGGATGCCAAGTGGATACAGCAGCGGTGTAACGGATGACGACGGACGTAGAATGTTTGTTCCCCGTATGTGTAGCGGATGTAGAACGGACACAGCAGAAAGTTCATCCGCTCAAAAAGTTTTGTAGACGGATGCTGGATGGATAGAACGTATGAATCACGCACGCAGTGAGTACAGAACGGATGCATCGCGTTAACCAACAGATGGCAAGCGTTTTTCTCCGTTTTCCATCCTCTTTCCATCCGTTGGTGCAGTGTGACATGGGCTTTACCTTGCTAATAAACATGGAAATTGTCTATTAAATCCTTCATAACAGTTAGACTTTATGTGAGATCAGGGGAGTGTCAAAGCTGGAAATACCAGTGAGATATCTTCAATTCCTCATATAAGAACATGGAGATCTGGTTTTATAATCCTTAAGATCTTTAAAAAAAACAAAACAAGGTTTTGGCTACAGAAAGTTAAGGGCTCAGAAAATGTTGAAATGTTGAACTTTGAATATTAAGAGTTCAAAATTATTTTTTAAAAATAAATAATGTTTATGAAAATGAAAAATTTTCATTTTGGAGACATAACAAGAAAAGCAATTCATGATGGCACTCAGACAATCTTTGAGTAACTCCACCAAAGTCTGAGTCAGGAATTTGATTCAGTTATGTCAGCTATGTTTTGTCTTTTTGAGAACAAAGAAGACAAAACAGAACAAAGAAGATGTTACAGAACAAGATATGCAGCAATATCTATCTGGGAAAAATATGAACGAGATTCTGAATAAGAATTTGTCATTAGATATAAAGAACAAATTGGATGAGGGGAAAAATTATGAGGGAGATAAAAATGATAATCCCAACTGGAAAAAATTTTTTTTGCTGGATTCAGAAAAGAGACTGATTGAAGTACTGAAAAAAATTTCAACACACATTAATAAATATCTGAATAGAAAACAGAAAAACAATGTTCAGTGTAGAGGAAACAAAGATACAAAATCAGTTTATCTGACAGGGATAAATGGATATGATGTTAGTTTAGGTAGCTGTTTTTGGATTTAGTGACACTTTAACTGAAAAAATGTAATATATTGGATTTGCTGCCATTATTAACTTTATAGTAATTAAACTGGCTTTGCATTTAGCTATCTTTTTATTCAAAGCAAGGAATTGATTATTTTTTTATCTTTAAAAGAGAAACTGTTTTTCTTAGTTGTGCTAAATTTTAGTATTTTATTTACTATATATTAAAATATTAGAATTATTTTATATTTTGAAACAGTTTTATTTATTTATCTGAATGGGATAAGTTGCGATTTGAGGTAGAGACTTTTTAAAAAATTGTTGGTATTTGGAATGGGAAAAATATTGTGCTTTGGAACTTGTCTTTTGCAATAACAAACTGTCTCTTTTTAATATGAAAAACTTTATTTTCTGTTTATTTCTTTGTGTTCTTTTTATTTATATTAGAATATTGGACATTTGTTTTATTTTTATTTACATTAGGATATTGGGACCATCTTATGCCTTTAGAATGGGATTTTGATATAGGTAACGGTTGAGAATTGGATTGTTGAGTTTTATATGTGATAATTATATAATCAAAACAGATCTGTGAATATCTAGAAATGAGTAAAGTAATAACTAGAAGTCAGCATGGGTTTGTTAAAAAAACAATCTTATTTCATTCTTTTTGATAATGACTAAATTAGTATACCACCCAATTGCATAAGATGGATTTATAACTGGCTGACAAACTACTCAATGAGTAGTTCTTAATAGTAATATATGGACGGAAGTAAGCAGATGAAACCACAAAGTTTCATCTTAGGCCCAGTACTCTTCAATATCTTCATAAATGACTTAGATGACAGAATAGAAAGGGAACTTATCAAATCTGCAGATGATACTAAGCTGGCAGGAATAGCAACACCCTAGATGAATAGCTCAAAATCCAGAGGCATCTTGACAAACTTGAACACTGGGCCATAACTAACAAAATGAAATTTAATGTAGAGAAAAGTAAAGCCTTAAGCCCATATCACACTACACCAACGGATGCAAAGAGGATGTAAAATGGACAAATAAGCTTGCCATCCGTTGGTTAACGCGATGTACTCACTGCCTCCGTTTTGCTTCCTCTCTATCCGTCCAGCATCCGTTTATTGATGTTTCATCCGCTCAGAAAGTTTTGAGCTGCCCAAAACTTTTGAGCGGAAAATGTATCCAATGCATCCGTTCTGCATCCTCTAGGCATACGGGGGACATCCGTTCTGCATCCATTACACATCTGCTATATCTGCTAGACATCTGCTGTGCATCCGCACAACTCAAATCCATTCCAGCGGTAAACGGACGCAGGGAGGAAGCAGAACGGACGCGCAGCGTTAGTAGCACGGATGGAGAAAGGATGAAAGCGGATGCAGCTCATCCGCTCTGCATCCGCTCTGCATCTGCTCTGCATCCACTCTACATCCTCTACGCATCCACTCTGCATCCTCTACGCATCCTCTACGCATCCACTCTGCATCCGCTCTGCATCCTCTACGCATCCGCTCTGCATCCTCTATGCATCCTCTACACATCCTCTATACATCTGCTCTGCATCCTCTATACATCCGCTCTGCGTCCTCCCCACGTCTGTTCCTTTCCGTGTTATCCGCTCTGCTTATGCAAATTTTTGCCCCTTTTGAGAGCGGATAACAACGGATGGAACATTTTGCTGGTCCGTTATGTCCTTTTTGCATCCGTTGGGCAGTGTGACATGGCCTTTACATTTAGGTAAGAAAAACCAAAAGTACACATATAGGTTGGGAGAAACTAGGCTTAATAGCAGTAACTTAATAGCAGTGAGAGGGATCTTGGAGTCTTAGTGGACAACCAATTAAAAGTGAACCAATAGTGTGCAGCAGCAGCCCAAAAGCCAATGCAATCCTAAGTTGCTTTAATAGAGAGATTCAATCAAAATCAGGTGAAGTACTAATACCACTTGATGAAGCCTTAGTAAGACCACATCTAGAATACTTCATCCAGTTTTGGTCACCAGATATTAAAAAGACGTTGAGATTCTTGAAAGAGTGCAGAGAACAGCAACAAAGATGATTAGGGGACTGGAGGCAAAAACATTTGAAGAATGGTTACATGAACTGGGCATGGTTAGTCTAGTGAAGAAAAGGACCAGGGCAGACATGATAGCAGTATTCCAATATTTGAAAGGCTGTTACAGAGTGGAAGAGGTCAAGCTATTTTCCAAAACATCTGAAGGCTAGACAAAGAACAATGGATGGAAACTGATCAAAGAGGGACTCAACCTAGATATAAGGACAAATGTTCTGACAGTGAGTCCAATCAACCAATGAAACAGCTTGCCTTCAGAAATTGTGGGAGCTTCACCACTGGAAGCTTTGAAAAAGAGACTGGATTGCCATCTGTCAAAAATGGTGTCAGGTCTCCTTGGGCGGGAGGTGATGGTGAACTAGATAACCTACAAGATCCCTTCCAACTTTGTTGTACTATTATTTTGTTAATGTTAATATTAACATTATTCTGTTTGAATATTTTGCCAATTATTGGATTTGGAATTATGTAACATTTTGATTTGCCTTGTGTTAAGAAATGGGTTATGGGATGAAGGGTTCTATATTTTCTAACGAAGAGAAAGTGAAAATACAGAACTGTTTATATTTGTCATTTCCTTATGATGGGAAGAATATAGATATATATTTGTAGATTTTTACAGGTACAGGTATCTAGGTCTAGGTGTGTTCGGGTCTTTTCCCATGTAAGATTAAGAATATCTTGGTGACATTTCGGCAAGGTCCCATTCACCATCCTCAGGCTGGTGCTTTCGGCTTTTGCCAGTGCAAGCAGTGTGTGATCGGAGCTGCCGTCTCTCTATAAATATGGGGGGGGAGGGGGCTGGTGTGCTGGGCTGGTTGGCTGCACTGCTGCCTCTTGAATGATTGATGGAGTTGATGTTGGTATAATGGGCTGTGTAATGGCCTTGTGAATTTTGTTGTGGAGAGTACACACACATACACACACACACATTATAATCTGCAGATGGGAACCATAAACATTTAATAATAAATAAATAAATTTAATAAATACATATTTACTTTCTTGCACTTCTTTTCTTTCTTTTTTCTTTTAGTTTGCATTGTTTCTTACACTGTTTTACAAACTTTTAATAAAATTATTATTGGAAAGATTATACCTTGGCCACCACTATTATTTAATGCTTTTATTATGTCATTTGCTTAACCTGTCCAATACTTTACAAAATTGGCCAAAAGTATATTGCTATCTTAGCTATGGATGACAGTTTTGTTCTGGAATCCACTTGACTTGAGATGAATGTTGTACTTTGTGCATTTATATATTGCAAAGAAAATGCTTTAGAAGTTAATAATGCCAAGAGCAGGAAACTTACTTTTGACAAATACCCCAAAACATGGAATGGCCACAGATTTAAAATGTTGGGTGTAGGTGTTCAGACCACCAGGAAGCTGAATTTTCACACAGAGTACATTCTGGAAAATGTAATCTAGAGCACATTTTGCAATATTCCCAGAAATCAGCATCAACCATACAATTTTACTGCTGTTGTAATGGAGCTTTATTTATTCCTGTGGTGATAAATTGTTTCTTGCTAAAGCATGCAAACTTTGAAGTATATAAAATTTTGCTGAGTTGGAGCTGGTAAAAATTACAGTCTAAATTAGAAGCATTTTTCCAAGAAGTCTGATGGATCTCCAGCGTAGTTCTCTCCATGGAATCAAATGTAAACAAGGTGGAGACATGCTTATGAATAACCATTTTTATTATTTGATAAGGTATTTTTCCCTTATCCCAATGGGAAATAACTCATTGACATTAGTTTACAGAGTTGACAAAAGGAAAAAAAAACCTTCTCCAATAGAAGCTCTGATGGGCATTGTAAAAGTTCAGTTGATACTTAAACAATTGATATTGAAGGATAAGTAGAATAATCCTGCCTTCCAAAAATGTAGATTGGAAACACAGTCTAACTCATGGTATCCAAATATAGAAATGATTTAATACTACCCATTTCAATAGTTTAGTCACAGCTGGACCAGAAGAAAAATTCAAGAAAATTCCATATACATGAGTGCTATCTATGTGACAGAAGCATTACTGAATTAGCAGCACACTTTTTAAAAATAATGTACTTTCTTCTAAATTACCCATGCCCAATGTATAAATTTCCTCCAAATTAGTTTTCAGGACACACCAATTCATCCCCCCCCCCCCCAGTTCTTACTATCCAAGCAGAATAATTTAATCCATTTATGGTATATTTTGCAAGATGTTTTATTACATGCAAAACTTATCATGCATACAATTTCATCTTATTTTGGTTTTATTGTTACTCTGCCTTTCTCCTACCTTTTATTGCTTTTATTATTTTATAATTTTATTAAAGGTTTTATTTCTCCCATCTTCCATTATTCATATCTATATACTTATATACATTGTTCATATTTACCTTATATATTATCTATTATTCCTGTTATCTATCCAAGTATAAAGTTTCTCCCAGACCATATAGAATTCTCTTTTTTTCTTTTCTTGCAACTCCATAGTAAGCTTATTCATTTCTGCACAATCCATATTTTTTTTAATTAACATATTATCCATGGGATTATTCTCCAGTTTCCAATTTTGAGCATAGGCTATTCTCGCTGCTGTTGGAATATGTATTATAAGATATTCAGTTTCTTTTTAATATTCACCTCTATCCCTAATAAAAACATTTCTGGTTTGAGTTCTATTTTTTCATTCATTATTTCTTGCAGCCAAATTTTAATTTTATTCCAGAATTGTTTGGCTTTGGGGCACAACCACCACATATGAAAGTAGGTACCAGTTGTTAGTTTATACTTCCAACATATTGGACTCAAATTTGGATATATCTTGGCCAATCTTGATGATGTTAGATGCCAATAATAAAACATTTTGTAAAGATTTTTCCCTATTATTAATTTATAATTTCTCTTCCAAAGTCTTTCCCAGTCCTCTAATTGAATGTTATATCCATGCAATCATTGTCTGTTTTAGTACCCCCTCTTCTGTATCAGATTTTAGAAACTAATTGTATATTTTGGATATGTACATTTTTCTTCTGGTCCTAATAAGATTTTATTGAGCTGTTAAGGGCTTAACTCTACAACAAATTCTTCTATTTGGTAATTTTTGTTTTGTATTTAAAAATTTCAAGTTTCAAGACTAGTCTAATTTTATTAGAGGTTAGACTCTTGGCAACTCATCTTTTCAATGAATATATTTTCAGTTGTGTATTTACAGTCTTTTTGAAGGACTCAGTAATTCAAATTCATAGGCAGACTATATCACAAAATATTTGCTTTGTGTATTTACCCACTAGATGGCCTTTTCCAAGTCAAAACATAAGCTTCAATCCTGACAGTGAATTCAAAGGCAGGATTCCTTGGAGCAAGAAACATGGCTTTGAAGCTGATTAGTATACTCCCTGAAAGAATTTCAGGCAACTTGTAAAACAGGCAAAATATTATATGTCAAACTGAATTCTGACAGTGCCAAAAAGCTGAGACTTTATCCAAGATGAGCTAAGGAAAAGTGATGGACCATTTAGGAGGCATGAAAATGGTTCATGAGCTTAAAGGAAGGGGTACTTTTAAGCCTTCATGGTTTACTCCATGCTGAGATGTTGATATGCTCTGATGGCTTTTATACAGATTAGTTTCTCCAATCTTTCTTCTCTCTATGGTTTCTCCAGTTATTTGGCAACAAACAACAAGCAGAATGGATGCCTAAAGTAAAATGTTTTTCTAGAAGTTAGTTGTCACATCTGAAGCAGCACAGAGCTGAGAATCCGGAAGGTAAATCAATTCCGAGTGATTTTCTCCACCTCTCACTTAAATTTTTATATTTATTTTTTATTTATTTATTTGATTGTCAATCACTTACAAAATAATAGGTATGAGTATAAACATGAGTAAGAATACAGGAAATAAGTACAAATAAATGGGGACAATAGGACAGGGATGGTAGCCATGATTGTGCACTTATGCATGTCCTTTATAGACCTCTTAAGAATGGAGTGAGGTCAATCGTGGATAGTTTAAGGTTAAAGGAGTGGGGGTTAGAGAACAACAAAGTCAGGTAGTGCATTCCAGGCATTGACCACTCTGTTGCTGAAGTCATACTTTCTGCAATCAAGTTTGGAGAGGTTCACTTTGAGTTTGTATCTGTTGTGTGCTCTTGTATTGTTGTGGTTGAAGCTGAAGTAGTCATTGACTGGTAGTACATTGTAGCAGATAATTTTCTATACTATGCTTCTATACTATACTACGCTGTAGTTCAGGGTTGTCCAAGCCCAAAATTTCAAGCCTGGTGATATAGGGTATTCTGTTACGAGCAGAGGAGTGTAGTACTCTTCTTGTGAAATACTTCTGGACTCACTCAATTGTATTAATATCTGATATACAGTGCAGATTCCAGACAGATGAACTGTATTCGAGTATTGGTCTAGCAAAGGTTTTGTATGCCCTAGTTAGCAATTCTATATTTCTGGAGGAGAAGCTTCATAAGATTAGATTTCCAACTGTTAATGCCTTTTTGGCAATGCTGTTACAGTGAGGTCTGGTGCTTAGGTCATTAGATATGAGTACTCCAAGATCCTTGACAGAGTGAGGGTCATCAACGAGGTCATATCCGCCTAGCTTGTATTTGGTGTACTGATTTTTTTTACCAATGTGTAGGACAGAGCATTTGTTGATCGAGATTTGGAGTTCCCAGTTGTTTGACCATTCAGACACATAATCAAGATCACTTTGCAGGACAGTAGTATTATCGGTAGTATATTGTATGCAGAATCTTTCTAGTATGCCTGATTTTACTCCAATTGGCATAACTTGCCATTCATTCCATTCTCTATTGTTAAAAGAAATGTTCAATCTGTAGTCTCCTTATCATGACTTCATTTTTAGAAAACAGTTTTCCTTTCCATCTTAATTCTCAGTTTTATCTCCTATGCAGAGGTGGTATTCAGCAGGTTCTGACCAGTTCTGGTGAACTGGTAGTAGAAATTTTGAGTAGTTCAGAAAATGGCAAATACCACCTCTGTCTGGAGTATCCTTCCCCTGCCATGCCCACCAAGCCATGCCCACAGAACCAGTAGTAAAAAAAATGAACCCCACCACTGCTCCTATGGTATCGCTTCTTGCCTGAGCAGGAGTTTCAAGTAGACTTCCAAGGTCTCTTCCAACTCTGTTCTCCTGTTATTCATGATTACAATTAGTATTTTCTTCTATTTTGCTCCTTCATTAATTCAAATTTCATTTCCAGCTTGAAATCTTATCTAAAAGAGGCAGTAGCTATTTATTTATTATATTTATATTTAACTTTTTTCAGGCCAGTTAAAGGCTCAGCGGATTAGCCAAGATTTAACATTTATTTAAAATGCAGTCAAGAATTAGCTGTGCATCCTCTGGAGAAAAGGATCCTTGGGAATCATCAGCAGACAATGGCAGGGACATGATCAGGACATTCATAATCAATTTTAGGAATAAAAGAGTTGTTATATGTCAGGGATGTCCATCCTAATTCCATGGATTATAAATAGACATGATATTCCTTTTGGCAATTCCTGCAGCACCCTAAATCTCTACACTTATCAGCTAACACATGTTACGATGGTGTAATTTCCTGCCAATTTTCTTCCAGAACTATAAGGGGGAAAGTGTCTCATGTCTTTGATAGGAGAAGCCCATTTATTACTAGGCTATGTTTTCAGTTCATTCCAAAATGTTCTTTGGAATGCACCAACAATATAAATGTAATACTTGTCTTCAATTGTTAAGAGCAGTATTTCTTAATCTTGGCAACTTTAAGACCGGTGGACTTCAACTCCCAGAACTCCCCAGCCAGAGTTTAAATCAATTCATCCCCAAATTGCCAAGGTTGAGAAACATTCCTGTAAAGGGAAGTTCACACTCTTGGGGAAATGATGCAAGCAGCTTCTCCTTTTTACTGTAAAAATAATTGCACATTCTCCTGCGAGTTGAAATAAGACTGAAAATGGCAATCAAAGCCCTCCCCCCAGGGTTGTCTTTATATTTAATAGCTCATATAATCATTTTTTTTTCTTTCCTTCAGCCCTTGGATACCAAAATTATGCTGTTTTAATGCAATCCCTAACTACAAGAAGATTTTTGTAAACAATCTAACCCAAAGCATTTTGGATGTTAATGAGAACTCAATTAAAACTAAAAATATGCTTAAACCCATGTTCCCATATATAGCAAACTATCTTTAAAGGCAGAACTGCCTTATATAATATAATTAGAATGTAACTAGTAGAGAAACTGTTGAAGCCAAGTTGTTCCCTTGTCCTCTTATAGCAAGGGTGTTAAATTCATGGCCTGTGGGCTGGATATGTCATGTGCTGGCCATGCCCACACCTGGTTTAGTGAAGGGGGGGGGAAGTTGTGATATGTCATGTGATGATGCCTTGATGATGCAAGTTTGACACCCCTTATAGAAACCATTGATAATATCCCTGTAAAAATATCCTCTACATATAGCTTTTCATTCTTTGTTCCTTCTTAATATTCCTCTCCCATGTATTCCAAATAACTTAACTTGCATCTGCCATCCAGTTCAACTCTCTAAATTCCTGAATTCTCCTTCAAACGCAGACTAGGTTCCATTCACATTTAGAATATGATCTTCAACATATCACATAAAACTGAACTGAAGTTGTGTGTTTCTGCTCTGAATTATCATCAATTAACAAATTATTTATTTGTTATTATCAATTATAATTGTTATAATTGATAATAACTTGTTATTATCAAGTTATTATCAATTAACAAATTATCATTTGTTTAACCAGTCATCACTGTTTTACACTATATTTGCCATGTTTGGGTTTACTAGCAACAACAACAGGGCCAATCTAATATTTTATGCCAAAATCAAATCACACAATGATTTAGTTTACTGTTTGAACCCAGGCAAGCTCTGAGAATTTAATAAAGATCTTCAATTAATGTTGCAGGATAAGAAAGGTGAAGAAACATTGTCTAGAGGTAACAAGTGGACAGACTGACTGGAGACTAATTGAAGTATAGTATGGACTACTGATGGTTAACCTTTTTGTTGCTGCGTGCCAAAACTGTGCTACGCATGCGTGAGAGCACACACATGTTCCTGTACCCATAATGCAATGCATTTGCATTCCGCCATGCTCTCCCCTCCCCTATACATGTGCATGGGACCTCCCCATGCTCCCTTTGTCCCCTGTGCATGCTCACGTGTCTCCCGCATGCACCCTCCCAGCATGCGCAGCAGATATAAAAAAATCAGCTGGCTGGCAGGAGACGCATGCGCATGCACAGTGGAACTGGCGGCTCACATGTCTACAGAAATGGCACTGCATGCCACTTCTGGCATGCATGTCATAGGTTCGCCATCACGGGTGTCGACTCTTACTAGTTCCTTAATAATAATTACTATAACTGTTGTTCTGCACCAGGCCTTGAAAATAGCAATATGAAACATGTCAACTCATAAAACATTTTGTACACACATTTTATAGTTGTCAACAGAAAGAAGGGGGGGAGTTTCAAAGAGCAGGCAGCAGTGTGGAATCAAAAGCATATTCCATTTACATTTTCTTCAGAGACTGATTAGATGACTGAAGCTTCTGCTGCTCAAAAATCTAATTGGACAGCATGATTGATTACTGTTGGCTATGGACATGTTTTATTGGAAGATACACCCAGAGAAGTGGGGGGAAAGGCAGGATCAAAGGTGACGGTGAATTATGTATTTCACAATCAGCTGCGCCCAGGCTAATGCTGGCATGTTAACTCCTAATAAATCCTTTGCAGTTTTGGGAGTGTGGCTCAAGGCTCATGATTTAATTGGAGTAACTGCATGAATACTGACACTATGGAGCTCAATGGATGCATCCTGGCCTATTTTATTTTAAGGGCCTGTCACATAGGCCGACGGATGCAAAAAGTATGGAAAAAGGACACAGCGGACGAGAAAATGTTCCATCCGTTGTTATCCGCTCTCAAAAGTGCCCCAAATTTGCATAAACAGAGCGGACAACGACAGAAAGGAATGGACAGGGAGAGGACGTAGCGAGGATGTAAAGCGGATGCTCCATGGAAGCCTAGCGGATGGAAGCAAATGGAAGCAGATGGCACATCCGCAGGGCTTCAGGGGGAGCACAGCGAAGAGGACGCACAGCAGAAGAAGCGGATGCAGAGCGGATGATGCGGATGCAGAGCGGATGATGCGGATGCATCACGGACACCTAGCGGATGCAAAGTGTTCACTGCGCATGCGGGGAGGATGCATTGTGTCAGTCCCTCGGATATAAAAGGATGCAGCTCGCAAGCAGGTCACCATTCAGAGGAAAGACCTGCTGCCAGACACATCTCCAGCCAACAACCATGGGGAAGAAGAGGAAGCCTGTGCCATCTTCTGCCAGCCCCGGCAAGAAGGACAGGGCCACCGTCCACCCCCTGACGCTGACTCTGCTTCTGCTGGGGCTTCTGCTGCTTGGGCTGACTCTGCTGGAGCTGGTGCTTCTGCTGGTGCTTACTCTGCTGGTGCTGCGCCTGGTGCTGGTGCTTCTGCTGGTGCTTACTCTGCTGGCGCTGCTCCTGGTGCTGGTGCTTCTGCTGGTGCTTCCTCTGCTAGTGCTGCTCCTGGTGCTGGTGCTTCTGCTGGTGCTTCCTCTGCTGGTGCTGCTCCAGGTACTGCTGGTGCTGCTGGTGCTCCTGGTCCTGCTGGTGCTTACTCTGCTGATGATGATCCTGGTGCTGGTGCTTCTGCTGGTGCTTACTCTGCTGGTGCTGCTGGTGCTGCTGGTCCTGCTGGTCCTGCTTTTGCTTCTGCTGTTGTTGCTGCTGCTGGTGGTGGTGGTGTGGTGGACCAGCCCCTAGAACCTTAAAGCCCTGCTGATGAGGGCCCAGAAGGCCCTGCCAGAGGGAGGAAGAGGCATACGCGAGATAGGGAGAGGTGGCAGTACTCCATCGAAGAGGAACATGAGGATGAGGTGCTCGAATGGATGAGGGAGAATGAGTACCTATGGCGGAAGGGACACAGGCTCTATCGAGACACCAAGAGGAAGTAGGCGGCTTGGAGAGAGAAGGCGGAGAGCCTGGGCTACACTTCGGATGTCCTCCTGGGGTGGTGGAAGCACATGCACACCTGATACGGGAAGCTGCAGCTCAAGAAGTTTGGCCAGGCCATGGTCAAGCTCACCGACCAGGAGACCTATGTGTTGGCCAAGTGCAGCTTCTTGAAGGGTGAGATCCACCTTCGAGGAGCAGCCCCTCTGTCTACCCTCTCTCTCAGGCAGCCCACAGAGAGCCAATCCTCTTCTGGCCAAGAATCAGCTCCTGTGTCCAGGCAGGTATCTGTGGAGCGTCACACGACAGAGACCCCCCCCCGACAGCTTCACTCCCCATGGCGGAGCGCATGGAGGACCCCTGGACACAGTGCGAGCAAGGAGAGGGTGCTGACACCAGAGACCAACCCACCCCCACCCCCAGCTCCACCTCCACAGAAAGCAGGCAGAGAGGCAGACCGGAGGGGCAGAGCCACACTGTCCTGCTGGAGATCAGGGACACCATCAAAAACAGCGTAGATCTCCTCTCTCAGATGGTACACACCAACATACCATCCTCAAACCAAAAGCCCTTCCTCACGAACGTCAACCAGACTCCCATGGACATGTCTGAATCACAGTACAAGGTGATCAAGGACAGGATCGCAGGTCTTCTGCACAAACCTCCAGGCCCAGCTGAACCTGCTCCCACCCAGTCCAGGTCTGCTCCTCCACCCCAGGTGATGTCACAGCCCTTCCAAGGCTTTCCACAGGCCCTCACCTACCAAGGATACGGCTACCAGGAGTTCCAGCAGCACAGGCAGCCATTCCCAGTCTAGGCACAGGTACATCGAACGCCACCGATGCCACCGATGCCACCGATACCTCCGATGCCACAAATGCCACCGATGCCACCCATGCCACAGATGCCACCCACTCCACAGATACCACCCACGCCTCACCTTGCTCAGCTGCAGACCAGACAGCCCCACTACACTCCTCCTTCCTCCACCCCACAGCCAAGCCCGGCCTCAGAACATCTGTAATCAGTCTTGGGACTGACACCCAATGTCATGGAGGAAGGGGCTCTCAACATCACAGGACTGAGCCAGCTCTCTGAGAACTTCCTCCATACACTATCCCCTGTTGTCCTCTCGGGGCCTGAATGGCGCCTCAGACCAGCACTCCAGCAGCAGCCACCACCACAGCACCTGGACACTTCACCCCTGAGACTATGGGCACGCCTCAGAGTGACTGAGAAGAGTGCAAGAGACTGGGTTGCTACCTGTTGACTTTATCTTCACTTGGGACACTTGGGTCATTTTCTTTTACAGTTCATTATTAATAAATATTATCTTTGCTTCACACACTTGCTTCAGTTCTTTTAGTCAATAAAGTCTTGGTGGAAACTTTTAGAAATGGTTTTAGCCTTTGCATGCTTGTGGGATGGGTTAAGATAGTGGGATGGGCAGGGATACCTTTGGGATGGGTAAGGATAGCAGTAGGATGGGCAGGGATACCTTTGAGATGGGTTAAGATGGCAATGGGATGGGCAGGGATACCTGTGGGATGGGTAATAGCTGTGTGATAGATAAACCTCCAGTGCAAGCATAGTGGAACTGTATGGTGCACCCTCCCAGGTGCCACACCTATGGCCCTTTATTATCAATAACAATTTAATCATTCATCAACACATTTCAACATAAACACAACTCTTTATTAAATGCCCTGTTCATTGTAAGGCCACTCAACATACATGGCACAATCTCATCAGTGTGATGAGACAGGCTGAAGGAAGCATCCATTAAGCATCTACCATCCTGTCTTGCCACTCCACTGCTCCAGCTGGGGAGTTGCACCAGTGTTTCAGGAGGTTGCGCTGCTTCTTCCCTTCATGTGAAGCTCTGTTGGGGCCTTACACATCCACAGTATATATCAGGTTTCACCCTTGCCTCCATTCACCAGGCTCCATGTCCCCATTGCCTTGTTGGTGGTCCACGAGCCTGTTCTGCAACACTGGGTAGCGGGTGCGTATGAGATTGTGCAGGATGCAGCAAGCTTCCATGATGTTCCTCATGGTCTCTGGGCGATGCTGCATGGTGGTGAGAAGTACTTGGAACCTGTTGGCCAGGATGCCAAAGGTGTTCTCCACCACCCGCCTTGCCTTGGACAGCCTGTAGTTGAAGATCCTCTCTTCATGGGTGAAGCAGCTGGAAGTGTAGGGCTTCATGAGGTAGGTTCTGAGGGAGAAGGCATCATCCCTCACGATGAAGTAGGGCACATCTTGTGTGTCATTGGGCAGGGGGTGTGGATCTGGGAAGCCCATGATGAGGTTGCATTCCAGCCCCTCCTTGAGGTCACTGGCGTTGTATACCTGGCTATCTGAAGCAGACCCATTGCTTGAAGCATCGATGTACATGAACTTGTAGTCAGCATCAACCATGGCAAAGAGGATGATGCTGAAGAAACCCTGGTAGTTGTGATAAGTGGATGCTGAGCTGGCTGGAGCTTTGCAGGCCACGTGCTTCCCATCTATGGCTCCAACGGTGTGGGGGAAGTTCCACTTCTGAGACCACTGCTCTGCAACTTTCTTCCATCCTTCTTCAGTGGAGGGGCACTGGAGGAGCTCCTCCAGGCATTCTTCTATGATGACCTGCACCACTTCTCTGACCACAATGCTGATGGTGTTGTGTGGCACCCTCTAGGCGTACTGCATGCTCCTGTACATGGTCCCAGAGGCCAGGTGGCACAGAGTCAGTGCCACCTTCAGCCCAGGTTCCAGGCTGAGCTGGAAGTTGGTGTTTGCCTTGGTCAACCTGGGTCTCAACCGCTCCACAACTTCATCAAACATGGCTTGCGGCATCCTCATGAAGTTCTAGAATGCACGAGGGTCTTTGTTCCTCAGCTCCACTATCAGCTTGTTATTCAGTCCGTACTCGGCTCTTCTCGCGATCCATCTTCGGACCCAGACACTTCTTGGACGCCTCCTTTTCTTCCCGTAGAACAGGTGAAAGAGCCTGTAGAGGGCTTCGCATTGTTGTAGAACGATGGCGGCTACCAAAAGGAGTGTGCAACGATCCATGGTGGAGGTGACTGGATGCTGTGGAAGAGCAAGGACAAGAGCCAGATGAAGGCTGAAGAGGTCTGCACGGCAGGGCTGCTGGACTGAAAGTGAGATGCAGGTGATTTCTCCCCCTTTTTATAGGAAATATAAGTTTTCCGCTAGGTGTCCTTTTGTATCCTCTAGACATCCTGCAGACATCCTAAATATCCGAGATACGTCCCTTATACGAACATTTTTTTCCGTTTTAATACTTTCTATGTGAGTTGCATCCACTTTCATCCTTTCTACGTCTGTGCTACTAATGCTGCGTGTCCGTTCTGCATCCGTTTCGCTTTGTTCCTGTGTCCATTTTCCGCTGGAGCGGATGTGAGTTGCGCAGATGTGCAGCAGATGCCTAGCGGATATAGCGGACGCGTAACAGATGACGATGGACATATAACGGATGTTCCCCATATGCATAGCGGATGTATAATGGATGCGTTGGATACTTTCTCTGCTCAAAATTTTTTGTGCAGCTTAAAACTTTTTGAGCAGATGAAATCTCAGTAGATGGATGCTGGATGGATGGAGAGTATGAAAAACGGACGCAGTGAGTACAGAACGGATGCATCGCGTTAACCAACGGATGGCAAGTGTTTCTCTCTGTTTTACATCCTCTTTCCATCCATTGGTGCTGTGTGACATGGGCTTTAGCAGGAATCATCTGCCTTCATTCTGATCAATTTGCTATATCATTCCCATCATCATACTAGCCTCTGTCTATCCACTGCAGGATGAAGGCCTCTTCTGCATGTTTCCAACCAATGCAGTCTTGAGCTTTCTTGGGCCTGCAATAGTTGCTGATGTCATTGCTTCATCTTGTTTTAGGTGGATTTTGTGGATATTTTTTCTCATGTGGAATCCACCTGCCATCAGTTCTTCTTTCGATATGACCAGCCCATTTCCATTTCAATTCTTTTTTTCTGTTGATGATACTATATATTTAAAGCCCCTGTCACACTGCACCAACGGATGCAAAGAGGATGTAAAACGGACAAAAAAACTTGCCCTCCGTTGCAAAACGCGATGTACTCACTGCCTCCGTTTCGCTTACTCTCTATCCGTCCAGCATCCGTTTATTGACGTTTCATCTGCTCAGAAAGTTTTGGGCTGCTCAAAACTTTTGTGTGGAAAATGTATCCAATGCATCTGTTCTGCATCCACTAGGCATCCGTTCTGCATCTGTTCTGAATCCGTTATGCATCCGCTATATCCGCTAGGCATCCACTGCGCATCCAAGCAACTCGCATCCGCTCGGATGCAGGGAGGAAGCGGAACAGACGCAGAACGGATGCAGAATGGATGCTTAGGGGAAACAAAGTGTTTAAAATGGAAAAAATGTTTGCAGATGGGAGCTATCTCGGATATTAAGGATGCCTAGAGGATGCCTAGAGGATGCCTAGAGGATACCTAGAGGATGCCTAGAGGATGCAAAGGGAAACCTATACTGCCTATAAAAAGGGGGAGCAACTCGTCTGCATCACACTTTCAGACCAGCAGACCAGCTGTGCAGATCTCTGCAGCCTTCATCTGACTCTTCCTCTTCCACAGCATCCAGTCATGTCAACCGTGGATCGTAAAACAGTCCTTTTGGCAGCCACCATCCTTCTGCAACAGTGCAAAGCCATCTACAGGCTCTGTGAACTCTACTACGGGAAGAAAAGGAGGCGGCCAAGAAGCGTCTGGGTCCGAAGATGGCTCAGGAGAAGAGCAGAGTATGGACTGTACAACAAGCTGATGGTGGAGCTCAGGAACGAAGACACTCGGGCATTCCAGAACTTCATGAAGATGCCTCCAGCCATGTTTGATGAAGTTGTGCAGCGCCTGACACCCAGGTTGACCAAGGCAAACACCAACTTCCGCCCCAGCCTGGAACCTGGGCTCAAGGTGGCACTCACTCTGCGCCACCTGGCCTCAGGGACCACCTACAAAAGCATGCAGTACGGCTGGAGGGTGCCACACAACACCATCAGCATTGTGGTCAGAGAAGTGGTGCAGGCCATCATCGAAGAATACCTGCAGGAGCTCCTCCAGTGCCCCTCCACTGATGAAGGATGGAAGAAAGTTGCAGAGCAGTGGTATCAGAGGTGGAACTTCCCACACACCGTTGGAGCCATAGATGGCAAGCACGTGGCCTGCAAAGCACCAGCCAAGTTGGGCTCCACATATTTCAACTACAAGGGCTTCTTCAGCATCGTCCTCTTTGCCATGGTCGATGCTGACTACAAGTTCATGTACATCGATACTTCAGGTAGCGGCTCATGTTCAGATGCCCAGGTAGACAACGCCAGTGACCTCAAGGAGGGGCTGGAATGCAACCTCATCATGGGCTTCCCAGATCCAGACCCCCTGCCCAACGACACGCAAGATGTGCCCTACTTCATCGTGGGGGATGACGCCTTCTCTCTCAGAACCTACCTCATGAAGCCATACACTTCCAGATTCCTCACCTGTGAAGAGAGGATCTTCAACTACAGGCTGTCCAGGGCAAGGCGGGTGGTGGAGAATGCCTTTGGCATCCTGGCCAACAGGTTCCAGGTACTTCTCACCACCATGCAGCATCGCCCAGAGACCGTGAGGAGGATCATGGAAGCTTGCTGCATGCTGCACAATCACATGCGCACCCGCTACCCAGTGTTGCAGAACAGGCTCGTGGACCTCCAGCAAGGCAATGGGGACATGGAGCCTGGGGAATGGAGGCAAGGGCGAAACTTGATAGACACTGAGGATGTGCAAGGCCCCAAGAGAGCTTCACGTGAAGGAAAGAAGCAGCACAACCTCCTGAAACACTGGTGCAACTCCCCAGCTGGATCAGTGGAGGGGCAAGACAGGATGATAGATGATTAATGGGTGCTTCCTTCAGCCTGTCTCATCACACGGATGAGATTGGGCCATGTATGTTGGGTGGGCCTACAATGAACAGGGCATTTAATAAAGAGTTGTATTTATGTTCAAATGTGTGGATCAATGCTTACATTGTTATTGATAATAAAGGGCCAAAGGTTTGGCACCTGGGAGGGTGGACCATACAGTCCCACTATGCTTGCACTGGAGGTTTATCTATCCCACAGCTATCTTAACCCATGCCAAAGGTATCCCTGCCCACCCCACTGCTATCTTAACCCATCCCACAAGCATGCAAAGGCTTAAACCAATTCTAAAAGTTTCCACCAAGACTTTATTAAAAAAAAGAAATGAAGCAAGTGTGTGAATCAAAGATAAACTTTATTGAACAACAAGCTGAAAAAGAAAAATGACCCAAGTCAAGTGTCCAAATAAAGTCCACAGGTAGCCAGCTACCCAGTCTCTGGCACTCTTATTGGTCACTCGGAGGTGTGTCCAGTCTCAGGGGTGAAGGGTCCAGGTGCTGTGGAGGTGGCTTCTGCTGGAGTGCTGGTCTGTATCGTCATTGGAGTGCCTGGCCCCAAGAGAACAGCAGGGGACGGTGTGTTGAGGAAGCTCTCAGACAGCTGACTCAGACCCATGATGCTGAGAGGTCCTTCCTCCATGCCATGGGGTGTCAGCCCCAGTACTGATGAGAGATGTACTGAGGCCGGGCTTGGCTGTGGGGTGGAGGAAGGAGTAGTGTAGTGGGGCTGTCTGGTCTGCAGCTGGGTGAGGACTGGCATGGGTGGCATCGCTGTTGTCGGTGGCATCATTGTCGTGGGTGGCATCGGTGGCATCATTCGAACCGGTGGCAACGGTGTCGTCCGATGACACTGTGCCTGGACTGGGAAGGGCTGCTGACTGTGCTGCTGGACCTCCTGGTAGCCGTAGCCCTGGTAGGTGAGGGTCTGTGGGAAGCCTTGGAATGGGAGGGACAACACCTGGGGTGGAGGAGCAGGCCTGGACTGGGTGGGAACAGGTTCCTCTGGGTCTGGAGGGTTGTGAAGCTGCTCGGTGATCCGGTCCTTCACCACCTGGTAGTGGGGTTCCGCCACGTTTTTGAGGATCTGGTTGACATAGGTGAGGAAGGGCTTGCGGTTGGAGGATGAGGAGTCGGTGCTGACCAGCTGAGAGAGGAAATCTATACTGGTGCGGATGGTGTCCCTGATCTCCAGCAGGACAGTGTGGCTCTGCCCCTCCTGCTGTCAGGCTCTCTGCCTTTCTGTGGAGGCGGAGCTGGGGGGGATGGATGCGGCTACGACTGTGGTGGACTCGATGTCTCCTTTCTCCCACCGCACCAGGGAGTCCTCCACGTACTCCACCATGGTGACAACAGCTGTCCGCGGGTTCTCCGCCATGGCACGCTCCACAGAAACCTTCTTGGAGACAGGGACTGACTCTCAGCCGGAAGAGGACTGGCTCTCAGCAGGCTGCCGGAGAGAGAGGGTAGACAGAGGGGATCCTGGTGATCCTCGGTGGCAGATCTCACCCTCCAGGAAGCTGCATCTGGCCATGATGTAGGTCTCTCTGTCCGTCAGCTTAACCGTGGCCTGGCCAGATTTCTTCAGGTGCAGCTTCCCGTACCAGGTGTGCATGTGCTTCCACCAGCCGAGGAGTATCTCCAAAGTGTAACCCATACTCTCCGCCCTCTCTCTCCAAGCAGCCTTTTTTCCTTTTGGTGTCCCTGTGCAGCCGGTGTCCCTTCCACCACAGATAGTCATTTTCTCTCAGCCACTCCAGCACCTCATCCTCGTGTTCCTCCTCGATTAAGTATTGCCTCCTCTCCCGTCCCCGCATATGCCTCTTCCTCCCTTTGGCAGGACCAGATGGGCCCTCATCAGAGGGGCTCCCAGGTGGTAGGGGCTGCTCCTCCACACCACCAGCAGCACCAGCACCAGAAGGATCATCATCATCATCATCATCATCATCATCATCACCACCAGTAGGATCATAATCATAATCATCATCATCATCATCAGCAGCAGCAGCAGGACCAGGATCAGCAGCAGCAGAGTAAGCCCCAGGAGCCCCAGCAGCACCATTTCAGCAGCACTAGCAGGACCAGGAGCACCAGCAGGACCAGGAGCACCAGCAGGACCAGGAGCACCAGCAGGACCAGGAGCACGAGCAAGATGAGCAGGACGAGCAAGACCAGGAGCACGAGCAGTACGAGCAAGTTCAGGAGCATGAGCAGGACCAGCAGGACCAGCAGGACCAGCAGGACCAGGAGCAGCTTCAGCAGAGTACACAGCAGCAGAAGCACCACCTCCAGGAGCAGCTTCAGCAGAGTACACAGCAGCAGAAGCACCACCGCCAGGACCAGCTTCAGCAGAAGCTCCAGCACCTTAAGAGCGAGCCCGAACAGCAGAAGCCTCAGCAGAAGCAGAGTCAGGGACAGGGGGCGGGAGGGTGGCCCTGTCCCTCTTGCCAGGGATGGCGGCAGGTTGCTGAGACTTTTGCTTCTTCCCCATAGTTGTGGGGTTGCTGGCTGGCAGGGAGGCTGGCAGGCACCAAGGCTGGCAGGCAGCCTGGCAGGAAGGCTGGCAGGCAGCCTGGCATGAAGGCTGGCAGGAAGGCTGGCAGGAAACCTGGCCGGAAGGTTGGCAGGCAGGCACCAAGGCTGGCGGGTAGACTGGCTGGCAGGGAGGCTGGAAGGCAGGCTGGCAGCAAGGCTGGCAGGGAAGCTGGCCAGGATGATTGGAGGCAGGCTGGCAGGAAGGCTGGCAGCAAGGCTTGCAGGCAGGCATGCAGGCAGGGCAGGCAAGGACTCGATGTATCCTGCAGCAGGTCTTTCCTCTGAATGCTGGCCATGTGCGAGCTGCTTCCCTTTATATCCGCGTGGCTTACGCAATGCATCCCCCCCGCATGCGCAATTAACACCAGGCATCCGTTAAGCTTACGCTGTGCATCCGCTAAGCTTCCGCTCTGCATCCGCTTCATCCACTGTGCATCCACTGTGCATCCGCTGTATCCGTTCCCCATCCGCTTTGCTGAGGCCCCCTGGAAGCCTTGCGGATGTGTCATCCGCTCCCATCCACTTCCATCCACTCGGCTTCCATTCCGCATCCGCTTTCCATCCGCTCTGCGTCCTCCCCGCGTCCGTGTTATCCGCTCTGGTTATTCAAATTTTTGCCCCTTTTGAGAGCGGATAACAACGGATGGATCATTTTGCTCGTCCGTTGTGTCCATTTTGCATCTGTTGGGCAGTGTGACAGGGCCTTTAGTTTGTTCTCTAATCCATATGCAGGCCTTTCTATATTGTTTTGTGGTACCGAGCATGTATCTTTCCATGGCACTTTATGCCATTTGTAGCTTTTGTATCACTAGTGAGATTACTGTCTGTGTTTCGCTAGCATATGTTAGAGCAGGTAGCACACATGGATCAAAAAATTTTCAGCATAGGGGGAGGTTTTTCTTGAAAATGATGCTCAACTTTTCGAATGCCTGCCAGCCAAATTTAACACGCTCTTCAATTTCCTTTATTGTATCATCTCCCATTGAGATCCATTGACTATGGTGTACAGTATGTGTTTATCACGGTCTATTTTGTCTAGTTCATCTCCAGATAATGTTCTTTCTTTCTTCTGTGAATTTATTAAACATAACCTTTTTTTCAGGTTTCCTGCTTTGTGCAACTTTTGTATATGTCTTTTTAACTTTTCTGGGTCTTGTGAAAAGAGAACAACGTCATCTGCAAATCTTAAGTGATTTAAATCGGTGCCATAGATTTTTATTCCATCTTTTGCCCAGTCTAGTTTGTGAAATACTTCTTTAAGGCAGGCTGAGAAAAGAATAGGTGATATTGTGTCGCCCTGTTGTACACCTATGCATATATGTCCTACATATGTTCCGCAAAAACATTTACCACCATTTAGCCATCTTAATATGTTAGCTGTAGAGCTAAACACATACAATAACAATGTACTCCTCTTAGTTGAATCTTGACCAATTTTAGCTGACTGAAAGTAAACAAGTATTTATGCATGATATTTGTATTCTCTCTCCAAATGTTGCTATGGCAACTCTTCTTTTGGAATTGGATCTAAGAGGTTTCTCACTTGGGTTAAATGCGCTCACATTGTGTGCATGCAACACAAACCTTGCTGAGCTTATTAAACTGTTTACTTGGGAAAACTTCCAAGGTCTCTCAATGGACTCTAAGATCTGGTATGCATCAAGGAGCTTCCATTACTTCAGTGAAGTTAATGTATATCATGAACATAAAACTTCCTTGAATAACAGCATGCAGCCCACCTAATTATCATTGTCTCTCCTGATTGAATAATATAACACATTACACATGCTCTCATACATGCTTATTCCATAGACTTGTCTCTCCCATGCACATCACTATAAAAGATGCAGTACTTCTCTACTATATAAAATATCACAGGTTATAGTTTTTACATCATCTTGGTTTAAAGTTTTGCAGGTAGACACATCAGGAAACTAAAAGTATAATCCTGCAGGCAGCTATCAGGGAATACATTCAATTTAATGTTGGAGAAGTTATTTCTGAGTCAGTGATCATGTTGCCCTTAAAAGCATGGCACTATTTATTTATACTTTGTGAGAATTATCATAAATCTTGCATGAGCAGAACACTGATTTCACACCACAGGGCAAATGGGATTGCTTCTTCCTCTTCAACTTTCCCTTGAGTCCAATGTCTGGGACTAATTAGCCTGAGAACTATAGCTGACTCCTTTTGTAATTATCTGACCAATGGAAAGCAGGCCAGTGGCACTATTAAAGAACCAAAGTTGTTCTGACTGTGATGACTTTAGCATATGAGAGAGTTTTTCCTATGTAGAGTCTCTCCAGGAAGACAAATTCCACTTTACCACAATTCGGGGCTGGCTAATTCAATGCAACTCTGTACAAAAGTTGGCATCCTGTTGATGTTTTGAAATGTGGGAGGATGTTTACTCAGGATCAGCCCAGATCTAAAGCTAAAAGTTTTCAATGGACAAGACCCAATGAGGAATCAAGTATTTTTCATTTTTCATACTTTGATTCATTTCCATTGGAGTAATAAATCTTGAGCTATGCAGCCAGCTTAAGGCCCTGTCACACTGCCCAACGGATGCAAAACGGACACAACGGACGAACAAAATGTTCCATCTGTTGTTATCCGCTCTCAAAAGGGGCAAAATTTTGCATAACCGAAGCGGATAACACGGACGGGGGGAGGACACAGGGCGGATGGAAAGCGGATGTGGAACGGAAGCCTAGCGGAAGGAAGCGGATGGGAGCAGATGGCACATCTGCTAGGCTTCCGGGGGACCTCAGCAAAGCAGACGCGGAACGGATACAGCGGATGCACAGCGGATGCACAGCGGATGCACAGCGGATGCACAGCGGAAGCCTAGCGGATGCCGAGCGTTAATTGCGCATGCGGGCAGGATGCATTGCGTCAGCCCCGCGGATATAATGGAAGCAGCTTGGAAGCAGGTCACCATTCAGAGGAAAGACCTGCTTCCAGACACATCGACTGCCTTGCCTGTCCTGCCTGCATGTCTGCCTGCATGTCTGCCTGCATGTCTGCCTGCAAGCCTCCCTGCCAGCCTCCCTGCCAGCCTCCCTGCCAGCCTCCATGCCAACCTCCCTGCCAGGCTTGCTGCCAGCCTCCCTGCCAGCCTCCCTGCCAGCCTTGCTGTCTGCCTGCCTGCCAGCCTTGCTGCCAGCCAGTCTGCCTGCCAGCCTTGGTGCCTGCCTCCCTGCCAGCCTTCCTGCCAGCCTCGGTGCCTGTCTCCCTGCCAGCCTTCCTGCCAGCCTTGGTGCCAGCCTTCCTGCAAGCCTTGGTGCCTGCCTTCCTGCCAGCCTTGGTGCCTGCCTTCCTGCCAGCCTTGGTACCTGTCTCCCTGCCAGCCTTCCTGCCAGCCTTGGTGCCTGCCTGCCTGCTAGCCTTCCTGCAAGCCTTGGTGCCAGCCTTCCTGCCAGCCTTGGTGCCTGCCTGCCAGCATTCCTGCCAGCCTTGGTGCTTGCCTTCCTGCCAGCCTTGGTGCATGCCTGCCTGCCAGCCTTGGTGCATGCCTCCCTGCCAGCCTTCCTGACAGCCTTCCTGACAGCCTTTCTGCCAGCCTTGGTTCCTGTCAGCCTCCCTGCCAGCAAGCAACCCCACAACCATGCTGAAGCACAGCAAGCCTCAGCCATCTGCTGCCAGCCCTTGCAAGAGGAACAGGGCTACCATCCCGCCCCCTGGCCCTCACTCTGATTCTGCTGGGGCTTCTGCAGCATGGGCTCGCTCTTCTGGGGCTGGGGCTTCTGCTGTTTCTGCTTCTGGCGGAGCTGATGACAACCACTCCAGCACCAGCCACCTCCACAGCACCTGCACCTTTCACCCCTGAGACTGAGCGACCAAGAGGAGTGCCAGAGACTCATTTTTGTCTTATAGCTTGTTGTTAATAAAGTCTTGCTTCACACACTTGCTTCATTTCTTTTTTTTTAATAAAGTCTTGCTGGAAACTTTTAGAAATGGTTCAAGCCTTTGCATGCTTGTGGGATGGGTTAAGATAGCAGTGGGATGGGCAGGGATACCTTTGGGATGGGTAATAGCTGTGGGATAGATAAACCTCCAGTGCAAGCATAGTGGGACTGTATGGTCCACCCTCCCAGGTGCCACACCTATGGCCCTTTATTATCAATAACAATATAATCAATCATCCACACATGTCAACATAAACACAACTCTTTATTAAATGCCCTGTTCATTGTAGGGCCACTCAACATACATGGCCCAATCTCATCCGTGTGATGAGACAGGTTGAAGGAAGCATCCATTAAGCATCTATCATCCTGTCTTGCCACTCCACCCCTCCAGCTGGGGAGTTGCACCAGTGTTTCAGGAGGTTGCGCTGCTTCTTCCCTTCACATGAGGCTCTGTTGGGGCCTTGCACATCCTGAGTGTCTATCAGGTTTCGCCCTTGCCTCCATTCCCCAGGCTCCATGTCCGCATTGCCTTGCTGGTGGTCCACGAGCCTGTTCTGCAACACTGGGTAGCAGGTGCGCATTAGATTGTGCAGGATGCAGCAAGCTTCCATGATCCTCCTCATGGTCTGTGGGTGATGCTGCATGGTGGTGAGAAGTACCTGGAACCTGTTGGCCAGGATGCCAAAGGCGTTCTCCACCACCCACCTTGCCCTGGACAGCCTGTAGTTGAAGATCCTCCCTTCACGGGTGAGGTATTTGGAGGTGTAGGGTATTTGGAGGTGTAGGGCTTCATGAGGTAGGTTGTGAGGGAGAAGGCATCATCCCCCACGATGAAGTAGGGCACATCTTGTGTGTCGTTGGGCAGGGGTTCTGGATCTGGGAAGCCCACGATGAGGTTGCGTTCCAGCTCCTCCTTGAGGTGACTGGCGTTGTATACCTGGGCATCTGAACATGAGCCGCTACCTGAAGTATCGATGTACATGAACTTGTAGTCAGCATCGACCATGGCAAAGAGGACGATGCTGAAGAAGCCCTTGTAGTTGAAATAAGTGGAGCCCGACTTGGCTGGCGCTTTGCAGGCCACGTGCTTGCCATCGATGGCTCCAACGGTGTGTGGGAAGTTCCACCTCTGATACCACTGCTCTGCAACTTTCTTCCATCCTTCTTCAGTGGAGGGGCACTGGAGGAGCTCCTCCAGGTATTCTTCGATGATGGCCTGCACCACTTCTCTGACCACAATGCTGATGGTGTTGTGTGGCACCCTCCAGCCGTACTGCATGCTCCTGTAGGTGGTCCCTGAGGCCAGGTGGCGCAGATTAAGTGCCACCTTGAGCCCAGGTTCCAGGCTGGGGCGGAAGTTGGTGTTTGTCTTGGTCAACCTGGATGTCAGGCGCTGCACAAGTTCGTCAATCATGGCTGGAAGCATCCTCATGAAGTTCTGGAATGCCCGAGTGTCTTCGCTCCTGAGCTCCACCATCAGCTTGTTGTACAGTCCGTACTCTGCTCTTCTCCCAATCCATCTTCGGACCCAGACGCTTCTTGGCTGCCCCTTTTTCTTCCCGTATTACAGAACCTGTAGATGGCTTCACACTGTTGCAGAAGGATGGTGGCTGCCAAAAGGACTGTGTTACGATCCATGGTGGACATGACTGGATGCTGTGGAAGAGGAAGAGGCTGATGAAGGCTGCAGAGGTCCGCACCGCAGGGCTGCTGTTCTTAAAGTGAGATCCAGATGTGTTGCTCCCCCTTTTTATAGGCAGTATAGGTGTCCCTTTGCATCCTTTAGGCATCCTCTAGACATCCTTAATATCCGAGATAGGCCCCCTCTGTGAATGTTTTTTCCATTTTAAACGCTTTGTTTCCGTGCTGCATCTGTTCTGCATCCGTTCTGCATCTGCTTCCTCCCTGCGTCCGAGCGGATGCGAGTTGCACGGATGCGCAGCGGATGCCTAGCGGATATAGCGGATGTGTAACGGATGCAGAACAGATGCGTAGTAGATGCGTAGCGGATGCATAATGGACAAATTGGATACATTTTCCGCGCAAAAGTTTTAGGCAGCTCAAAACTTTCTGAGCGGATGAAACGTCAATAGACGGATGCTGGACAGATAGAGAGGAAGCAAAACGGAGGCAGTGAGTTCATCGCGTTAACCAACGGATGGCAAGCTTTTTTGTCCGTTTTACATCCTCTTTGCATCTGTTGGTGCAGTGTGACAGGGGCTTTAGTTAGATATACCACCAGGTCAAAGTTATATTTCCACCCAACCTAGTCCCATTCTGCATGCAATGTTACCTGGAGAAGGATTCTTGTGCTCAAAGCAAAAGTATAATTGGCTTGGAATGACAGACTCATTTAGACAATTATTTCCCACACTCCTAATTAGATTATTGGGATGTGAACTTTCCCTAAGGAAAAATAGGTAACCATTCATCTAATGAGCAAGCCTACCACAAAGATCACACCCTACATCCAAGTCCAATTAAACTAAAACTAGAGCAGTAATTTCATAATCATGCTCCTTTTTAAAATTCATTTTATTTTTTTATTCTGCTGGTTGATTGTTTCTTCTTTCTTTGGCCTGATTCAGGTGTGCAAATTGGTATTTTCCTGTTACACGAATATGCTTGCAAAAAAACCTTCAAGCTTACATATTTCCTTTAGTTTCTCTTTGAAATATTACACTTACTCAGACGCCCAAGCTTCCTTCGTAAAACAAAGTGAAGTTTGTCATTATATTCAAATTCACAAATTATGATTTGTTAGAATCATCAATGGGATTTAATATGTTAATTTATTTTGAAACCATAATTTAAATAAACAACATTCCAGAATCTAGCAAAATGGCAAACAAACACTGCTTAACACAATGAATGAATCAAATCATTATGCATGAATTATTATTTTAAAAACTGTGTGTTGGAATTTAGACTGTTTTACATTTTTGTTCTCTTCCTGTTTATTTTTAATTTTATGATACAATTTACAGATTGTCCAACTTCCAACAATTCTGGTTGACTTACAATTAAAAGTAGAAACCAAAAAGTATAAAGCCAACATTTGTGGCTTTTTTACAAATTCACTGATGGTGGTCTCTTTTCTTCATGTTTTCTGAAGATCTTCAGCTGTCCTGAACCCACCACTTAAAGTGTATTTTTTAAGCTCCTGTCACTGAGAACAAGTTTATTTTCTGTCTCTACTTTGTCAATTACTTTCCCAACCCTTCTGGGTTTCAGTCAATATATATATATTTAGTTGTTAACTACATTTACATCACTCTTCACATGTCTTCTCTTCTTCATCTGTGAAATGAGATCCTTGATAATCAATGGACTAAATTACCCTGTTCTATTAGAACAGAGGTGTCAAACGGGGGCCTGTGGGATGAATCTGGCTCTCAACTGGCTGTGGAGTTGGCCCATGAGCCATCCTGGAGGTGGCAAGGGAACAGTCCCTGCTGCCCCAGACCTGGCCACACCCACCTAGTCATCACCTACAAGTAATGCCCACCCCACTTCCTCAACAGTAAACAAAATTAAACCATGGCTCACTGTGGGATTGAGTTTCACATCCCTGTATTAGAATAACAGTCTATAGCTTTTTCAGGCTGTTTTGTTCGGAAAACCACGAGGTAGACCAGCTTCCAACAACGAAGTCTTTATTCTAAATGAGTCAGTGAACGGAACCGTTTGGCTGAAACCGTGGCAGCCTTTTATACAGGCTAGCCTGCCGGCTTGTAGCCAATGGCAGCTGTTTGAATTTGCTGCCTTTTTCAGTTGATTTGGATTGGTTCCTAGTGAACCAATCCAATGCTTACTTTAGTTAACCAATCAGGTTTGCATGTTTTGGAGTAACCCAATTTACATATAGAACACCCCTCCCCCCTTAGTTCAGTCCTACGTGGTGACATAGTCGCGCAGGTAGGCAGGGCTTCTCCTGACTCGACTGGACTTGCGCAGTTCATTTTTGGCAGAGACTTCGACCGGTTCGGATGGGGCTGCTGTGTCGTCCGTCCCTCTCTCTGGAATCGTCTGGAAGGGTGAGTCAGCCATTCTACTGTCGCCTGAGTTTCTTTGGCCGGCGGTTTTGCCGCTCCCTCCCATTTCCTCCGGGCAGGTTGAGCTGGCCTGGCTGTCCCCTTCCGATGGGCTCTTCTCGCAAGTCTCTTCAAACAGTGAGTCTTTCATTTGCTCTTTTTGTTTGTTAATCTCTTCGGTTTTGTTTGTAACGGTTCTTTATTTATTTCTCGCATTTCCTTCCCCCCTTGGTTTGCCAATCACCGTTTTTTTCAACGTATGGGTGTATGTCTGTATTTCGTTCTATGTTTCGGGAATGGAGCTGGTCTATGTGCTGCTTCCATTCCCTGCTGTCGTCAATTGTTAACCGGTAGGATTTGGGGCATGTTATTTGCGTGATTTGTCCTGGTAGCCATACAGGGTCCCCGGTGAAGTTTTTAGCGTAAACCAAATTGCCTATTTCAAATTTTCTAAATCGTGTAGAGGAGTCGGGAGGGTTTTCTGGCGTAACATTTGGGTGCAACCTATCAAGGTGTGATCTTAATTTCCTCCCCATGAGTAATTCTGCTGGGGATTTGTTGGTCGTGGTACTGGGCGTTATGTGCTGGAGTGTGAGCAATCGGTTTATTTTCTGTTGGACATCTCCAGTGTCCATTCTTTCTAAACCCTCTTTGGTAAACCGGACCATTCTCTCAGCCCTGCCGTTTGCAGCCGGGTGAGCCGGCGCAGTTAGGGCATGTCTTATACCTAGGGAGGCTAGGTATTGCTCGACTTGTAGGCTGGTTAGCTGTGGCCCATTATTTGATACGAGAACGTCCGGTAGACCATGGGTGGCAAAAAGGTTATCTAGTTGTTTAATTACAGTTTTTGTTGTCGTTGATGGCATGATTTTTACTTCTAGCCAATTAGAATAGGCATCAACGACAATCAGGAATGTATGCCCCTTGGTAGGACCCGCGAAATCAATGTGGATTCTTGACCAAGGGCCTCACGGGGTTTCCCAGTCTCTAATGGGTGCTTTAGGCGGGGACGGTCTAATTCCCTGGCATTTGTTGCACGAGCTTACCCAATATTCTATGTCCCTATCAATACCCGGCCACCAAACATAACTTCTAGCAAGGCTTTTCATTTTTACAATTCCCGGGTGCCCTTCGTGTAACATCCGAAGTACCCTGGGTTGTAGTTTGTTAGGAATGACTACCCAATCACCCCACAATAAACACCCCTTTTGAATAGAAAGTTCAGTCTGTCTGGTCCGGAAAGGTTTAAAGTTTTCAGTTGTTTGGTTTTCTGGCCAGCCTTTACCTACCCAGCTAAGAACGCGGGCAGTCAATGAGTCTTTCGCAGTGGCTCTGGCGACATCATAAGCTGATATGGGTAGATCGGGGCAAGCCTCTATTTGTAATGCTGTCATCGCTGGTGCCAGGTCTTCCTCGGTTGCTGGTAAGGGTGCTCTGCTCAAAGCGTCCGCATGGGAAATTTGTTTCCCTGGTCGATGTGTCAGAGTGTAGGAATAGGCTGCTAGGAACTCTGACCATCTAGTCATTCTCGGAGAAAGGATATTTGGTGTTGGCTTGTTTCCCACAAAAATTCCCATTAGCGGTTTGTGGTCTGTTATAATTTGAAAAGTCCGCCAGTAGAGGTACTCGTGGAAACGTTTTACTCCATCGACAATTGCTAGAGCTTCTCTGTCGAGTTGGCTGTAATTTCTCTCGGTTTTAGACAGGGTCCTTGAGTAATATGCGACGGGTGCCTCTCTGCCATCAGGCAGTTGGTGGCTCAAGATGGCACCGACTCCGAATGGCGAAGTGTCGCAGGTCACCCTCAATGGCAGTGTGTTGCTAAATTGAATGAGGACGTTTGTTGATGTTAGCAAATTTTTAATTTTTTGGAAGGAATTCTTCTCTCTATAACCAGTCCAAATTGCTTTCTTGTCCAATAAACGGTGTACTTTGAGGCCAGAATCTCTAAATTTAGTGAGTACTTTTTTAAGTCTGTCTTTAAGTTGAGCTTCATCTTTGGCTGAGATGAGGACATCGTCAAAATATGGTACGACTCCTTGTATGCCATTTAGGAGGCGCTCCATTAGACTCTGGAATATGCCTGGTGCTACACTCACTCCAAATTGGAGTCTGTTACACTTAAAGGTGCTCTTGTGAGTAACTATAGTCTGTGCTTCAGCTGTCTCTGGGTTCACTGGGAGCTGTTGATAAGCTTGCACTAGGTCGAGTTTAGCAAAAATTTTTCCTTTTCCCAGGGAGTGTAGTAAATGTTGGACTACTGGCACCGGGTATGTGCTCTGTTGCAATGTGTGGTTCAGGGTAGCCTTATAGTCACCACAGATTCTAACGGACCCATCTGGTTTAATAGGTATAACTATAGGCATTTCCCATTTGGCATGGTCCACAGGTTCTACTACCCCTTGGGCTATTAATTTGTCTAGCTGTTCCTCTATCTTTGCCTTTAGTGCAGAAGGAACTCGCCTGGCTTTTAGTCTCCGCGGTGTAATTTGGGGGTTTAGACTAAAGGAAATAGGATTTCCCCGATATTTGCCAAGTGAGTCGTCAAACACGTCCTGGAATTCCTGGATGAGGTCTTTTTCCCAGCCGGTTGTGGTTACTCGGTCTATTCCGGTCATCCCGATGCCCAATGGTGTGAACCACTTGATACCCAGGAGGCTTGGTCTGTCTCGGTCGACTATGGTCAGCGGTAGCACTTTAACATACTGTTTGTATGCGACTCGGAAATGTCCCATGCCGACTACAGGGATTTGGTTTCCCTGGTAGTCTTTGAGGGTTAGTTGCTGCTTCTGAAGTTCCTTGGATTCGATACCTGGGACTAGTTGTTTTATGGTGTCCCAAGATACCATTGAAAGGAAAGATCCCGAGTCCACTTCCATCTTGCAAGGCTTTCCTTCAATATTTACAATTACTTTAACTTTTTTCCCGCTTTCCATCTGAGCGCTTTCTATAGTGACAGTTTGGTGTGTATTGGCTCGCTTCTCTTGTTGCCACTTTCTCTCAGTTCGTTTTGGCTCAGCTTGTGTTGGGGAATTTCTGCGTCTCGTTGGGCTGTAGCTTTTTTTGTTCCTGCAGACTTTCTCGATATGCCCTCGTTTCTTGCAATGTCTGCAGATGGCATCGAGATATCTGCATTCGGCTCAAGAATGGTTTCCTCCGCAGCCAGCGCATTCCCGCCAATTTCTTCTTTCGCGCTCTTTTTTGTTCGCGAATAAACGGTGGACCTCGTCGTCTTCTTCGCTCGACTCGGGTGTTTCGCCATACTCTTCGTAGTGGGTGGTGGTGGTAGACTGTTTTTTGTCTTTGGTTGGGTTTGTTTCTTCGTTGTGTGTGTTCATCTTCTTCATTGTGACAGCCGATTTTTTCGCAGCTTCAGCGGCTGTGGCTTCCGCGATGGCTTCGGTTATGGTGATGTTGGGCTTGTTGAGCAATTTACTCTGTGCGGTCGAGTCTCTTAAACCCAACACTACGCAATCCCTTATTGCTTTGTCAATGTTCAGGAAATCGCACTCACCCCCTATTTGTTGGCGACGGTCTCTCCTTCTCTCTGGTCTCTGCGGTAAAATTCGTGTTGCTTTATTAAATTAGACACCATCGGGGCGTAGTGGGCTTTCAGAATTCATTGTAGTTCTGGCCACGTCAGTTGTTTGACATCTCGGGGCTTTGCCAGAGCCTTTGCCATCTTGAAAACTGTAGGTCCGCAGTGTGTTAAGAACACAGCCCTCTTACGCTGCTCTGAGATTCCTTCCATCTCATTACTCTCCAAGTACATTTGGAAACGGTCTGCATAGGAATCCCAATCTTCTTCATTGGGATTGAAGGGTGCGGGCGGTGCGTTGTTTCCAGGCATTTTCGTCGCTGTCTGGACTTCTCACCGCATGCAGGTCTCGCGTTTAGGACGATCCCACCTTCGTCGCCAGTGTTTTGTTCGGAAAAACATGAGGTAGACCGGATTCCAACAACAAAGTCTTTATTCTAAATTAGTCAGTGAACAGAACCGTTTGGCTGAAACCGCGGCAGCCTTTTATACAGGCTAGCCTGCCGGCTTGTAGCCAATGGCAGCTGTTTGAATTTGCCGCCTTTTTCAGTTGATTTGGATTGGTTCCTAGTGAACCAATCCAATGCTTACTTTAGTTAACCAATCAGGTTTGCAAGTTTTGGAGTAACCCAATTTACATATAGAACACAGGCTTCTTTTATTTTCTTTGGCCACTAAGATGTTCAGAGATTCTGTCATCTAGTTCAAAGCTAAGGCACATCCAGCATCAGCAGCAAGGCCCTTTTGCACTAACTAGAAAATCCCTGTTACTATTTAAATTTGTCAGTCTTCTATTGATTTTGCTGCTGTTCCTTCTGCTGTTTTGATGAATTGCTCTTCCTCCCATAAAATATTCATCAAAGTGTTCTGTTGTGAAGCGTATGTGGAATTTACCTTAAAAGAACCAAAATAACGATCAAGGATGCTTTGGATGGCAGCTAACCAGAACTTTAAAAAAAGAAAGAAAGAAAGAAAAACTTCTGTGATTTGTTTTACTTTAGGTTGAACTTTGTTAATGTTAGGGATAACATTGTTTACCCTAACTGGTTTAGGTGAAATAA
>BLBF01000003.1:96416379-96516189 GCA_015471245.1 Laticauda colubrina | reverse complement strand
GTTTAGCTTGTCTACCTAACCCTGGTTGGGGAACCCAGGCTTAACAGTTACTGTTTGTCAGAAAGCTCCACTTGAATTTATGTTGGCATGCAACCATTTCATGTTTTATAAAATGATATATTTGCATAATTTCTGGTTTAGATTTCTTTATTTCCACAGCATTATCAGCATATTAATGCCTGAAAAGGAACATTTTGTGAAAGTATAATTGTCTCTTGCATTTGTGATGCTCTGACAGTATTTTTCTTAATCAGCCAGCAGATTTGGGTGCAAAACTTTAGATGAACAATAAATGGCACCAGACAGCTAGGATTTTGATATTTTTTTGCTATCATTTAATGATAATTTAAACTTTTGCAGTCTAGATATCATAGCACTAATATCGGGATTCCTTCAGGATCATACTGTAGTTTTATAGCAGCCTTTCATCAACAAATATGTGATGGAATGTAATCTGCATTCCCAGATGGAGAGACGGCAATCCAGAGAACCAAAAGACAGCCAAGTTTAATAATTTTGTTGGGAGAAAGAGAGTTAAGATAATTCCACTCTAGAAATTCTTAGGGCATATCTTCAATGAGCCAAGTAGTTGCTTTAGTTTGGCAAGATTCTCTCTATAGGTGAAGAACAATGCAAGAAAATACACAGAAGTAACTCTACATGTCTTTCTTGGTGGTTGGGACCTGATAAAGAAGCGTCGCATATGACCTGTTTACCTCTTGTATATTTCATGTGACCTATTCTCCTTCTATTCCTGTTCTAAATTATCTTGCTGTCCCTGAATATGATAATAGCAATAGCACTTAAGACTTATATACTGCTTCATGGTGCTTTACATCCCTCTATAAGTGGTTTACAAGACTCAGTATAGTGCTGCCAACAATCTGGGTTCTCATTTTACTGACCGTGGAAGGATGGAAGGCTGTCAACCTCGAGCCAGTCAGAATCAAACTCCTGGCAGTGAACAGTGAGCTGGACTGCAATACTGACAGTCTAACCACTGTGCAACTATAACTCTAAAACATAGTAACTGCACTAAGTATATTAATATGAGTATGGCAGTAGGCTTAGGTGGCAAAGGATTGCTGTGCTTCCAAAATTCACAGTCTACTATTTTATAGCATAGAGTACACAGTGTCATACATGGTCAATTTTCATCTCGTTCCAGTGTTCAGCTAAATCCCAAACTGATAATGCAGCAGTCTTCTATTCTTGAACTGGAAAAAGATACCATCTTTTGCTAGGTCTTAATCTTGGACCAATTATTGAGCAGAGAGAAAAGGGAAAAATTGAGAAATGACTAAATAATATTGAGGAATCCACATTACCCAGAAGTTTCTAAACTATAACTCCCAATATTTTTCAACACGAACCATCACTTCCACATTGTCCATGCTCTTGGTTTTATTTATTTTATTTATTTAACTGCTGTAAATTTTAATTGAAATGCTTTTAAGGTTTTATATTTGTGTTTTTATACTATTGTAAACTAAATTACTCAAGATGGCATATAAATTAATTTAATAAATAAATTGGACTGCAGTGTGGGGAGGATCAAAGAACCACCAAAAGATACCCATTTAGGTGAGACTAAATTATCATTACTTTTATCACTTACATTCTACAATTGCCTCTCGCAAATCTTTTCTTAAGTATTCAGAGAAGAGATAGGTGTAAAGACTCTGTGGTCAAAGGGAGGACAATGTGTGTTAAGTTGGTCTGGAATTCCTGCAGTAAATCAAAGACAGGGAGATTTACTGTACTTTTCTACATAGAGACCATTTCTCTGTGCATCTTCCCCTGTTTAGGAAGCTGAAAACTGATGCCTTTTAACTGTTTCCTTAAACAATCCAGAAACACAAGTTGGTGTGGCAGAAAATTGGGTATTCTGATCTCAAAGTTCCATTAGAATATCCCTATATGGCTTGACAGTGAAACTATAGATTTATCAGAGCAAAGTCTAGTCTCTGAGTCTAAGAAATCTTAATATGCACATTGCATCATGGAGACATAAAGTACATGGAAAATTTTAAGTGCTTGTGTTCTTTGCTATCACTACTTAACAGTAAACCTTTTTAGAAAGTGTTTCAGCTGAATAATGAAGCACACCTGAAAACATTTGAACCATCATGACATTGCCTAAAACCTGGATACATTCAATAGCACAAGATTGTATTAAAACACTGTTGCCTTGCAAGAACTTGACCATGATTCATTGCTTCTTTTTCAATATTTCCAAAATAATTTGACATTAATTGTAAATAGTGTGACAGCTCAATTTCTTTGCCCTCTTTCTCAGCTTCATATAGCAAGTGAAAGAAATGTTATATTCATAGATAGATCAGAAAGACAAGAAGCGGGATTATTGCAACAGTCATAGATCATAGAATCCTAAGAAGAATTAGCCATGGAGTCCAACTTCCTACACATTGCAGAAGTAAGTATTACATTCTTACTTTAAAATAATATAAGCTACAGTTGTTCTTTTATTAAACCACTTCTTAATTATAGTTTAGAACTGAACAACAACCAAGGTTTAATAAGCCTTTAGACTGCCTCATATAATAGTTTTTTCACAGATTATAATCATAAAATATAAAGCAAAATTCAAATAGATGAAAGTCATAACAGGAAAAACATGAAATCCAAAGTGTCAACTAATAAAAAGACATTTTTAAAAAGGCTGAGATAAAACCAGCTCAGGGGGGAGATCAGTGTGCACATAAAACAAAAACAGCATGAAAACATAAAATCAGGCAAACTAGTTCTTCAAATGCCTATGAAAATTAAAACACCTTCCTTCCTAAAAAGATATTTGCGGGCCCAAAATTGGTTTCTCTGGGAACGCCCATTTTACAATAATGGAATGTTACTACTGGCATGGAAGTACAGATAGTCCTCAACTTACAACCACAATTGAGTCAAAAATTTCTGTAGCTAAAGGCTAGGTCCCACTGGCCAATGGACGTAAAACATATGCAAAAAGGACACAGCAGACGAGCAAAATTTTGGGGATGGCTCCATCCATTGTCATCCGATCCAAAAAGTGGTGAAAATTGGCATAAATAGAATGGAAAAGAATGGACGGGGGTAGTACGTAGCGGGGATGTTAAACTGATGTTCATAGGAAGCCTAGTGGATGACAGCAGATGGAAACAGATCCGAAGGGGTTCCGGGGGAGAATTGCAAAGCGGACGCATAGCAGAAGGGGCAGATGCATCACAGACACCTATAGGAAACAAAGCGGATGCTGAGCGGATATATATTGGATGCAAAGCATTCACTGCGCATGTGGGGAGTATGAATTGTGTAAACTCCATGGATATAAAAGGATGCAGCTCGCATGCAGTCAGCATTCAAAGGAAAGACATGCTGCCACATACATCTTGAAAGAACACCATGGTTCGTCAGTCAGGGAAGAAGAGGAAGCCGGTGCCTACTCGTGCCAGCCCTGGCAAGAAGGACAGAACCAGCATCCCACCCCCTGGCACTGATTCTGAAGCTGCTGCTGGTGGTGGTGCTGGTAGTGCTGGTAGTGCTGCTGGTGCTGCTGGTGCTGCTGGTGCTGCTGTTACTGCTGATGCTGGTGCTGCTGGTGCTGCTGTGCTGCTGGTGCTGCTGGTGCTGCTGCTGTGGTGGACCAGCCCCAAGGCCCTCAAAGCCCTGCTGCTGAAGGCCCTGCTGCTCAAGCCCCTGAAGGCCCTGCTGAAGTCCCTGCCAGAGGGAGGAAGAGGCAAGGGAAGGAGAAGGGAGAGAGGAAACAGTACACCATTTCCGAGGAGCATGAGGAGGAGGTGCTGGAATAGCTGAGGGAGAATGATTGCCTGTGGAGAAAGGGCCACCGACTCTATCGCGACACCAAGAAGAAACAGGCAGCTTGGAGAGACAAGGCAGAGAACCTGGGCTACACTGCAGATGTACTCCTGGGATGGTGGAAGCACATGCACACCTGGTATGGCAAGCTACACCTCAAAAAATCTGGGCAGGCCGCTGTCAAGCTCACTGACCAGGAGATGTATGTCATGGCCAAGTGCAGTTTCCTGGAGGGTGAGGTCCGTCACCAAGGAGCAGGACCTCTGACACCCCTCTCCCTCAGACAGCCCACAGACAGCCAGTCCTCTTCCAGCCAGGAGCCAGCTACCCTATCCAGGCAGGTGTCTTCAGAGGGCCCCATGGCAGAGACCCCCCCCCCGATAGCTGCACACCCCATGCCAGAGGACTTGGAGGATCCCCTGTCACAAATGGAGGAAGAAGCCTCCACAGTACCTGCCTGCTTAACAGCTGAAACCATGGACATGACTCAGAGTGACTGAGAATAGTGCCAGAGACTGAGTTGTTACTTGTTCACTTTATCTTTGCTTAAGATACTTTACTTGGGTCATTTTGCTTTTTTAATAAAGTCATACAATTTACTTAAGACAGTTAATAAAGGTTATCTTTGCTTAACACACTTAATTCAGTTTATTTAGTTCATTTTTCTTACTTAATAAAGTCATAAAGGTTACCTAAGAAAGTTAATAAAGGTTATCTTTGCTTAAGACACTTGGTTCATTTTTTTTACTTAATAAAGTGTTGGTGAAAACTTTGAAAAAATGGTTAAGCCTTTACATGCTTGTGGGATAGATAAGGATAGTTGTGGGATAGATAAGGATAGTTGTGGGATAGATAAACCTCCAGTGCAAACATAGTGGGACTGTATGGTCCCCCATCCCAGCTGCCACACATATGGACCTTTATATGGACCAATAACAATTTATTCATTGATCAACACATTTCAAAATAAACAAAGCTCTTTATTAATGCCCTATTCATTGTAGGACCACTCAACATACATGGCACAATCTCATCAGTGTTATGCGACAGGCTCAAGGAAGCATCCATTAATCATCTATCATCCTGTCTTGCCACTCCACTGCTCCAGCTGGGGAGTTGCACCAGTGTCTCAGGAGGTTGCGCTGCTTCTTCCCTTCACGTGAAGCTTTGTTGGGGCCTTGTATATCCACAGTGTCTATCAGGTTTCATCCTTGCCTCCATTCACCAGGCTCCATGTCCCCATTCCCTTGTTGATGGTCCACAAGTCTGTTCTGCAACACTGGGTGGCGGGTGCGCATGAGATTGTTCAGGATGCAGCAAGCTTCCACGATGCTACTCACGGTCTGTGGTTCATGCTGCATGGTGGTGAGACGTATCTGGAACCTGTTGGCCAGGATGCCAAAGGTGTTCTCCACCACCCGTCTTGCCCTCGACAGCCTGTAGTTGAAGATCCTCTCTTCATGGGTGAGGTATCTTGAACTTCATGAGGTAGGTTCTGAGGGAGAAGGCATCATCACTAACGATGAAGTAGGGCACATCTTGTGTGTCATTGGGTAGGGGGTCTGGATCTGGAAAACTCATGTTGAGGTTGCATTCCAACCCATCCTTGAGGTCACTTGCGTTGTATACCTGGCTATCTGAAGCTGACCCGTTGCCTGAAGCATCGATGTAGATGAACTTGGAGTCCGCATCAACCATGGCAAAGAGGATGATACTGAAGAAGCCCTTGTACTTGAAATAAGTGGACCCTGAGTTGGCTGGAGCTTTGCAGGCCACGTGCTTCCCATCTATGGCTCCAACAGTGTGGGGAAAGTTCCACCTCTGATACCACTCTTCTGCAAGTTTTCTCCAGCTTTGTTCAGTGGTGAGGCACTTGAGGAGCTCCTCCATGTATTCTTCGATGATGGCCTGCACCACTTCTCTGACCACTTTGTTGATGGTGTTGTGTGGCACCCTCCATGCATACTGCATGTTTCTGTATGTGGGTCCAGAGGCCAGGTGCCACAGAGGCAGTGCCACCTTCAGTCCAGGGTCCAGGTTGGGACGGAAGTTGGTGCTTGGCTTGGTCAACCTGGGTCTCAGACGCTCTACAACTTTGTCAAACATGGCTGGTGGCATCCTCATGAAGTGATGGAATGCAGGAGGGTCTTCATTCCTCAGCTCCACCATCAACTGGTCATACAGTCCAAACTCCATTCTTCTCACAATCCATCCTCGGACCCACACAGCTCTTGGACGTCTCCTTCTTCTCCTTGTGTATAAAAGGTGAAACAGTCTGAACAGGGTTTGGTTCTGGTGATGAATGATCGCAGCTACCATACGGACTGTGTCATGATCCATGGTGGAGAACAATTGATGATTTGGAAGACCAAGGCCAAGGGTGAAGAGGCCTGTACACCACGGCTGCTGGACTCATACTGAGATCCAGATGATTTCCTCCCCCTTTTTATAGGAAATATCGGTTGTCCACTAGGTGTCCTTCTACATACTCTAGACATACTCCAGACAACCTAAATATCCAAGATACAACCCAGATACAAACGTTTTGTCCATTTTAATCCTTTATATACGAGATGCATACGCTACATCCTTTCTATTTCCGTGCTGCTAATGCTGTGTGGACGTTCCGTGTACTTTTTGTTTCCTCCCTCTTTCTGTTTTCAGCTGCAGTGGATGTGAGTTGAGGGGATGGCCAGAGGATGCAGAGAGGATACAGCGGAAGTTTAACGGATGCTAATGGACATAGAACATTTGTTGCCCATATATGTCGCGGATCTACATCGTACGCGGCGGAAAGTTCATCCGCTCAAAAAGTTTTGTGCAGCTCAAAACTTCTTGCACGGATGAAATCTCAGTGGACAGATGCTCGAGGGATAGAGCATATGAAACACGTATGCAGTGAGTACACAATGGATGCATAGCGTTTTCTATCGGATGGCAAGCTTTTTTTAATGTTTTACATCCTCTTTGTATCCGTTGGTGCAGTGGGACAGGGGCTTAAGCGAGATAGTTGTTAAGTGAGTTTTGCCCCATTTTACAACCTTTCTTGCCATCAATTTTAAGTGAAACACTGCGTTTGTTAAGTTAGTAACATGGCTTCCACATTGATTTTGCTTATCAGAAAGTCGCAAAAGTATCCCATGATCTCGGGATGCTGCAACTGTCATAAATATGAGTCAATTGCCAAGAATCTGAATTTTGATCAGGTCACCATGGAGATGCTGAAAAGGTCCTAAGTGTGAAAAATGGTCAGAAGTCATTGTTTTCAGTACCATTGTAAATTCAAATGGTCACTAAATGAACTGTTGTGAGTTGAGGACTACCTGTACCCACCAGGTATTATATAACTAGGGTATATGTGCTTGTAAGGAAAATAGAACATGATCAGGGAATGAAGAGAAATATGGAAAGAGACTAACTTTCTGCTAATTTGGTTTTACAGCTATCAAGCAGAGAAGGGCAAGTATAACAGCCTGAAAATACTAACATTATTGGAGACATTTAAGCCATCAACTCTCCTGTTTTGGTCAGAACAGGTATCCAAATTAAAGCAATCTAGCCTCCACTTGTCCAGTGAAAGGGAGTTCCAGCTTCTCTGGGAATCAACATCGCTTTCAAACTCTTTGTATTGTGATGAACCATTTTCCCCCTACTATTCAGTTGGAGTCTGCTTTCCTGTAATGATTTAGCCTGTATCTTATATTTTGAATGAGAAAAAAACAGACCTTGATCTTCTATGTGATCTTGTCAGATATTTGAAATGCACTGCCCTGGATTCCCTCTGTTCTTAGAAAATGTAACAGAAATATAAGGCAGTCAGATTCCAAGAAGCATGCTCAGGAATGAGCAAACAGGAACAATTAACAGGATTTTATCTGGAAGTTTGATAGAGATTCTCTAACAATATTTCCTTCTGGGTTAAAAGTACATAAGGAGTCTGGGAAGCTGAAAAGGAATAAAAATAAAAGATGTAGAAGATATTCTGCACCATTTAAATTAGAAAGCAGTTTTTACAAGTGTAATATAAGATCTATAAGACATTTACATGGATTATTTCTCCAGAAGTGGTTTATGGTGGTTTCTAAAGTCATCCAACCATAACTGGGCCAAAATAACAATATATCATTTCAATGGTGGCTGGGTGTGTTATCAAGGCAATAAAAACCAATAGTCACAATGAAAAAAGCAATTAAAAATTGAAGTCTATGCACACATATCACCAATATCATTATCAGACCCAAATCTCAGAAAATACCACCATATGTGACACAGCCACAGTAACTTTGCACATTTATCTATTTTTTGAGTCTCAATACCTTCTAATGAGAGCAAATGTAGTTTTGGCCACCAAAAGTTGCCCATCCTTATTTCTTACTTTTATTTTTTTAAAATGATGGTAACATATTATATCAGCTACTAGATAACTCAGGTTCCATTCCTGATTTAAAAAGTCAACTTAAAATTAGCATTACCTCTGATTGTTTGTGAAAACATACTAGAGGAATCTCATTTGACTGAAAGGGCATCTCCTGAATAATGTAGCCCAGCAGAGTGACAGCAACAAATGACAGAAAAAGATTGCTGGTACTATATGTATGCAGCAATATGGCTAAAAACTATACTAATGCCAGCGTTAAAATATAAGAAACTCATGATTACCACCAAAGATATCCCACATAAATTATAAATGAGCAGAATATTCCACATTTTTATACTGTACATTATATTTACTATACTTATAATTATAATTACTTACTATACTTATACTATACTTTTCTATACTTAGAAAAGAGGCTTTTGGTTAAAATATTGCATGCAACTTCTCTCTCTCTCTCTCTCTCTCTCTCTTTCTCTCTCTCTCTCTCTCTGTGTTTGTGTGTGTTTGTGTGTGTGTAAAGGGAAAAGGAAAAGGAAAGGGAAATAACATCATGAGAAACAAGTGAGAAGGAGAAAGAACATTCCCTAACATTTGTTTCCCATACTGTAGTTGTAGTAAGGCTTACTACTACTACAACTAAGTAAATGTGGTTTACTTGATTTTGACATTGCATGTGCCATGCCCAGCAGTGAGATAAAGAGTCTTTCCCTATGCCAAGTGAAAATGTTCTTCTTCCCTCCTTGAATTGGCAGAAAACCATGGTGACAGTAGTCATAGGAACATAGCAGAAACACACAGAAAAGCATATATATGTGCTGTGGTTATGTGCAAGTTGGAACATGGCCATCATTAGGCATGCAAGATAAGATTAGCAATGGGAACAACAGGAAGAAGAGTCATGACATTTATAAATAAATATTTTATGATCATATTATCTTATCTATATTTCATATAACTCAAGGTGGGGTCCATAATGCTCCTACCTATTTTTCCCACAGCAACAAGCCTGTGAAGTGGTTTGGGCTGAGAGTGAATCACTGGCCCAAAATCAGCACCATGGCTAAGGGAGGACTAGAACTTTTCTGGGTTTTTCTGGAGCATCTTAATCACTGTGTCAAGCTGGCTGTGGTTCATATAAGCATATATTTTAAAAGAAGGGGATTGACATTAAAACCTGCCACTTCTACTGTAGGTAAGACCCTCTGCTACATCTTGATTATATTCTACTGCAGGCCTACAATGAGATCAAATTCACCCTCAGGTTGTCCCAAAGGTATTTTTTTCAAAAGGCAACGGACTTTCTTTGTCTTTTGTTTGAAGACGTTTTGCTTCTCATCCAAGAATGTTCTTCAGTTCAGAAGTGAAGAAACTTCTTGGATGAGAAGCAAAAGATCTTCAAGCCAAAAACAAAGAAAGTCCAGTTGCCTTTTGAAAAAAGCACTTTTGGGACAACGATTACCTGGATGACTGACAATCTCCATAATAGTCCTTAGGTTGTTATTTGCCACAAAAGTAAATGTGAAGAGCTAGGCAAGTTAAATTATTCTCGTAATTTTAGACTACAGCATCCAGAGTACACTGTCATTGGCAAAAAAGGTTGTGGGTTATGGGAACTGAAATCTAAAACACTTGGAGGGCATCATATGCTTATTCCTATTGTAATAGTTGAATATCCATGTCCATTTGGCAAAATGCAACTACAATCCCTGGTAGGTAATTGGTATATGATTGTACCAATTGTGGTACATAATTTTTGGACCAGTGTAAATATTTACTAAAATCAAAAATTCTCAAAATATAAAATAATGAAAGTATGTCATTAGAAGCATGAAGAAAAAGGCTGGTGCCTGATCGTATTGCAAATCTCTCACTGAATCCAGACCAAATAAAAATAGGTTTGGGCATAGTACAAAGTGTGAACTCAGCCATTGTCTTTCAGCCTATCCTATCCTATAGGATCTTTGGGATTTAAAATATAGGTTATTTTAAGTTTCTTGGAGAAAAAATGAGCCACAAATGAATAAATTGATGAAGATTCCTGAATGATCATAACAACATCTGTAAATGGGCACACATTTTCAGCTGAAATCTAAAGTATATCTCAGATAAACTACTATTTCTTTTCACTTTTTGTAAAAGAAAGAATCAAGCAATCAATTATTTCAAAGAACCATCTCAGGATCATTGTGGTAGGTAGAACAATGTAAAGTCTTGATTCAAAAATTACGTTAAAATGTTCCTGTGTATGATGGAATTTGGACAGAACAGTTCAACAGGTTTAACTGTGATCCACTTTTAAGAAACTCAGTGCTGAGAAGGGTTGCATAAGAGCTGTAGGCAAAACTAGGCAACTCGTACTGGCATGAATAAATGCACTTGGCAAACCATGGGACTAGACAAGTTTACTTTTAAAAAAATAAACAAAACCACTTTTGTTTATAGGAGGATAACACAAAACTTTAAATGAAAAGTTTTTAAAGACTTTGCTTTAGCAATTGGAAAACCACTTCCTGCTTTCAAGCTGAGAACAAGCCAATGTAGCTATTTCTGTACTGTTTCAATCACGCATAGATTGATACTGTCACAGCTGCAAGTAAGAAGTTTGCTTTGAAGAAATGTCCTTTCCTATTGAAAAACTTGCGTGCTGGAAAAAAAGTGATGGAAAACAGGAAGGGTGGATTGTAGAAATCCTTTAGGGTGTAATCGTACACTAACGCTTTGCTAGCTGTGGGAGTATAGGAATTGGCAGAAGCTTTGCTATGCTGGCCATACACCAGCTATTCCGTAGCCATTACTGATAAGGTAGTGGAACACTCCAGATGCACCAGCCAAATAGCCTGATGATGAGTGGGAACATCCCCATGATCAGAACACAGAGGAACATCCCCATGATCCTCTAATCTAGCCTCTTCAGTCTATTGTCATACTTCCATCTCGTGTGTGTACTCTAGATCTGGTTCAGTAGCTAGTGTAGTGATATACAAAGTCAGGGCAGGCTGTACCATAAATGCCAGATCAAAGTAACTGAATACAAGTGTTGGAAGAGAGCATTTAAATCATCAGATCTCAGTGCTCAGTACAGGAATCCAAATTAAAGGATCCCCAGCAAATATCCATCCAGATTTGGTTTGAACTTGTCTGCTAGGCACCTAAACTGTTCTTATTTTTCTCTGATCCTCCCTGGAAAACATAACTGTCCTTCTGAGTCTAGAGCCACAGCAACTGGTTATTTGCAGTTGTTTGCTCTCTGAGTTCACATATTAAACTAGGACTTGCAGTGTGTATAAGGTTATCAAAATGTGCTATGTGAATGCAAATACTAGGGGTTCAAAAACTATGATTTATGGCTTAGCATACCATTTGTTTGTTTGTTTGTTTATTATTTATTTATGTCAACCAATTATAAGATAACAGGTAAAAGTATAAACATAGTTATGAATACATGAAATGGATACATAGAAGAAAAATAAAAATAAACAATAGGATAGGGATGGTAGGCACATTAGTACGCTTATGCACGCCCCCTACAGACCTCTTAGGAAAGGGGTGAGGTCAATAGTAGACAGTCTCAGGTTAAAATTGTTGGGGTTTGGGGAAGAAACCACAGAGTCAGGGTTTACTTAGTTCTTATGGATTATTTAATATCTATGGTTAGACAATTATGGTCTCCGTACTGTATGAAGACAATCACTGTGTCTTATGTTGTTTTTCAGAAGCACGTTTTCTTTTGTTGGAAGATTTTTTTCTATACACTTCAGATTAGATGGGAGACCTACTGAAGAACCAACAGTGGCTGAAATATAGACAATGACAAAAGTTCTAAATAGTCCATGTAACACACTTCTAATACTGCAAAACCATCATACACAATTTGTCTTTGTTTAGTGATTAAAGTTATGATCGGCAACTCAGTCATTTAGTAAAAGAGTCATTAACTGAAGTCACAACTGACCTTACAATCTTACTTCAACTTTCCTTTGTTTTACAGACCTGCAAAGACTATGAAGGCAAGGACTGATTGCTACATGAAAACTGTCTGCAAATCCATACTGAATAACAATAAGCCTGGACTTTATTTGGGATTTTCCCTGGTTCAGGCCAGCCCTTGAGCAGCTTCAAAACTGGACTATTTGAACAAACTTTTCTATATTATAAAGTTGAACCTTTAAAAAAAAAAGGGGGGGGGAGGGGACAGAATGAGAAAGGCAAATACTGCTTTTATAGGAATGCCATTACTTGAGAACACATTGTCCTAAAGGGGAAAATGTGTCTGTCAACACAATGCTGTGTTTTAGCAAGCAAAGTAAAATGATTGCTAAAGCTATAAATTACTCAAATGACATAATAGGCCACAGGCAGATGAGAAGAGATATTCTCGGATTAAGTAATATTCATTTTCAATAAAAGTTGTTTTGTGGTCTTTTTTTTTCTAAGCAGTCAACCGCTCTAAGCCAAGACAATTGAAAAGCCACCATCTGCTGCTAATCCAATTAGACAGTTCAAAGCCACTTTCACAAAGCACACTGTTACTGATTTATTCCATAAACGTATTTTTCAATTAAGCAACATGGAGGTCTGAATTCCTTCTAATTATGCTTTACTCAGAAATTATAATGATCCATTGATTGAGAAATTGGAGTGCTACAAGAAGCAAACTTAAAATGTATTTGCAGTAACATTCCCTAAAGCCCATGTAACACTGCACCAACGGATGGAAAGATATAAAACGGAGAGAAACACTTGCCTTCCATTGGTTAATGCAATGCATCCGTTCTGTACTCGCTGCGCCTGGTTTTTTTCCTCTCTATCCGTCCAGCATCTGTCGACTGAGGTTCCATCTGCTCAAAAAGTTTTGAGCTGCTCAAAACTTTTTGAGCGGAAAATGTATCCAATGCGTCCATTCTGCATCCGCTACGCATACGGGGAACATCCATTCTGCATCCGTCGGCATCCATTACGCATCCGCTACATCCGCTAGGCATCCGCTGCGCATCCACGCAACTCAAATCTGCTCCAGCGGAAAATGGACACAGGGAGGAAGCGAAACGGACATGGAACGGACGCGCAGCGTTAGTAGCATGGACGGAGGAAGGATGAAAGCGGATGCAGCTTGCATACAAAGCATTTACAATGGAAAAAACGTTCGCAGAAGGGGCCTATCTCGGATATTAAGGATGTCTAGAGGATGTCTAGAGGATGCAAAAGGACAAATAGGGGAAAACCTATATTGCCTATAAAAACGGGAGCAACTCACCTGGATCTCACTTTCAGTCCAGCAGCCCTGCTGTGCAGACCTCTGCAGCCTTCATCTGGCTCTTGCTCTTCCACAGCATCCAGTCATGTCCACCATGGATCATATCACAGCCCGTTTGGTAGCCACCATCATTCTGCAACAGTGCGAAGCCATCTACAGGCTCTTTCAACTGTTCTACGGGAAGAAAAGGAGGCGGCCAAGAAGCGTCTGGGTCCAAAGATGGATCGGGAGAAGAGCAGAGTACAGACTGTACAACAAGCTGATGGTGGAGCTGAGGAACAAAGACCCTTGTGCATTCCAGAACTTCATGAGGATGCCTCCAGCCATGTTTGACGAAGCTGTGGAGTGGCTGACACCCAGGTTGACCAAACAGAGCACCAACTTCCAGCCCAGCCTGGACCCTGGGCTCAAGGTGGCACTGACTCTGCACCACCTGGCCTTAGGGACCACCTACAGGAGCATGCAGTATGGCTGTAGGGTGCCACACAACACCATCAGCATTGTGGTCAGAGAAATGGTGCAGGCCATCATCGAAGAATACCTGGAGGAGCTCCTCCAGTGCCCCTCCACTGAAGAAGGATGGAAGAAAGTTGCAGAACAGTAGTATCCAGAAGTGGAACTTCCCCCACACCGTTGGAGCCATAGATGGCAAGCACGTGGCCTGCAAAGCTCCAGCCAAGTCGGGGTCCACTTATTTCAACTACAAGGGCTTCTTCAGCATCATCCTCTTCTCCATGGTTGATGCTGACTACAAGTTCATGTACATCGATGCTTCAGGCAACGGGTCAGCTTCAGATGCCCAGGTATACAACGCCAGTGACCTCAAGGAGGGCTGGAACGCAACCTCATCATGGGCTTCCCAGATCCAGATCCCCTGCCCAACAACACGTAAGATGTGCCCTACTTCATCATGGGGGATGACGCCTTCTCCCTCAGAACCTACCTCATGAAGCCCTACACTTCCAGATGCCTCACCCGTGAAGAGAGGATCTTCAACTACAGGCTGTCCAGGGCAAGGCGGGTGGTGGAGAACGCCTTTGGCATTCTGGCCAACAGGTTCCAGGTACTTCTCACCACCATGCAGCATCGGCCAGAGACCGTGAGGAGGATCGTGGAAGCTTGCTGCATCCTGTACAATCTCATGCGCACCCGCTACCCAGTCTTGCAGAACAGGCTCGTGGACCTCCAACAAGGCAATGGGGACATGGAGCCTGGGGAATGGAGGCAAGGGCAAAACCTGATAGACACTGAGGATGTGCAAGGCCCCAACAGAGCCTCACGTGAAGGGAAGAAGCAGCGCAACCTCCTGAAACACTGGTGCAACTCCCCAGCTGGAGCAGTGGAGTGGCAAGACAGGATGATAGATGCTTAATGGATGCTTCCTTCAGCCTGTCGCATCACACTGATGAGATTGGGCCATGTATGTTGGGTGGGCCTACAATGAACAGGGCATTTAATAAAGAGTTGTGTTTATGTTGACATGTGTGGATGAATGATTAAATTGTTATTGATAATAAAGGGCCAAAGGTGTGGCACCTGGGAGGGTGGACCATACAGTCCCACTATGCTTGCACTGGAGGCTTATCTATCCCACAGCTATTACCCATCCCAAAGGTATTCCTGCCCATCCCACTGCTATCCTTACCCATCCCAAAGGTATCCCTGCCCATCCCACTGCTATCTAAACCCATCCCAAAGGTATCCCTGCCCATCCCACTGCTATCTTAACCCATCCCACAAGCATGCAAAGGCTTAAACCATTTCTAAAAATTTCCACCAAGACTTTATTGAAAAAAATAAATGAAGCAAGTGTGTGAAGCAAAGATAATCTTTATTAATAACAAGCTGTAAAATAAAAATGACCCAAGTCAAGTGTCCAAATAAAGTCAACAGGTAGCCACCCAGTCTCTGGCACTCCTCTTGGTCACTCGGAGGTGTGCCCAGTCTCAGGGGTGAAGGGTACAGGTGCTGTGGAGGTGGGTGCTGCTGGAGTGCTGGTCTGAAGCGCCACTGGAGTGCCTGGCCCCAAGAGGACAACGGGACGGTGTGTTGAGGAAGCTCTCAGACAGCTGGCACAGACCCGTGATGTTGAGAGCACCTTCCTCCATGCCATGAGGTGTCAGCCCCAGTACCGATGACAGATGTATTGAGGCCGGGCTTGGCTGTGGGGTGGAGGAAGGAGCAGTGTAGCGGGGCTGTCTGGTCTGCAGCAGGGTGAGGGCTGGCATCGGTGGCATTGGTGGCATGGGTGGCATCAGTGGTGTGGGTGGCATCAGTGGCATCAGTGGAACCGGTGGCAACGTTGGCATCTGATGAACCTGTGCCTGGACTGGGAAGGGCTGCTGCCTGTGCTGCTGGACCTCCTGGTAGCTGTAGCCCTGGTAGGTGAGGGCCTGTGGAAAGCCTTGGAATGGGAGAGGGACATCACCTGGGGTGGAGGACCAGACCTGGACTGGGTGGGAGCAGGTTCCTCTGGGTCTGGAGGGTTGTGAAGCAGCTCGGTGATCTGGTCCTTCACTACCTGGTACTGGGGTTCCGCCATGTCCATGAGGGTCTGGTTCACATAGGTGAGGAAGGGCTTGCGGTTGGAGGATGAGGAGTCGGTGTGGACCAGCTGAGAGAGGAAATCTATGCTGCTCCTGATGGTGTCCCTTATCTCCAGCAGGACAGTGTGGCTCTGCCTCTCCTGTCTGGCTCTCTGCCTTTTTGTGGAGGTGGAGCTGGGGGTGGATGCGGGTTGGGCTGTTGTGGAAGTGCCGTCTCCTTTCTCCCACTGCACCAGGGGGTCCTCCACATGCTCCGCCATGGGTACTACAGCTGTCGGGGGGATCTCCGTCGTGGCACGCTCCAAAGATACCTGCCTGGAGACAGGAGCTGACTCTCTGCCGGAAGAGGACTGGCTCTCAGCAGGCTGCCTGAGAGAGAGGGTTGTGAGAGGGGCTGCTCCTTGGTGGCGGATCTCACCCTCCAGGAAGCTGCACTTGGCCATGACGTAGTTCTCTCTGTCCGTCAGGTTGACCGCGGCCTGGCCAGATTTCTTGAGGTCCAACTTCCCGTACCAGGTGTGCATGTGCTTCCACCAGCCGAGGAGCACCTCCGAAGTGTAGCCCGGGCTCTCCGCCTTCTCTCTCCAAGCAGCCTGCTTCCTTTTGGTGTCCCTATAGAGCCTGTGTCCCTTCTGCCATAGATACTCATTCTCTCTTAGCCATTCCAGCACCTCATCCTCATGTTTCTCTTTGATGTTGTATTGCCTCCTCTCCCTATCTCGCGTATGCCTCTTCCTCCCTTTGGCAGGACCACATGGGCCCTCATCATAGGGGCTTCCAGGTTGTAGGGGCTGCTCCTCCACACCACCACCAGCAGCAGCAGCAGCAAAAGCAGGACCAGCAGGACCAGCACCAGCAGCAGGACCAGCAGGACCAGGATCAGCAGCAGCGAATAAGCACCAGCAGCGCCAGCAGGACCAGCAGGACCAGGAGCACGAGCAGGACCAGCAGGACCAGGACCAGGAGCACAAGCAGGACCAGCAGGACCAGCAGAAGCACCACCGCCAGAAGCAGCTTCAGCAGAGTAAGCACCAGCAGAAGCATCACTGCCAGAAGCAGCAGCATCAGCTCCTCCAGAATCAGAAGCAGCAGAAGCCCCAGCCCCAGAAGAGCGAGCCCGTGCTGCAGAAGCCCCAGTAGAAGCAGAGTGAGGGCCAGGGGGTGGGAGGGTGGCCCTATCCCTCTTGTCAGGGCTGGCAGCAGATGGCTGAGGCTTTCTTTTCTTCCCCATGGTTGTGGGGTTGCTGGCTGGCAGGCAGGCTGGCAGGCAGGCAGGCAGGCTGGCAGGCAGGCAGGCAGGCTGGCAGGCAGGCTGGCAGGCAGGCTGGCAGGCAGGCTTGAGAGCTGTGTCTGGAAGCAAGTCTTTCCTCTGAAAATTGACCTGCTTGGGAGCTGTTTCCCTTTATATCCGCGGGGCTGATGCAATGCATCCTCCCCACATGCGCATTGAACGCTAGGCATCCGCTAGGCTTCTGCTAGGCTTCCGCTAGGCTTCTGCTCTGCATCCGCTTCATCCACTCGGCATCCGCTGTGCATCCGCTTCATCCGCTCAGCGTCCGCTCTGCATCCACTGTATCCGTTCCGCGTCCACTTTGCTGCGGTCCCCCAGAAGCCTTGCGGATGTGCCATCCGCTCTCATCCACTTCCATCCGCTAGGCTTCCATGGACAATCCGCTTTCCATCCGCCCTACGTCTTCCCCCCGTCCGTTCATTTCCGTGTTGTCCGCTCTAGTTATGCAAATTCGGGGCACTTTTGAGAGTGGATAACAATGGATGGAACATTTTTCTCATCCACTGTGTCCTTTTTACAAACGTTTTGCATCCGTCGGCCAGTGTGACAGGGCCTTTAGACACTCATCTAGTCCTTGTCACAACATCCACCCATTGTGCTCTGTATCTTGGTAATTTATCATCTCTACCATGTTTTTCATAAAAAGAGAAGGTCATTCTTGAAGGTATGAAAGTCATCATTCTAGCCTTTGTCTATCCACTGCAGGATGCCTCTTATGCATATTTCCAATCAATATAGTCTTGAGCAGGTTTTTTTTTTGGCAATTGGGCCTGCAATACTTGCAGATGTCTTCACTCTATCTTCTTTTAGCTTCCTGGCATAATATATTCATATTGTCTTCTCTCTCTCTCTCTCTCCCTCCCTCCCTCCCCCACACAGAAGATGAATATAACCACTAGAAAAACATATTTTTGCCGGGAAGGCTTGACCTTTTGGAATGGGGGAGAATGAAACTCACCCACTAGTAAGTGAAACACAAAAGATTGTGTTTGGCTCCAAAATTTGTGGGATTCTGTGGGGTGATATGGGAATATGAAACTAGATCATTTTCCAGAGGCCTCTTGCTGCCAACTATACCTTAACATGAAGGAACAGGAAAATGGGGAAAAATGAATTTTCTCCCCAATCCCCAGAATTATGTAATTCAAAGATCCCCAACCTTTGTAACAGAAGTGGGAATATTTGGAAAGCATGTTGTGGGCATCCTCACAAAATGAGTGCAAGTGACCTCAGCATGCATCCATTAGCTACTGCCCATAATTGTGATATTTCTTTTCCAGAGGGCAGATTTGTAGGTTGTGTGCTTTCCAACTTGCTTCTTGCTTTCCTGCCTTTTTTCTATTTTTCTATCATTTTCAGCTTAGTGGTTTTATTTTTATGCACAAATGGGCATTCTTCTAAACCACCCATCCTTTTCTTTCAGGAAAACTGCAGTCTATAAGGGGGCACAGAGACATTCTGGAAATTTGAAATATGTCTGACATTGATGCTTTCCCTTTATAAAATGACAGGTTGTTTCTTTTAATGAAAACATTCTTAAACAATAACATCAGTTGATTAAGCACATTAACGGCTGCAGGTGATACATTAAGGGTCTAGGTTATAAAATCATTCCACTAAAAAGATGATACAGCACTGATCACTGGAATTTTAAGTTATTAACTGTCATTATACTTAATATGCTACTGCACATTGGCTTTGTAGGCTTCTTTACAATGCTTTATTTCAAATATACCTCTATTTTTTTCCTGGCCAGCACATTCTATTGAATGAAGACAGCATAAAGGAAGATTTATATCCATCTGTGAAGCGTGTGGATCCAATTAGAGACATCTATTGGCAGAATTGGAGAAGACTAGTGGCAGATGAAGGCTCGCTGGTGCCCTAAGCACTGACAAATCTTGGTGCCACTCTCCTTTGTAAGTACTGTACAAATGAAGCCAAGTTTAGGGTACATAAAAGTTTTTTGTGGTGCCCCTTTGAACCTGGTGCTCCAAGCACGTGCTTAGTCTGCTTAATGGTTAATACACCACTGGAGAAGACTTCTTTGACAATTTCTGGATCATTCTGCCATTCTCTATTGTCTTCTTCTCCCCTGCATCCACACATCTACGCATTGGGATGTACTCTATCTCTCCCATCTATCTGTCAAAAATATGTGATTCGACAGGATCCATCTTTCAAACTCTCTTGCTCTTTCTGCAATTTAGTATTCCCTATCTAAAATCCATTCCAAAGTGTCCTGTTAAAGTCTGGAGTGAATTCGCTCTTTGATTCTAACTGCTTTAATTAGTTTAACTATAAATCAGCTCAGTAGGTAAACAGAGGCTATATATCAAACAGAAGTTTAAGCCCATGTCACACTGAACCAACGGATGCAAAGAGGATGTAAAACGGACAAAAAACCTTGCCATCCATTGGTTAACGCGATGTATCCGTTCTGTACTCACTGCCTCCGTTTTGCTTCCTCTCTATCCGTCCAGCATCCGTTTATGGACGTTTCATCGGCTCCCAAAGTTTTGGGCTGCCTAAAACTTATGTGCGGAAAATGTATCCAGTTCGTCCGTTCTGCATCCGCTACGCATCCGTTACTCATCTGTTACGCATCCGCTATATCCACTTGGCGTCCGCTGCTCATCCGCGCAACTCGCATCTGCCTGGACGCAGGGAGGAAGTGGAACGGACGCGGAACAGATGCAGAACGGATGCAGAACGGATGCAGCACGGAAACAAAGCGTTTAAAGCAGAAAAAACATTCGCCGAGGGGAGCTATCTCGGATATTAAGGATGTCTAGAGGATGCCTAGAGGATGCCTAGAGGATGCAAAGGGACACCTACACTGCCTATAAAAAGGGGGAGCAACTCATCTGCATCTCACTTTCAGACCAGCAGCCCACCTGTGCAGACCTCTGCAGCCTTCATCTGACTCTTCCTCTTCCACAGCATCCAGTCATGTCCACTGTGGATCGTACCACAGTCCTTTTGGCAGCCACCATCCTTCTGCAACAGTACAAAGCCATCTACAGGCTCTGTGAACTCTACTATGGGAAGAAAAAGAGGCGGCCAAGAAGCGTCTGGATCCGAAAATGGATCGGGAGAAGAGCAGAGTATGGACTGTACAACAAGCTGATAGTGGAGCTGAGGAACAAAGACACTCGGGCGTTCCAGAACTTCATGAGGATGCCTCCAGCCATGTTTGACGAAGTTGTGCAGCGCCTGACACCCAGGTTGACCAAGGCAAACACCAACTTCCGCCCCAGCCTGGAACCTGGGCTCAAGGTGGCACTCACTCTGCGCCACCTGGCCTCAGGGACCACCTACAAAAGCATGCAGTACGGCTGGAGGGTGCCACACAACACCATCAGCATTGTGGTCAGAGAAGTGGTGCAGGCCATCATCGAAGAATACAAGGAGGAGCTCCTCCAATGCCCCTCCACTGAAGAAGGATGGAAGAAAGTTGCAGAGCAGTGGTATCAGAGGTGGAACTTCCCACACACTGTTGGAGCCACCGATGCCAAGCACGTGGCCTGCAAAGCTCCAGCCAAGTCGGGGTCCACTTATTTCAACTACAAGGGCTTCTTCAGCATCATCCTCTTCGCCATGGTCGATGCTGACTGCAAGTTCATGTACATCGATGCTTCAGGCTACGGCTCATCTTCAGATGCCTAGGTATACAACGCCAGTCACCTCAAGGAGGGGCTGGAAGGCAACCTCATCGTGGGCTTCCCAGATCCAGACCCCCTGCCCAACGACACACAAGATGTGCCCAACTTCATCGTGGGGGATGACGCCTTCTCCCTCAGAACCTACCTCATGAAGCCCTACACTTCCAGACTCCTCACCCGTGAAGAGAGGATCTTCAGCTACAGGCTGTCCAGGGCAAGGCGGGTGGTGGAGAACGCCTTTGGCATCCTGGCCAACAGGTTCCAGGTACTTCTCACCACTATGCAGCATCAACCAGAGACCGTGAGGAGGATCGTGGAAGCTTGCTGCATCCTGCACAATCTCATGCGCACCCGCTACCCAGTCTTGCAGAACAGGCTCATGGACCATCAACAAGGCAATGGGACATGGAGCCTGGGGAATGGAGGCAAGGGCGAAACCTGATAGACACTCAGGATGTGCAAGGCCACAACAGAGCCTCACGGGAAGGGAAGAAGCAGCGCAACCTCCTGAAACACTGGTGCAACTCCCCAGCTGGAGCGGTGGAGTGGCAAGACAGGATGGTAGATGCTTAATGGATGGTTCCTTCAGGCTGTCTCATCACACGGATGAGATTGGGCCATGTATGTTTGGTTGGCCTACAATGAACAGGGCATTTAATAAAGAGTTGTGTTTGTTTTGACATGTATGGATGATTGATTACATTATTATTGATAATAAAGGGCCATAGGTGTGGCACCTGGCAGGGTGGACCATACAGTCCCACTATGCTTGCACTGGAGGTTTATCTATCCCACAGCTATTAGCCATCCCAAAGGTATCCCTGCTCATTCCACAGGTATCCCTGCCCACCCCACTGCTATCTTAACCCATCCCACAAGCTTGCAAAGGCTTAAGCCAATTCTAAAAGTTTCCACCAAGACTTTCTTTAAAAAAAGCAATGAAGCAAGTGTGTGAATCAAAGATAAACTTTATTGAACAGCAAGCTGTAAAAAAAAAAATGACCCAAGTCAAGTGTCCAAATAAAGTCCACAGGTAGCCAGCTAGCCGGTCTCTGGCACTCTTCTTGGTCACTCGGAGGTGTGCCCAGTCTCAGGGGTGAAGAGTCCAGGTGCTGTGGTGGTGGGTGGTGCTGGAGTGCCTGGCCTCGAGAGGACAACAGGGGATGGTGTGTTGAGAAAGGTCTCAGACAACTTCCTCCATGCCATGGGGTTTCAGCCCCAGTACTGATGACAGATGTACTGAGGCCGGGCTTGGCTGTGGGGTGGAGGAAGGATTAGTGTAGTGGGGCTGTCTGCTCTGCAGCTGGGTGAGGACTGGCGTGGGTGGCATCGCTGTCGTGGGTGGCATCATTGGCATCGGTGGCATTGCTGTCGTGGGTGGCATCATTGGTGTGAGTGGCATTGGTGGCATCAGTGAAACAGGTGGCAATGGTGTTGTCCGATGACTTTGTGCCTGGACTTGGAAGGGCTGCTGCCTGTGCTGCTGAACCTCCTGGTAGCCGTAGCCCTGGTAGGTGAGGGGCTGTGGGAAGCCTTGGAATGGGAAGGACATCACCTGGGGTGGAGGAGCAGGCCTGGACTGGGTGGGAGCAGGTTCCTCTGGGTCTGGAGGGTTGTGAAGCAGCTTGGTGATCCAGTCCTTCACCTGCTGGTACTGTGGATCCACCATTTCCTTGAGGGTCTGGTTGACATAGGTGAGGAAGGACTTGCGGTTGGAGGATGAGGAGTCGGTGTGGACCAGCTGAGAGAGGAGATCTATGCTGGTGCGGATGGTGTCCCTGATCTCCAGCAGGACATTGTGGCTCTGCCCCTCCTGCTGTCCGGCTCTGTGCCTTTCTGCGGAGGCGGAGCTGGGGGGGGTGGATGCGGCTAGGACTGTGGTGGACTCAATGTCTCCTTTCTCCCATCGCACCAGGGAGTCCTCTATGCACTCCACCATGCTTACCACACCTGTCCATGGGTTCTCCGCCGTGGCACACTCCACAGAAACCTGCCTGGAGACAGGGACTGACTCTCGTCCGGAAGAGGACTGGGTGGCAGCAGGCTGCCGGAGAGAGAGGGTAGTGAGAGGGGCTGCTGGTGCTCCTCGGTGGCAGATCTCACCCTCCAGGAAGCTGCACCTGGCCATGACGTAGGTCTCTCTGTCTGTCAGCTTCACAGTGGCCTGGCCAGATTTCTTCAGGTGCAGCTTCCCGTACCAGGTGTGCATATGTTTCCACCAGCCGAGGAGCACCTCCAAAGTGTATAGTCTCTGTCCTCTCTCTCCAAGCAGCCTGCTTCCGCTTGGTGTCCCTGTACAGCCAGTTTCCCTTCTGCCACAGATAGTCGTTCTCTCTCAGCCACTCCAGTACCTCATCCTCGTGCGTCTCCGCAATGGAGTATTGCCTCCTCTCCCGTTGTCGCATAAACCTCTTCCTCCCTTTGGCAGGACCAGATGGGCCCTCATCAGAGGGGCTCCCAGGTAGTAGGGGCTGCTCCTCCACACCACCAGCAGCAGCAGCGCCAGCAGGATCATCATCATCATCATCATCATCATCATCCTCACCAGCAGGATCATAATCAGAATCATTATCATCATCGTCATCAGCAGCAGTAGCAGGAACACCAGGACCAGGATCAGCAGCAGTAGAGTAAGCACCAGCAGGGCCAGCAAGTCCAGGAGCATGAGCAGGACCAGGAGCACGAGCAGGAGAAGCAAGACCAGGAGCATGAGCAGGACGAGCAAGTCCAGGAGCACGAGCAGGTCGAGCAGGTTGAGCAGGACCAGGAGCAGCTTCAACAGAGTAAGCAACAGCAGAAGCCCCAGCACCAGCAGAAGCACCACTGCCTGGAGCAGCTTCAGCAGAAGCACCAGAACCAGCAGAGTCAGGGGCAGGGGGCGGGAGGTTGGCCCTGTCCCTCTTGCCAGGGATGGCGGCAGGTTGCTGAGGCTTTCTCTTCCTCCCCATGGTTGTGGGGTTGCTGGCTGGCAGGGAGGCTGGCAGGCACCAAGGCTGGCAGGAAGGCTGGCAGGAAGTCTGGCAGGAAGGCTGGCAGAAAGCCTGGCAGGAAGGCAGGCAGGCAGGCACCAAGGCTGGCTGGAAGGCAGGCTGGCAGGGCAGGCAAGGAACTCGAAGTGTCCAGCAGCAGGTCTTTCCTCGGAATGCTGGCCACGTGCGAGCTGCTTCCCTTTATATCCGGGGGGATTACGTAATACTTCCCCCCTGCATGTGCAATTAACGCGTGACATCCGTTCCGCTTCTGCTGTGCATCCGCTAGGCTTCCGCTATGCATCCGCTTTATCCGCTAAGCTTCCGCTGTGCATCCGCTTCATCCATTCGGCGTCCGTTCTGCATCCGCTGTATCCGTTCCGCGTCCGCTTTGCTGAGGTCCCCCGGAAGCCCTGCGGTTGTGCCACCCGCTCTCATCCGCTTCCTTCTGCTGTGCTTCTGTTCCGCATCCGTTTTCCATCCGACCTGCGTCCTCCCCGCGTCCATGTTATCCACTCCGGTTATGCAAATTTTTGCCCCTTTTGAGAGCGGATAACAACGGATGGAACATTTTTCTCGTCTGTTGTTTCCGTTTTGCATCCGTTGGCCAGTGTGACATGGGCTTTACACACAATGTAACACTCCTGAATCTTTGCTTGTGGACGAGAGCAGAACACAAGTTGGTTGAAGCTGATATCATTACTTTTCTAGGAATTCCACAGATTTCTACAGCTCAGCTCTTTTTTTTTAACTCTTTTTTTAGGGATTGGCATTTATCCAACATTGGGATCTAACCATGGGTGGGATTCTACCAGTTCGCACCTATTCGCTAGAACCAGTTGTTAACATTCTAAGCAGTTCAGAGAACTGGTTGTTAGAGGAAATTCCTGGCCAAATCCTGTAAGGAAGGTGGGAAGGAAACATTCTGGTGTTGCTTACAGAAACTGCCTCTCCATTGATCCTCATTACATTCTTGGCAGGACTGGACTTCCTGTCTCAGGAACTTCTCTGGAGTTTTTTTCCCTTCCTTTGCTGGTACTTTGCTTTTGTGGAGTGACCATTCAAAGTTACAATGGCACTGAAAAAAAGTGACTTATGACCATTTTTCACACTTTTTCACACTTTCACGACTATTGCAGCATCCCCATAGTCATGAGAGGCCAGGCGAGGAGATTTGTGGCTTGATGTGAGTGATATTGAGTTGGCCATGCCCAACCAATAACATGACCACCAAGCCATGTCCACCCAGACACATGACCACCAACCCACGCCCACCAACTAAGCCACGCCCACTAAACCGGTTGTTAAAACATTTGAATCCCACTCCTGGATCTAACTCCTCATTATCAGGATCAGCTTCCTTCTGTGCAGAGACTAAGCCAGTGGTTTCAGGAATAGTCTCAGATGGTTGACAATCCATGACTAACATGCCATTAATTCTTTCAGAGTCTGATGAGTTTGTAACACCAAGGGTTAGGGAAGATAGCATGGTAGTTTCAGAGGAAGAGAGTCTGATAAGGCCAATCATCTTCCTCTTCTATTGCTGGGATCACTGAGAATTCCACTCAGAATTTTCCTTTTGTGTGGGAAAACAGTTGAGAAAAGTCGAGCTTCATCTCGGCAGAGGTGGTTTTGCAGGCCTAGAGGAAAGACTCCACCACTGTTTTCCAGCATTAGGTGTCTCTCCCCACCCCAAGACTGAACATATTTTCTTGTAACGTGGCCTGCACTCCATGAAAAAAAAATTTGGTGAGGAAAGGGTGGTCACTTTTTAAAATGAGAGGCCCCTTTCTGCCTTTGTCTACTTGTATAAGGATTGTGACTGATACAGAGGAAGTATATTTTGAAGGTGCCCTCAATTTCTCTAGCAGATAGAAATAAATGTTGTCATTTGCCAGCATTTTGCTCTCTGTGATTCCAGAGAGTCCCTTTTAAGCATCTGAGGGCTGTATTGTATTTTATCATGGGTATGCGGGTTGGAGGATGGAAACTCTGATCGTTAATAGCTTTGTCTGTTCTATGTTCTGAGCTGAATATGTTCTGGCTGTAATCCTACAAAATGTAAGGCCTAGCAGTATATTTTCCATTACTTCCTCCAGATTGTTTTTCGGATACAGAGATTAGAAAAATAGCTTTGTTTAAAAAAAAAAAATTAGGATAAGATCATTTGAACAGAAGTTTGTATTATATATCCATCAGAAACACTTTTAAATTTACTCTTCATAGAAAATGCACACTAAATCTTGTTATTGAGAAATTAAAGGGCAAGCACTGCGAGAGAGTAAAGGTGATTGATGTTAACTTAATATTTTCTCAGGATGAATACCGAGGGGAAAAAAAATGTAATTCTGATAATCTAATGGGTTGTAGCCTAAGCTATATATACAATTTAGCTACAATCTTTCCAGTAAAGTATTTGTTTGCTCTGAATTTCCCCTGGAAATGGAAGTAAATTTTATAGATTCTAAATGATGCTGGAATAGAGTGTCACAAGCATGTGTAGCCTGAAGTTTAAAATTCTATAAAGTGAGCTCCATTAGTTTGTGCATGCGTGAGCCTGCTTAACATCAGGGAAGTAGATGAGAGAGTTCAGGAATCCTGGCTCAGAAAAGAGGAGTACAAGTTACATTGGCAATGCTTCACATGGTACTGCATAAAAGTGTGAAAAAATTAGATCAAGCTCTTGGCATCCCAAAACAATGAAGCAACCCACAGTGACAAGAATGTGCTGTAGCATCCTGTTCCAATAATATACGTGGATGTGTTCCAAGATCCTGTGCTTTTGATCAGAAAGGGATTTACAGAAATGATACCCAAGCAGAAAGGATGATGAGATGGGAAAGATCGGAATAGCAGCAATGCTCTCTTGTGGCTGAGAGCTGTCAGAGCTGCCTCCATCATATGTTTACAACTACAATATACTGAATAGAGTTCCCGATCGGGCTGTTGATACTTCATCCCACATTCCCGTCCATTATCTTGCTTTCAAGTGAGAAAGCCTTAACCTATGAGTCATGATATAGTGTTCCTATTGTTCAGCCTTAAGTGCAAAAGTTTCCAAGGAATAGTGAATATCTCTGTTAATAAATGTGTCCAGAATCAAGAAAGTCTGTAAAGGCCTGGATCATTCAACAACATATTAAGCAATATTGGTTATTTTCACATGGCACAATAAACCAGATAATTTAAGGATGTAGTATTTTATTCAAGTCTGAAATAAGGGAAAAAAGCAATGAATGGTATACCTGTTTGGTCCTTTGATTTAGTACAATGTTTTTTCCCTACAATAGCTAGAGTAGGTTGTAAGCATCAGAGTTGTCCATATTTTTTTGGCAAAATGCTGTAGATGTGGCAGCAGATCAGGGAGAACTTCTTGTAAAGTTCTATGGAGCTATTGCACACTTCTACTATATTTTTTTTTTTTTTGGCATATGGCATCTACAGAAGTCATGCTATCACAGATATAAAAGTATAAGTTCAAATAAAGCATCCGCAGGTATATATAGATAGATATAGATATTGATAGATGATAGACCAACAGACTAACGGACATCATGTGGAGAGTACAATATGTCAGACAAAATATTACATTAGGATAAAACCATAACAAAATCTGCATAATATGGCAACATAGAGTCACAATGGGATAGATGTTCTACTGAGACAACAGTTAAGAGAATGTAGGCAGCTGCAGCTTGATAATTTTTAGACACCTCCACATCTAGCAGTTCTTGCCTAATCTGATCTCACAAGGTCAGTTAATTGATGAAATAAGTCCATTTATTTCTGGTTCTTACCAATTCATTTGAAAACAGAACAAAGCTGGGTTCACCAGTTAGTGTTCCATCTCTGCAGTTACTGATCATTATAATGAGTTCCTTGTTCTGTCGTGATAACTTTCCTTGGTACCTGTTTGTGGGCATTATTTAGAATATAGCTTCACCCTTATGATTCCAGCTTTGAGGAAAATCTCTTGTTGCCCTTTTGATGCCATGTTATCTTCCTTATTTGTAAGATTTTTTTTTAACCTGATAGAATTGTGACTCTACAATCAGGAAGTTATTTCAGACAGCAATCGATCAGGTAATATTTGTGTTGATGCCCAAGTAAAAACAACAGACAATGAAAATGGGCATGTGGGAACAGGACCTATCTTTTTTTGTGGTTGTTGTTTCTCTTTTTCATGGAATAATTTACTTCCTGTGGTAGGGATTTCTGGTTTTGTTTTGTTTTTTAGAACTTCCAGTAACTTGGAGCTGGTTCTGACTGACTTTGTTGCCTTGTTCTATTAGCCAATTGGCAAGATATGGAGTTATGATGCTCTCAGTATTTCTAAGCACAGAGGAAGATAATGACAAGTTAGTTTTAAACCCTCCTCCTGTTTTACAAGCTGCAATAAATATGAAATTTCCACATGAACAGATGTGCATATGCAAAATAAGAATCATGACACACAATATTTATTGGCAGTCTTACTATCTCTGCTTAGCTTACAAAGCCCAATAAGGTTAAGTGGATCCTGCCACTTGTTAAGATACAACTCTATATATCCAAAAAAAAGATTAAGATTTAATTTTACCAGAGTAACTTCTGAACTGCCTTGGAGAGGACTGCCTCCAGTAACTTGGAGCTAAATTAAGAAAAGAGAGACTCATAAGGACCCCATCCATAGCATTACAGTTTCTTTTATATATACTCCTTTTTATACAACCACAAAGGCAGGTGCAATTTTTAATATTTTAATACATTCCTTAGGAAAATTGAACTGTAGCTGGAATTTAAAATATATTTAGTAAATTTTCTAATAGATGATATTGTTGTCTCTTTGGGTTTTACAAAGGGTGTCATGCATACCGCTTTCTTTATTATATCATACTTTGAAGCCATTCAATCAGGGATGTACAGCCTTATGGTTGCCAGGGTGCATACAGGAAGCCAAGTGGGTATGGTTGATGTGGCAATATTGTTCTGAGTTTAAGGGAAAGTTTATATGTTCAGCTTATTTAAGAATATAATCCATAGTTTTGTCATGTCTTGTAATGATTGACATGCACCATCAAGTTGGCAGCTCACAGCAGCCATGGATAGCTTTTCTCCATGACAATCTATTTTTCACTTTTCTGTTTTTCCAGTAGTGCACTTGATTGCCACTGTAATCAAGTCCATTCACCAGGGTATTGTTTGTCCTCTTATTCTATTTCCAAATATATATTTCCATACATACATACATACATACATACATACATACATGTATGTTCCCAAGAGAATAGTTTGGCCCTGATCATTTGTGCTTTGTGTGAGAATTCAGGGTTTATTTGTTTGATGATCCTTTTGTTTATAATCTTGGCTATCCATGACATCCCCAGGACTATTCCACAACCCAAAGTTTAAAAACACTCTTCTTATTTTGCCTTCTCTAAAGCCCCGGTCCCACTGCACTTACGGATGCAAAGAGGATGTAAAACGTTAAAAAAAACCTTGCCATCCATTGGAAAACGCTATGCATCCATTGTGTACTCACTGCATACGTGTTTCATATGCTCTATCCCTCGAGCATCCGTCCACTGAGATTTCATCTGCCCAAGAAGTTTTGAGCTGCACAAAACTTTGTGAACGGATGAACTTTCCGCCGCATACGATGTACATCCGCGACATATACGGGCAACAAATGTTCTATGTCCGTTAGCATCCATTAAACGTCCGCTGTATCCTCTCTGCATCCTCTGGCCATCCCCTCAACTCACATCCGCTGCAGCTGAAAACAGAAAGGGGGAGGAAACAAAAGGTACACGGAATGTCTACACAGCGTTAGTAGCACGGAAATAGAAACAATGTAAGCATATGCATCTCGTATATAAAGGATTAAAACGGACAAAAGGTTTGTATCTGGGATGTATCTTATATATTTAGGATGTCTGCAGTATGTTTAGAGTATGTAGAAGGACACCTAGTGGACTACCGATATTTCCTATAAAAAGGGGGAGAAAATCATCTGGATCTCAGTATGAGTCCAGCAGCCATGGTGTACAGACCTCTTCATCCTTGGTCTTGGTCTTCCACATCATCAATTGTTCTCCACCATGGATCATGACACAGTCCGTATGATAGCTGCACTCATTCATCACCAGAACCAAAACCTGTTCAGACTGTTTCACCTGTTATACAGAAGGAGAAGAAGGAGATGTCCAAGAGCTGTGTGGGTCTGAGAATGAATTGTGAGAAGAATGGAGTTTGGACTGTATGACCAGTTGATGGTGGAGCTGAGGAATGAAGACCCTCGTGCATTCCATCACTTCATGAGGATGCCACCAGCCATGTTTGACGAACTTGTACAGCATCTGAGACCCAGGTTGACCAAGCCTAGCATCAACTTCCATCCCAACCTGGACCCTGAATTGAAGGTGGCACTGACTCTGCGGCACCTGGCCTCTGGAACCACATACAGAAGCATGCAGTATGCGTGGAGGGTGCCACACAACAGCATCAGCAAAGTGGTCAGAGAAGTGGTGCAGGCCATCATTGAAGCATAAGTGGAGGAGCTCCTCAAGTCCCCCACCACTGAACAAGGCTGGAGAAAACTTGCAGAAGAGTGGTATCAGAGGTATCACACGGTTAGAGGCATAGATGGGAAGCACATGGCCTGCAAAGCTCCAGCCAACACAGGGTCCACTTATTACAATTAAAAGGGCTTCTTCAGTAACATTCTCTTTGCCATGGTTGATGCTGACTACAAGTTCATCTACATCGATGCTTCAGGCAACGGGTCAGCTTCAGATGGCCAGGTATACAATGCAAGTGACCTCAAGGATGGGCTGGAATGCAACCTCATCATGGGTTTTCCAGATCCAGACCCCCTACCCAATGACACACAAGATGTGCCCTACTTCATCATTGGTGATAACGCCTTCTCCCTCAGAACCTGCCTCATGAAGCTGTACACTTCAAGATACCTCACCCGTGAAGAGAGGATCTTCAACTACAGCTGTCCAGGGCAAGACGGGTGGTGGAGAATGCCTTTGGCATCCTGGCCAACAGGTTCCAGATACTTCTTACCACCATGCAGCATGAGTCACAGACTGTGAGGAGCATCGTGGAAGCTTGCTGCATGCTGCACAATCTCATGTGCACTCGCTACCCAGTCTTGCAGAACAGACTTGTATACCATCAACAAGGGAATGAGGACATGGAGCCTGGTGAATGGAGGCAAGGACGAAACCTGATAGACACTGTGGATATACAAGGCCCCAACAAAGTTTCACGTGAAGGGAAGAAGCAGCACAACCTCCTGAGACAATGGTGCAACTCCCCAGCTGGAGCAGTGGAATGGCAAGACAGGATGATAGATGATTAATGGATGCTTCCTTGAGCCTGTCGCATAACACTGATGAGATTGTGCCATGTATGTTGAGTAGTCCTACAATGAATAGGGCATTAATAAAGAGCTTTATTTATTTTAAAATGTGTTGATCAATGAATAAATTGTTATTGATAATAAAGGTCTATATGTGTGGCACCTGGGAGGGTGGACCATACAGTCCCACTATGCTTGCACTGGAGGTTTATCTATCCCACAACTATCCTTATCTATCCCACAAGCATGCAAAGGCTTAACCATTTGTTAAAAGTTTTCACCAACACTTTTGGTGTTGGACAGGGTAGCTGGCTCCTGGCTGGAAGAGGAAGAGGGGTGTCAAAGGGGCTGCTCCTCAGTGGCGGATCTCACCCTCCAGGAACCTGCACTTGGCCATGACTTACATCTCCCGGTCAGTGAGCTTGACAGTGGCCTGCCCGAATTTCTTGAGGTGTAGCTTGCCATTCCAGGTGTGCATGTGCTTCCACCATCCCAGGAGTACTTCTGCAGTGTACCCCAGGCTCTCTGCCTTGTTTCTCCAAGCTGCCTGCTTCTTCTTGGTATTGTGATAGAGTCTGTGGCCCTTTCTCCAGAGGTACTCGTTCTCCCTCAGCCATTCCAGCACCTCATCCTCATGCTCCTCCGAAACGATGTACTGTTTCCTCTCTCCCTTCTCCTTCCCTTGCCTCTTCCTCCCTCTGGCAGGGCTTCAGCAGGGCCTTCAGGGGCTTGAGCAGCAGGGCCTTCAGGGGCTTGAGCAGCAGGACCTTCAGGGGCTTGAGCAGCAGGGCCTTCAGGGGCTTGAGCAGCTGGGCCTTCAGCAGCAGGGCTTTGAGGGCCTTGGGGCTGGTCCATCACAGCAGCAGCAGCAGCACCAGCAGCACCAGCAGCAGCAGCAACAGGTTCAGAGTCAGAGTCAGTGCCAGGGGGTGGGATGCTGGTTCTGTCCTTCTTGCCAGGGCTGGCACGAGTAGGCACCGGCTTCCTCTTATTGCCTGACTGACGAACTATGGTGTTCCTGCTAAATGTATGTGGCAGCACGTCTTTCCCTTGTATGCTGACTGCATGCGTGCTGCATCCTTTTATATCCGCGGAGCTGATGCAATTCATACTCCCCGCATGCGCAGTGAACGCTTTGCATCCGATATACATCCTTGCGGCATCCGCTTTGTTTCCTATAGGTGTCCATGATGCATCCGCTTCATCTGCTTTGCATCCGCCCCTTCCGCTATGTGTCCACTTCGCAATTCTCCCACAGAACCCCTTCGGAGGTGTCATCCGCTGCCATCTGCTGTCATCCGCTAGGCTTCCTATGAACATCCGCTTAACATCCCCACTACATACTACCCACGTCCATTCTTTTCCGTTCTTTTCTGTTCTGTTTATGCAAATTTTCACCACTTTTTGGAGTGGATGACAACGAATGGAGCCACCCCCAAACTTTTGCTCATCCGCTGTGTCCTTTATGCATACGTTTTGCATCCGTCGGCCAATGGGTCCTAGCCTTAAGTCTAACTTTCACTTCATAGAATATCACAGGGAAAAATATGGCTTGCAAGATTACTTCTTCTAAATAGAGAAAAATGCTGAAGTTCAGTGGGTTCTGAGAAATATAAAATGATGGCTCAGAAGAACCATGTTACTTCTTCTTATCTTATTTCAATAATTCTGAAAAATCTGCAATTGGCGCACATGTTCTGTCCTTGTTCTTACAATGCAGCCCTTTATCTTTAAGTTTCATCCAGTTAAAAAAAAAAAACTTTTTCTAGACCTCCATATGTGCATAATATATATCCTATACCTTCACAGTTTTACAAAATCTCTGTTTTACTAAAGCTCATACTATATATAGTAAATCATGTTGACTTTAAAATTCCATACAGCTCTTTTCTCTGTTGGAATTAACAAGTTTTCAAAATATCATTTTTGTTTTTTGATTATATAGCATAACACACCATTTGTCAATATGCATTAGCATAAACCTTAAAATAAATTATGTACAAAAAGATTTCAATATATCTTGGCTCCAAATACAACTGAAAGAATTTTTTTTGAAAAGAATAATACTATGCAACTAAACCCAAGTAACTGCACTCTGGAAAAATCAATTTAAAATAAACAGATCTTTGCTGCATCACAGTCTGGTCTGTGATCTGTTTCCATGCTTACATTATAAATCACATGAGTGTTGCTGTTCGTTACCACTTAAATTATTGCTTTTGGGTCTTGACGGAGTGAAGACTTCCATTCTTTTGCAAGATCTGTTTTGGCGAGCTCCAAGAATGTAGAATTGTTGCCAGGAATGTCTTTCCCCATTCCAAGCTTGCTTGCATAACTCACGCTTGTCACATGCAAGCACTACTCTGTGGGTGTTCATGCTAGAGGGCAAAATGCTGTGTGTTCCAAAAGAATTCCTTCACTTCTTCTAAAGTAAGGCCGAAGAGCAATTAGTGATAAGGACTCATACCAAACCATTTGTGAGACCCCAGATAAATTGGTAAATAGGTTTGCACTGGGCAGACAGTGACCGGAGATCCAGATGTTTGGAAGGAATCAAGGAAGCTTTTCTTCATTTTATGAAAAAAATATTAGGGCAGAAAGTTGAAATTGAACAATGGAGGGGAGGGATTCGGGAAACTGCAATAAAGAGTTGGAAGGCTCAAGTGCAGGAGTCTGCAAACTTAAACACATTTGGACCCGTTTCCCACAGAAAACACCAGGAACCAATAATTTAACAACTGGTGTGACTGGGTGGGCGTGCCAACTTGACATCACTCAATCCCACCTAGTCACCTCCTGCTCTGGAATATGGAACATGTCTCCTTCCCCTGCCATCATCCTTACCTTCTTAGGCTAGATGAGGAGTGATGGGGAAGGGAGGGATGGAGCCAGCCAATGGTGGGATCAGCTGACAGGGAGCCGCAGCAGAGGGCCGAAAGGGTTGCATGTGGTTCCAGAGTTGCAGGTTGCAGAACCTTGCTCTAGTGGCTACAGGAATTAAAGACATTAACTCTAGTATTTTAGTGGTATAAGTTATGGCATCAAGAACCCATTTTTGTGTGTACTGAGAACTTTAGCTTTCTGTTACACCAAGGGGCACATCAATAGGATTATCTTGACATGAATGGGGCTTTACAGCAGCTCCTACTCCATGAACCCAAAAGCTTCTCTGATCTCAAAAGATCAGTCTAAGAATTTAGAACAGGTAGACTTTACCTGGATAGCAGTAATCTTATCCTAGTCTAGTCCTTATAGCTCACAAATAAAAAAATAAAGAGTTCAATCCAGTTACACTTCTTTTTAAAATGTCCTTGATCTTTTTTTTTTCCTTCTGCAGACATATCATTTGGCTTCTTTCCCATTTTTTTGGATAAAAGGAGAAAGGATGACTACAGAAATAAGTAACACACATGAACCAAAGGGGTTGGCATTCTGTTGCACGGCAAAACTTGATTTAAATGATACAAGTACAACCTGCAGTAAAGTGTTAACTGACAGTTTGCTTAAATATGGTTTGGTAAGGGAAAGTCATTTGGCTATGTTTGCATAAAAACAAGGAGTAGTGATGGACAGAGTTCAGGTCTGATACACGGTTTGTAAGAATTTTACTTGCATTCTTAGGATAAAATAAATTATATCCCATAGTATTGAAATATGTGATAAAAGTAACATGTTCAGTGTGATTTGAAAACTGGAGGAACAGCAAGATATCAAGACCGTAGGAGAATAAACCCAATATTTAGACAGGAAAAAGAAAAGACTGGAATGTAGCCACTAGACATTATTCAACTGTGTTTAAAAGCTATTCAAGTTGTAGTTATTAACATGGTATTGTGGTAATAGCACACATTAATATGAATTCCACATATTAAGTATGCTCTGTTGAAAAAGCACCTTCTATTTAAATTTCCTTCTAATCGTCTCTCTCCAGTCTGCTCTAACCAGCATCTCATCAGGAATGCTTATCAGATTGAGATTTGGTCTGCTAGGACCCGGTGTCAGAAGGATTTCTTTTAGGGCTTCTACTTGGCTACTATTCTACATCAGTAAATAATGTCATGCAGTAGCCAAATAGTTGCATCACCATTTTTGGCGGTTTCATTTCACTGATACTGTACTTGGAGTACTGTGTCCAGTTTGGGGCATCATATTTTAAAAGGAAGATGGAAAACGGCTTGGGTTATGAAGATGATAGAACCTATAAACCAAGTCTTGTAAGTAAAATTTAAATGAGCTGGACATATCTATTATAGTTTAAAAAATAGAAGAGAGATCATTGTGACTTACAAATATTTAAAAGTATTTTGATCTTATGAGATACAAATTTGAAGTCTGACTTATCAGACAACATTGAATTTGTGTCATCCTGGTGCTTTATGATTCACTTTTTTTTTTAATAGCAAGGACAAAGAAAGGAGATTGACCCATGGTACAGTGGAAATGCAAATGGGATGTTTTAATTCAGAGAAGATGCTGGCTGCTGAGAGAGATTAGATTATAAGAAGATAGATAGTGAGGAATGCTTAAAGTGAAAAATTGTAGCTGGTGTACAGTTTTTGATGTACGCTATCTTAATGAAGGATTCACTGAATGTTGATCTCTGCAAAAGCACTCTAGGATCTCTCTAAATTGGGCTGCACACAGGCTTAACTAAAATCCAGAACATTTTAGGATTTAAGAGATTTCAGCTATTAACATGAATTAACATCCTTACGCATTGACAATGCCGCCAATTCAGAAATTCTTCTAGCTGATGTGATTGCAATTAGGAAGACCACCTTATATGTCAGGAATTTCAGAGTAGTGGTTCTTAGAGGTTCGAACGGACCAGTTGTAAGAGTGGTTAACACCTTGTTGAGATCCCAGGTGGGATAACAGTGAATTACAGGAGGTCGTAAGTTTGCAGCACCCTTGAGAAAACTGGGGACATGTGGATGGTGTGCTATGGAATGGAGGTCACCCCAGGATATTACTGAGGCTAAGGCCGCCACCTGTCTATGTAACGTATTTGGAGATAGGCCATTGGTCAACCCCTCCTGTAAAAAACTCAATAATTGTCCTATTGATGGAGCAGTTGAGTCGATCTTAGACCCCTGGCACCAGCGACAAAAAGCCAACCACGTGGCCTCATATATACGATTTGTTGATGCCCGTCTGGATGTTTGAATAGTGGCAATACAATCCTCTGAAATTTGTTGGGCCTTTAAATGGCTCCGCTCAACCTCCATACGGTTAGACTGAGCCATTGTGGGTTCAGGTGAAGTATCGGCCCTTGGGAGAGGGAAACCTTCAACGGTGGAATTTTCCAAGGTTGTTCTTTCGACAGGTCCTGTAAATCTGTGAGCCATATTCACCTGGGCCAGTAAGGGGAGACCAATACCAATTCCGCTCGTTCCTCCAATAACTTCTGGATCAACCAGGAGTGGAGGAAATGCATATAGAAGTCCGGGAACTCCGGACATCGCAGGGCATTGACGGCCTCCACCCCCTGAGTTGGATACCTTGAAATATACCGGGACAATTGGGCATAGAGAGGAGAGGTAAATAGATCGATCGCTGGTTGCCCAAACCTCCGCACTGCTTCCTGGAAGACAACCGGGTGTATGCGCCACTCTGCCTGATCTATCGTGGCCCTGCTGAGCCAGTCTGCTTGTGTGTTTAATGCCCCTGCTATGTGTTCTGCCTTGAGCAAAGACAGATTGGCCTCAGCCCATTTGAACAACTTGGTCATCTCCAGCATCAGAAGTTTGGAATGAGTACCCCCCTGTCTGTTTACATGGGCCTTGGTTGTGGTATTGTCTGTCAAGACCAGGATGTGGCATGAATGGAAAAGGGGTAGAAAACTGCATAAGACCAGGTGAACTGCTCACAGTTCCAACAGGTTGATACTTTGTGTTTGTTCGGAAATAGACCAAATTCCTTGTGCAGTGTGGGATTAGAAGTGAGCTTCCCATCCGACCAGGCTGGCATCGGTTGTGATCGTTACCCTGTTAGGTTCCTTGAAAGGGCATCCCCTGTTTATCGTTTTTTTTCCGACCACCAGCGGAGTGTTCGGAGAACATTGTGCAGTACCTTTATCCGGACATTGGAGGTGGCTCTTCTGGATCGCTGGAAAAATAGCAGGAACCACTGCAGCTCTGTAGAATGGAATCGAGCCCAAGGCACAATGGAAATAGAAGAAATCAGTTTCCCTAACAATTTAGACAGCAATGCCAGGGAAACCCTCCTTACGGCCCTGATCTCCTTGGCCAAAGACTGAATACTGTTTAACCTGCCCTGAGAGAGGAAAACCTTGCCCTCCACAGTATCTATCACTGCCCCCAAATGAACTAGCGTAGTTGAGGGGATCAAGTGGCTGTTATCCCAATTTATGAAAAAGCCATGACCCTAAAGGGTCTCCAAAGTAAACTTGGTATCCAATTTTGTTTATTGTCTGGAAGATGACAACATTAAAATATCATCCATATAACATTGCAAGCGGACAGATTTGATTCTGAGCGAGGCAGTCAATGCTGCGAGAACCTTGGTAAAAGTCCTAGGGGCTAAGCCAAACCGAATGGCAGAGCGATATATTCATAGTGTCAATCACCAAAGTAAATCTAAGATATCTCTAGTGGGCAGGTCTGATTGGTATATGTAGATAAGCTTCTGTGAGATCTATAGAGGTCATGATATCATTCTCTCTGATGCTAAGCAGAATGGACTGGAAGGTAAACATCTTAAGTTCTAGATTACCCAATGAATTGTTCAAACGTTTGAGGTCCAGAATTGCCCTCCAGCCCCCTGACCTCTTTGGAACCATGAACAATAGAGAGCAACAGCCTTGACCCTGCTGTTCAGATGGGACCTCTCTAATGGCCTGAATATGCAGAAAATGATTGATGGCCTTCTGCGTCAATGCCCTCTTAATGTGGTCCGAAGACCTAGGGATCCTAATGAAAAAATTCAGGGGGGAGGATTGAAACTCCAGCACCAAGCCAAACCTAATAGTATCCTTGACCCATGCATCAGTGGTGGAGCTGTCCCATTGATCAGCAAATAGTTTTAATTGTTCCCTCCAATGGGAACTGCTTTCAAGGGCTCACTTGGGCGATGAAAGAATTGGCCTCTAGTGCCTCTGGGGTTTCTATTATTTTGGCCTCCCCACTGACCTCTATCGGAATATTCCGGCCTATCTTGTCTAAAACTGGGCCTGTAGCCTGATATTCTCTGAGATCTGGGAACGTAGGGGCCCTGAAAGTAGGACTGAAAGCAACCCCTTCAAAAGGACTGGGGCGTTCTGTTTTCAGACCTACAAAAAAGAGGGGGAAGCACTTTTTTCTAGATTCTATTTTCTATAAGGAGGGGCTTCAAGACACTGCCAAATAATTTATACCCTGATATTGGGGCTGATGCCAACTTGCATTTATGCTTGGTATCCGCCTGCCAATGTCGGAGCCACAGCAGTCTCTGTGCTGAAAGGTGAGAGGCTATGGCCCTAGCTGAGAATTTGACTGCATTAAATGTGGCGTTGGTGGAGAACTCCGCGGCAGCCATAATTTTAGCTATGTCCTGATGAACTCTGATGTTTGATACCATCAATAAATTCCTCAGGTGGGAGAGCGATTGGAGAGAGGAACGTGTAAAAAAGGATGTAGCTGTAGCTGCTGTAATGGCCCAAGCATCAGAAACGTGCGCCCTACGTAGAGCTAACTCTGCCCTCTTTTCTTCCAGTCCCAGGGCTTCCTTGGCCTTGTTAGGGAAGGTGGAAGAAGAGGCCAGTGCCACAATGGGCTCATACATCTTGGGCGTTTTGAGAGAATTTGCAAACTCTGGAGTCAAATTAAAATATCGCTTATCGTACCCTGTTGGGGCTAGGTATGATGCTGCTGATGCCCATTGATTTTGTACTAATTCAGCAAACATACAAGGGACAGGGATAGTTTCTGCCTCATTAGTCAGTTGAGAGAATATTGGGTCCTGAGATTCGTCCTGAGACCCTGTTGGTAGTGGATGAGGGTCTGATGTACCTAGTTTAGTGATGTTCTTTGCTTTGAACAATAAAGATTTAAAGAGATGTGGACGAAAAAGGCCAGAAAAGGTAGGTCCATCTGAAGGATCGACCCCTCCTGCATGGAAACCTCCTGGTTTTCAAAGTCCACCTCCTCCTGAAGGCCCTGGGCCAGTATTTTAGGAATATTGTGGAATACCTGCGATTGATGTTGGGTATGCCCAAAGGAGCAGGCAGTCAAGGATCCCGCATCCAAAGTGGTCGATAAGTGTCTGGTCTGGATGGGTTGCTGAACTCCAGTCGCAATGCTCCTTTGAATCTCCATCTCCATCCATTGCCTCATCTCGATGGGAATAGACTCAGGTAAAACCTCCTCCTGTCTTAGGCCAGCGGCCGTAGGGGTGAAGGTTGCCTCAGGAATTGGCTGGCCAGTGTTCAATGGAGGAGATGTGCCTATGGGGGGTTGTCTAGGAACAGCATGTCTGGGCGGGGTAGACAGGTCCAAGGGCCCCATCAATGGGTTTGTGTTCTGATGAGTCATGGCCCTCTTGTCTGCCTCCCTGGCTTGTTTTTGCAACAGACTTTCCAGTGCTAGGTGCCTTCTATGGGCATCTTTATCTGCTGCCTTCGAGGTCTTTTTGGGGCCCACAGGCTTTTTTACGGGGCTCACTTGGCTTGGAGCTGAAAGCGATGTCACGTTCCATTCTGCATGATGGATTGTCTTGCCTCTGAATATCAATTTAATTTTTTAATTAATTTTTATTTTTCTTTTCTTCTTGTTCTTCTTGTTCTTCTTCTTCTTCTTCTTCTTCTTCTTCTTCTTATTATTATTATTATTATTATTATTATTATTATTATTATTGATATTGAAAATGATATCCCCTGCAGTTGAAAACAGAACTCTCCTCCAGTAAGTGTATATTTATGGGCATAAGAGATTAAATGGTGAACAGTATCTAAGGGTCCCCAGCAAGGGAAACCCCCAAGTGCTCCAAGTGATAGAAGGACTCCAGATTCCTGGTCCCCAGCAAGGGAAACCAGCTATTACAGGCTCTGATGTGACTCCTTGCCTGTCAGAGACAAACGGCCCGCAATATAACTGTCAATCGCAATTTCCGATTGAGTAAATGATCCAAAGGCAAATACAAAGAAACGCTTGTAAAATGGGTAGTTAGTTAGTTAGTAGTTAGTTCCACATTAAGGCCCTGTCACACTGCCCAACGGATGCAAAACGTTTGTAAAAAGGACACAGCGCACGAGAAAAATGTTCCATCCATTGTTATCTGCTCTCAAAAGGGGCGAAAATTTGCATAACCAGAGCGGATAACACGGAAAGGAATGGACGGGGGGAGGACGCAGAGCGGATGAAAAATGGATGCAGAGCAGAAGCCTAGCGGATGAGAGCGGATGGCACATCCGCTAGGCTTCCGGGGGACCTCAGCAAAGCGGACGCGGAACAGATACAGCGGATGCAGAGCGGACGCCAAGTGGATGAAGCGGATGCACAGCGGATGCACAGCGGATGAAGCGGATGCAGAGCAGAAGCCTAGCGGATGCAGAGCGTTCACTGCGCATGCGGGGGGGATTTATTGCATCAGCCCCGTGGATATAAAGGGAAGCAGCTCGGAAGCAGGTCACCATTCAGAGGAAAGACCTGCATCCAGACACATTGAGTGCCTTGCCAGCCTGCCCTGCCTGCATGCCTGCCTGCCAGCCTTGCTGCCTGCCTTGCTGCCTGCCAACCTTGGTGCCTGCCTGCCTGCCAGCCTTGGTGCCTGCCTGCCAACCTTGGTGCCTGCCTTCCTGCCAGCCTTGGTGCCAGCCTTGGTGCCAGCCTTGGTGCCAGCCTTGCTGCCAGCCTAGCTGCCAGCCTGCCTGCCAGCCTTGGTGCCTGCCTGCCAGCCTCCCTGCCAGCCTCCCTGCTAGCCAGCAACCCCACAACTATGGGGAAGAAGAGAAAGCCTCAGCCATCTGCTGCCAGTCCTGGCAAGAGGGACAGGGCCACCCTCCCAGCCCCTGGCCCGCACTCTGCTTCTGCTGGGGCTTCTGCAGCACGGGCTCGCTCTTCTTGGACTGGGGCTTCTGCTGCTTCTGCTTCTGGAGGAGCTGATGATGCTGTTTATGGCGGTGGTGCTTCTGCTCATGCTTACTCTGCTGATGCTGCTTCTGGCGGTGGTGCTTCTGCTCATGCTAACTCTGCTGATGCTGCTTCCGGCGGTGGTGCTTCTGCTGGTGCTTACTCTGCTGATGCTGCTCCTGGCGGTGATGCTTCTGCTGGTGCTTACCCTGCTGAAGCTTCTCCTCATACTGCTGGTCCTGCTCGTCCTGCTCGTGCTCCTGGACTTGCTCGTCCTGCTCATCCTGCTCGTGCTCCTGGTCTTGCTCATCCTGCTTGTCCTGCTGGTCCTGCTCGTGCTCCTGGTCCTGCTCGTGCTCTTGGTCCTGCTGGGGCTCCTGGTGCTTACTCTGCTGCTGCTGGTGCTGCTGCTGATGATGATTATGATCCTGCTGGTGATGCTGCTGCTGCTGCTGATGATGATGATTCTGCTGTTGCTGCTGCTGCTGCTGGTGGTGTGAAGGGGCAGCCCCTACAACCTCGAAGCCCCTCTGATGAGGGCCGATATCGCCCTGCCAGAGGGAGGAAGAGGCAGACACGTGATAGGGAGAGGAGGCAATACTCCATTGAGGAGGAACACGAGGATGAGGTGCTGGAGTGGCTGAGAGAGAATGACTATCTGTGGCGGAAGGGACACCGGCTCTACAGGGACACCAAAAGGAAGAAGGCTGCTTGGAGAGAGAAGGCAGAGAGCCTGGGCTACACATCAGATGTGCTCCTTGGCTGGTGGAAGCACATGCACACCTGGTACGGGAAGCTGCACCTCAAGAAATCTGGCCAGGCCACAGTTAAGCTGACGGACAGAGAGACCTACGTCATGGCCAGGTGCAGCTTCGTGGAGGGTGAGATCCACCACCGAGGAGCAGCAGCAGCCCCTCTCACGAACCTCTCTCTCCGGCAGCCTGCTGAGAGCCAGTCCTCTTCCGGCCGAGAGTCAGCTCCTGTCTCCAGGCAGGTTTCTATGGAGCGTCCCACGGCGGAGAACCCGTGGACAGCTGTTTTAACTGTGGTGGAGCGCGGGGAAGACTCCCTGGTGCAGTGGGAGAAAGGAGACGGCACGTCCACCATAGCCCTACCCGTATCCACCCTGTTAAGCCTGGGTTCCCCAACCAGGGTTAGGTAGACAAGCTAAACAGAATGTGCAGCGTTAGTCAGATAGGCACACAGATAAATGAGTGAGCTAAGCTTGTATGTTTATTAACATACAGTAAAAATAACAGATACGCTTGTGCTATCAAGAATATAGTTTATTCCAGTATAAGTTTATGGCATAGTCAAATAACAGTCCAATAGTCATTTATCATGTAGTCAGTCCATTCAGGGATATTCAGGTAGCAAAGTCCATGTAGAATATCCTATGTCAGTTCACTTACAAATCAGTCCTTTGTTGTCTCTCCCGTTCGAGCAATGTAGTCTTGATTCCAAGCAGTAATCAGGGATCATCAAAGCCAGAGTGAGCAAGCTGTAGACTTGCTACTTTTATAGTGTTTTCATAACCACTCCTTTAATTACTTTTTCCACAGTTAAAGCTGCAGACACTTGAACATACATAACTATGATTCATAGTTATTATTTCACCTAAACCAGTTAGGGTAAACAATGTTATCCCTAACATTCTCCCCTTTTAGGTTACATAATAACTATGAATCATTTACATCTTTAAATTATATTTTTCACAACTCTCTTTAAACTTTATTGCTCCTTGAGCTTTTGTAAATTGGTCTGCAATGTTTTCTTCTGTCATGCAGTATTCCAATTTAATTAGTCCATTTTTCACTGATTCTCTTACATTTAAATATCTTAAATCAGTATGTTTTGATCTAGTTTTTACAGCAATACTAGTAGCTAACTTTATAGCTGCTTGGTTATCCTCGTACACAATAATGGAATCTTTTACAGTTATACCCATGTCTAATAATAACTGTTTGTAGAAAATCAAGTCAGTGCATAATAATGACAGACATGAAAATTCAGCTTCCATCGTGGATAAGCTAATATGCTGTTGTCTGATTGACCTCCACCCTATTAGTGTCTTACCAAATAATATAGCCATCCCAGATGTTGATTTTCTAGTGTTTATATCAGGTGCAAAACTTTCATCTGCATAGGCACTAAGACTCAAATCACCCTTTGGTTCTATATACAATGCATGGTTCATTGTTCCTTTAAGATATCTTAAAATTCTTTTTAAGGATTGCCAATGACATTGTTTTGGATCTGAATTAAAACGTGCCAGCTGATTTACACTATAAGCTATATCTGGCCTTGACCAATTGCTTATATATGATAAGCTACCAATCAAAGATTGATATATGAACTTATCAAATTTGGGACTTTGATCATTAGTTTGGCAAACTTCCTGACTCATTGGAGTCTTTGCCAGTTTACAAAGTTCCATTTTAAATGTTTTAATTAATTGGCAAATTTTATCTTCTTGAGATATCTTAAAACCATTATTTGTTTTATTAATTGTCAATCCTAGATACCTTTTAATTTCACCTAAATGCTTTAATTTTATATTTTTGGCTAATAATGATATAATCTCATTAGCTTCATTATTAGTCTTAGTTATCAAAGCAATATCATCAGTAAATAATAATAATAATGACACCGTTCCATTATGTTCTCTTTCAAACACACACGGATCTGCTAAACCAGATTTAAAACCTATATTGTTTAACTCTTTCACAATATATTGGTTCCACTCAAACCCAGATTGTTTCAACCCGTAAAGACTCTTTTTGAGTTTCCAACAATCATTACTATTTACTTTATTGTCATTTATACCAATTGGTTTTCTTAAATATATAGTGTGCTGCAATGGTGCATGTAGATAAGCAGTTTCTACATCTAAATGGTTAATGACATAGTTTTTCTTATCTGCCCACACTAATGCTGCTCTTAAAGATGTAGTTTTAAGGCTTGGTGCAAAAACTTCATCATAATCAGATGCAGTTTGATTAAATCCTTGAGCTACTAACCTAGCTTTATGGGTAATAGTCCCATCATTTCCAGTTTTTACTTTAAATATCCATTTGCACCCAATGGATTTTTCTCCTGGAGGTAATTTGGCATCTTCATACACTTTCATTACCTTTAATGAATTTAGTTCTTTTTCCATTGCCTTTTGCCAATTCTCCTGATCCTTAGCAGGATACATCCTAAGTTCATCTACACTAGTTGGAACTTTAGTTACTTGGCAAACTATACTTGCTTGATACCTATCAGGTGGTCTAGTTACACGTGTAGTACGTCTAGGTATTATAGGACTTACAGGTGGACTTTCCTTTATTAATTGTTCTTGATTATGTAACTCTTCCTGATCAACTATTTCCTCTTGTTCTGGTCCTATTTGCTCTTCGTGGACTTCTTCTTTAATTGGACTCTTCTTATAGCTAATCTGATCTTTCTGCCTTTTGTAGGGTTCAATAATTACTTCATTATTTAAATCTTGCTCTAATCTATTCCATCCTACATGTTCTAGGAATTTTGCACTAGCATTGGTGTAAACTCTAGATGTACCTGGTTCCCAGAATCTATAAGATCTATGATTAGATGTATATCCTACAAAAAATAATCTTTTAGCTCTATGCTGTCCTTTGTGCCTAAGTTGTGTAGGGATATGCACCCATGCTGGTGCTCCAAATGTGTGCATGTAACTTAAATCAGGTTTTGTACCATGCCACAGTGTGAATGGTAATTCACCTGTTGTTGAATTAACAACATTATTTAATATATGATTACCACACATTATTGCTTCTCCCCATAAATTGTCAGGTAATCCTGAATCAGACATCATAGTTCGTGCCATTGATTGTAATGTTTGGCCTCTTCTCTCTATAAAGGCATTATGATGTGGCCTATATGGTGCAGACATTTTATGTTGATTACCTAACAGTCTTAGTCTGTTCTGGAATTTATTATTTGTAAATTCTGTACCATTATCCCTTATGAGAGTTACTAATTTCTTTTTAGTTTTTCTTTCTACAAATTTTATCCAATTAAATAGATTTTGATATGTTTCAGTTTTGCTCTTCATTAAATAGCAAAACCCATATCTAGAATAGTGGTCCATTATACTTAGTATGTGGCAAGCTCCTCCTACACTTGGTTTTTTCGGACCTATTAAATCAGCAAATACTACTTCTAAAGGCTCTTTAGTAGTAAATCCATCAACTCTATTAGCCGGTATAACCCTGCTCTTACTTTGATTACAGGCATTACATTGCAAATACTTATTACAAGATTTCAAACTTATTCCCTTAGATAATTCAACAGTTTTCTTAAGCATTTTAAAATTTAAATGCCCTAGCCTTCGATGTAACAAGTGAATACATTCGTCATGAGGTTTCTTATTTTCATAAATTGTGTTAGCCACCTTTAAACCATCATCATTTAACACATATAATCCACCTCTTAAAGATGCAGTAATTCTCTTATCTTCTTTTTTAATTATGCAGTTATCTCCCTTAAATGTAACTACATATCCTAGTTTAACCAAAATTCTAACTGAAATTAAATTAAACTTAAGTTGTGGTACATATAACATTTTTACATTCTCTTTTATAAAAGAACAATATGCTATACCTTGACCTTTAGCTTTCAGTTTCCAGCCATTGGCTAACGATATCTGCTATGTACTCTGGGACATTTTAATAAAATTTTTGTTATCATTTGTTATACAATGGGATGCTCCACTGTCAACCACCTATAAATTATTTTTTACAGCTCCGTTAGTATACATGGCTAACTCTAAATTTTTATTTATTTTTTGATGATTTTTAATATTCTGGCCAGCGTTCTGGCACTTTGCCTTTTTACAAAATCTTGCCAAATGTCCTCTTCCTCCACAATTAAAACATTTTTTAATTGCGTATGCAGTAGGAGATTCATTATCATCTTTTTGAGGTTGCTCCCTCCTTAATTCATCTCTTTCATGCCTTCTTCTGGCCTCTTCGATCAATCTGCCAGTTATATCTGTTAAAGTTAAACTTTCCTTTGGCAAAATTTCAAGTGAAGTTACGTAGTTATCATAACTTTCATTAAGGGAAGATAGAATTATGTAAACTTGGTGTAGTTCAGAGAATATAAGCTCTTTCTCGTGCAGTTCCTTAAAAATGCTTTGCATAGTTTTTAAATGACTCAGCATATCACCATTTGTTTGGAGATGCGTCCTGAAAAGCTTCCGTGTTAGATTTATGTGAGCACCAACATTATCTCGAACATAAATCCTCTTCAGCTTCTGCCAACACCCAAAAGCCGTTTTCTCTCCGTGGATATAAACAAGCTGTTGATCAGTTAAGGTTAACCCAATTATGCAAATGGCTTGTTGATTTTTATGCATAAATTCTTTTATCTTTAGTCTGTCTTCCTCATCCTCTGGATCCCATTCTTCTACGTTTGGTGGATTTTCAATTATGTTCCACAGACCTTCTCCTCGTAGAAGTAGACTACATTTTGTAGACCATGATACATAGTTTGTTCCATCCAGCTTGGATATAAGGGACAAACTTTGTAAATTGACTTTTGCCATGTTTACTTATATGGATATAAAAATATAATTAATAAAACACAGCTGTCTGTTTACTGTAATGTTATAACAACACAAACTCTCACTTTTTACATAAATCTGTATTTATCCTATTTAAACTGACTTTGCAGCCTCTGGCCCATAACCAGTGTTAAGCCTGGGTTCCCCAACCAGGGTTAGGTAGACAAGCTAAACAGAATGTGCAGCGTTAGTCAGATAGGCACACAGATAAATGAGTGAGCTAAGCTTGTATGTTTATTAACATACAGTAAAAATAACAGATACGCTTGTGCTATCAAGAATATAGTTTATTCCAGTGTAAGTTTATGGCATAGTCAAATAACAGTCCAATAGTCATTTATCATGTAGTCAGTCCATTCAGGGATATTCAGGTAGCAAAGTCCATGTAGAATATCCTATGTCAGTTCACTTACAAATCAGTCCTTTGTTGTCTCTCCCGTTCGAGCAATGCAGTCTTGATTCCAAGCAGTAATCAGGGATCATCAAAGCCAGAGTGAGCAAGCTGTAGACTTGCTATTTTTATAGTGTTTTCATAACCACTCCTTTAATTACTTTTTCCACAGTTAAAGCTGCAGACACTTTAAGATACATAACTATGATTCATAGTTATTATTTCACCTAAACCAGTTAGGGTAAACAATGTTATCCCTAACACACCCGCAGCTCCAACTCCACAGAAAGGCAGAGAGCCAGACAGAAGGGGCAGAGCCACACTGTCCTGATGGAGATCAGGGACACCGTCTGGAGCAGCATAGATCTCCTCTCTCAGCTGGTCCACACTGACTCCTCATCCTCCAACCGCAAGCCCTTGCTCACCTATGTGAACCAGACCCTCATGGACATGGCGGAACCCCAGTACCAGGTGGTGAAGGACCGGATCACCGAGCTGCTTCACAACCCTCCAGACCCAGAGGAACCTGCTCCCAACCAGTCCAGGTCTGCTCCTCCACCCCAGGTGATGTCCCTCCCATTCCAAGGCTTTCCACAGGCCCTCACCTACCAGGGCTACGGCTACCAGGAGGTCCAGCAGCACAGGCAGCAGCACTTCCCAGTCCAGGCACAGAGTCTTCAGACGACACCGTTGCTACCGGTTCCACCGACGCCACCGATGCAACCCACGCCACAGATGCCACCCACGCCAGCCCTCACCCAGCTGCAGACCAAACAGCTCTACTACACTGCTCCTTCCTCCACCCCACAGCCAGGCCCGGCCTCAGTACATCTTTCCTTGGTACTGGGGCTGACACCCCATGGCATGGAGGAAGGAGCTCTCAACATCACGGGGCTGAGCCAGCTGTCCAAGAGCTTCCTCAACACCGTCACCTGTTGTCCTTTCGGGGCCAGGCACCCCAGTGGGGCTTCAGACCAGCACTCCAGCACCTGCCACCTCCACAGCACCTGGACCCTTCACCCCTGAGACTGGGCACACCTCCGAGTGACAGAGAAGAGTGCCAGAGACTGGGTGGCTACCTGTAGACTTTATTTGGACACTTGACTTGGGTAATTTTTCTTTTACAGCTTGTTTTTAACAAAGTTTATCTTTGCTTCACACACTTGCTTCATTTATTTTTTTTAATAAAGTCTTGGTGGAAACTTTTAGAAATGGTTTAAGCCTTTGCATGCTTGTGGGATGGGTAAGGATAGCAGTGGGATGGGCAGGGATACCTTTGGGATGGGCAGGGATACCTGTGGGATGGGCAGGGATACCTTTGGGATGGGTAATATCTGTGGAATGGGCAGGGATAGCTGTGGGATGGGCAGGGATACCTTTGGGATAGGCAGGGATACCTGTGGGATGGGCAGGGATATCTTTGGGATGGGTAATATCTGTGGAATGGGAAGGGATACCTTTGGGATGGGTTAAGATACCTGTGGGAGGGGTAATAGCTGTGGGATAGATAAACCTCCAGTGCAAGTATAGTGGGACTGTATGTAGGCCAACCAAACATACATGGCCCAATCTCATCCATGTGATGAGACAGGCTGAAGGAAGCATCCATTAATCATCTACCATCCTGTCTTGCCACTCCCCTGCTCCAGCTGGGGAGTTGCACCAGTGTTTCAGGAGGTTGCACTGCTTCTTCCCTTCACGTGAGGCTCTGTTGGGGCCTTGCACATCCTCAGTGTCTATCAGGTTTTGCCCTTGTCTCCATTCCCCAGGCTCCATGTCCCCATTGCCTTGTTGGAGGTCCATGAGCCTGTTCTGCAAGACTGGGTAGCGGGTGCGCATGAGATTGTGCAGGATGCAGCAAGCTTCCACGATCCTCCTCACGGTCTCTGGCCGATGCTGCATGGTGGTGAGAAGTACCTGGAACCTGTTGGCCAGGATGCCAAAGGCGTTCCCCACCACCCGCCTTGCCCTGGACAGCCTGTAGTTGAAGATCCTCTCTTCACGAGTGAGGTGTCTTGAAGTGCAGGGCTTCATGAGGTAGGTTCTGAGGGAGAAGGCGTCATCCCACACGATGAAATAGGGCACATCTTGCGTGTCGTTGGGCAGGGGGTTTGGATTTGGGAAGCCCATGATGAGGTTGCGTTCCAGCCCCTCCTTGAGGTCACTGGCATTGTATACCTGGGCATCTGAACATGAGCCGTTGCCTGAAGCATCGATGTACATGAACTTGTAGTCAGCATCGACCCTGGCGAAGAGGACAATTCTGAAGAAGCCCTTGTAGTTGAAATAAGTGGATCCCGACTTGGCTGGCGCTTTGCAGGCCACATGCTTGCCATATATGGCTCCAACGGTGTGGGGGAAGTTCCATCTCTGATACCACTGCTCTGCAACTTTCTTCCATCCTTCTTCAGTGGAGGGGCATTGGAGGAGCTCCTCCAGGTATTCTTCAATGATGGCCTACACCACTTCTCTGACCACAATGTTGATGGTGTTGGGTGGCACCCTCCAGCCGTACTGCATGCTCCTGTAGGTGTTCCTTGAGGCCAGGTGGTGCAGAGTCAGTGCCACCTTGAGCCCAGGGTCCAGGCTGGGCCGGAGGTTGGTGCTCTGCTTGGTCAACCTGGGTCTCAGCCACTGCACAACTTCATCAAACATGGCTGGAGGCATCCTCATGAAGTTCTGGAATGCACGAGTGTCTTCGTTCCTGAGCTCCACCATCAGCTTGTTGTACAGTCTGTACTCTGCTCTTCTCCCGATCCATCTTCGGACCAAGACGCTTCTTGGCCGCTTCCTTTTGTTCCCATAGTAGAGTTCACAGAACCTGTAGATGGCTTCGCACTGTTGCAGAACGATGGTGGCTACCAAAAGGAGTTTGTTACGATCCAAGGTGGACATGACTGGATGCTGTGGAAGAGGAAGTGGCAGATGAAGGCTGCAGAGGTCTGCACGGCTGGGCTGTTGGTCTGAAAGTGAGATCCAGGTGAGTTGCTCCCCTTTTATAGGCAATATAGGTGTTCCACTATGTGTCCCTTTGCATCCTCTCGGCATCCTCTAGACATCCTTAATATCCAAGATAGGTCCTCTCTGCGAACGTTTTTTCCATTTTAAATGCTTTCTTTTCGTGCTGCATCCGCTTTCATCCCTTCTCCATCCATGCTAGTAATGCTGCGCGTCCGTTCCGCTTCCTCCCTGCGTCCGTTTACCGCTGGAGCGGATTGAGTTGCGCGGATGCGCAGCGGATGCCTAACGGATATAGCGGATGCAGAACGGATGTCCCCCGTATGTCTAGCGGATGCAGAATGGACGCATGGATACATTTTCCGCTCAAAAGTTTTGAGCAGCTCAAAACCTTCTGAGCGGATGAAATGTCTATAGATGGATGCTGGACGGATAGAGAGGAAGCAAAACGGAGGCAGTGAGTACAGAACGGAAGCATCGCGTTAACCAATGGATGGCAAGTGTTTTTCTCCATTTTACATCCTCTTTCCATCTGTTGGTGCAGTGTGATAGGGGCTTAAGGCAGAGGAATAGCTAAATCCAGGGAAGGCACAATGGAACCTTAATATCTCGGTCCCCAGCAAGGGAAACTAGCGAGGAATGGAGGCTGAGGCAATTACTTTCTTGGTCCCCAGCAAGGGAAACAAACGAGAAATGGAGGCTGTGAGATTAGGCACGAAATTGAGGCAGTCATTGAAAAGGGCGGGAAGTGGAATCACCGGTGTTAAGCCTGAGCCGTCTGGAGAGCCGCTGCTGCTGTTGCTTTAATTGAAATTTAAAACGGTGCTGATAGAAGAATAACGGCAAGGCCAGAAAGTCTCAGCTGTGAGCTTTCCGTTCCGATCGTAAGTAGACAATCGGAAAGGCAGATAAGGCTGTTTGCTGGAGAGAAAGCCTCAAGCTGCCTGTGGAGAGGCAGGCTCGGCTAATTTGCAAGGGAAAGTGATCAGTATGGAGATAAGGCTATTTTCTGAGGTGAAAGCCTCAGACTGCCTGCAGATGGCAGGCTCTGCTAATTTAAGGGAAAGCTGTTGTTTTTTTTACCTAAATAGAGGAGAAAGCCTGAAAGACCGAATTAGTGAAAGGATTTAAAGATCCAGTCTGAATTTGAGCAAAGCTGTTCCAGTCAACCTCTTACCATGAAGGTTGAGCTAAAACTGGGGGACGCTGAGGAGGAGTTCTGTGGGGGAGCAGGAGCGTCCTAGAATTTTAAGCCCAGCCTTTCCAGAAGAGACTGAAGCACCTCCCATCTCTGGATGCTCTGAACAGCTCATAGGAGAATCCCAGGTTTTCAAATGGGGACTGATTTAACTGATTCTTGCACTGAGCAGGAGGTTGACCTAAATACTGTTTTTAAAAAACTCATACAATTCTATGATTCTGAAATTCCTACAGCCTGAATTCATACTTCAAACAACATAATTTACTTTTCTTGCTTGGTACACCTGCTTGCTACTTGCTTGGTTCACTTTGTGAATCCAGCCATGGAGGATAGTAAACTTTGTTTTATGGTATAGTGCAGTGATCCCCAGCCTTTTTTGTACCAGGGACCGGTTTCACAATTATTCATTCTTCCACGGACCGGTACTTGAGTAACACGAGACTCCACGGCCATCAGGACGGCTCTTCGTTCAAAGCCGCCTCCCCCTTTGACGAAACTAAGGCGCGAGGATTCCTTCAGCACCCAAACACTGCTTTCCAGCCGAAAACCCGGAAGCACTTTCCAACAGAAAACCCAGAAGCAATCAAAAACCTGGAAGCACCATCGAAACAAGATGGCAGCGCCCAAGCCTTGCAGCCGGGTAAAAAATGATCCACAGACCGGTACCAGTCCAGGTACCGGTGGTTGGAGACCCCTGGTATAGTGTACACGTTCAAAGTGATAATTAAGCTATACTAGGTTTAAGTCTAAGTCTAGTGTTTCATGAATCCAGTTGTCTGCAATTTAAGCAATTATGGGTTAGTGCACAACATGAACACTGTAGGGATTGTATGTCCATCTTCGCCAGGGGTGGGATCCAATAGGGTTAGCTACCAGTTTGGTGATTTACGAGGTTTGGTGATTTATGATGTGCTTCCCTGCATACTCCACACGTGTCTGTAAATCGTCATCAGCACGCTTCGTGCAGAGAGCCAGCCTTTCAAAAAGCACTTTTTTCCTGCTTTTTAAACTGCAGCTGTGCCTCACATGGCAGCTGAAATTGGAAAAACAGGAAATAAAGGTCAGGTAAGAACCTGGGTGGGCAGGTGGGCAAAAACATCAGCAGATATAGAACCGGTTCTATGTCTGCTGCTCTTCAGAGCTACCAGTTCTACAAAGGTGGACAGAACCAGTAGAAACCAGCCCTGATCCTTGCTCTGTGCAGCCTTTGATACCATTAACCATGACATTATTCTGAACAGGCTTTGGGAATTGGGAATACCAAGTTAAGATAGTTCTTTTCCTTCTTGCAAAGTCAGTTCCAGTCAAGTGTTGTTGGTTTTTGTTTTTTTTGCAGACTGCTTCAGGGTTCTGTCCCACTCTTTTCCCACTTTCAATATCTCCATAAAACCACTGGTCATTCACTGCTATGAAGTAAGCCAAGGTATCGTTCATTTATTATTGATATCCATGTGTACTTTGAATCATGCATCCAAGTGAACTTTTGTCCTATGTCTGCAGGATATGGCTGGGGAAGAGCAAGTCATGACTGCTGGATTGAAGAATCAAGTTCAGTCATGACTCAATCTTGTGAAACTGGGTGGCTATGGTTTTCAGGTTCTTTGAATCTTGGATGTTTCTATTCTTGACTCTGGGCAAGATGGCTGTGTTCTGTTTAGATGTGATGCACAATCTGGAGGTCTCCCTGGCCTCAAAAATCTTTTTGCCACATCTTTGAGCCTCCTCCCCCAAACACCCAAAAACATATTGTGAATGCCCACTCAAAGCATCTCATTGCAAGAGGCACTTCCCAATCCAACAAAACAATTAAAAAATGACACATCCAATCTGATTTCATATATCTATAAAAAGCAATATGCGTTCAGGGAAAAATTATATGCATTTTTGGGGACGATATAAAATACATCTAAATAAAAGATGTGCTAAAAGTTTTCATTATTTGCACACTAACCGCCATTTCTTCAATTTTGTTGAAAATAGCCCATGCAAAAAAAAACATAGTTGTAATTGCATCAATATTTGATTTTAAAACCCTTTTAATAGCTGTAAAACACTTCATTTAAGAAGTTGATGTTGTTCCATATTGTTTTATCTTCATGAAGAAAACAGTATTATTCAGCTTACGACTACAACTGAGCCCAAAATTTATTAAGAAATTTGTGAAGTAAGTTTGCTCCATTTTACAACTTTTCCTGCCACCTTTCTTTCAACTGAATCATTGCAGTTCTTAAATTAGTAACAAAGTTGTTAAGTGAATCTGCTTTCTTCATTGACTTTGCTTGTCATAAGGGCTCAATAGGGAATCACATGACTCCGGGATATTGCAACCGTCCTAAGTCTGAATCAATTGTCAAGCATCTGAATGTAAATCACATGACCATAGGGATGCTACAATGGTCATAAGGATGAAAATGGTCTTCTTGTACTTTCCTATCCATCATAGGATGTTGGTGATCATGTTGGTGATCCTATTTTTATCAAGACACACGAAAAAATGTTGTTTTGCCCAAACCGTCCCAGAAAAATGGTCATGTCACTTTTTATGTGCTGTTGTATCTTTGAATACAAAATACACTTTGAATAGTCCCTAAATGAACTGTTTTAAGTCAAGGACTAACTTTACTAATGACAAATATGATTGTTACAAAAACTTTCACCTGCTATAGCTGAACAGGATTTGCATCCTTAACTTTTAGATTCAATGTTCTATGTCAAGATATGGAACTCAATTGCCACGAGGTGGAGCCAGTGGCATGATGCTTGAGTGGAGGATCTTATTTAAAGATAGCATTTAAGGAAAAAGATAATGCAATTTGGCTGCAATTCTGATATAGGGCCATAGTGCACAAAACTATCTGAAAGCAAGTACTGCTCTCATGCTATGTTGAGTTTACCTCTTGATCAAAAAACAATTTGTTGTTTAGGTTTCACCAATAAAGGGAAGACAGGATGCAGTTTCTAACTTTAATATACTCAGAGTCCCATGAAAAAAATTTGGGGCAATTTAAGCATAAGTAATAAACCAAAATCCTAATTTTTTGTCATTATGTTGTACTTGGATGAATGCAGGGATATTGTTACCTTTTTCTTCAAGAACTCAAAGAACCCTTATATGGGATATTTTTATTATACCTTATACCCTTTATGTGGGGGAGTCTGCGCTTAAAGAGTGTGACTAACCTCAGTGATCCAGTGAAAATCCATGGTGACACCAGCTGCACTGAATGGAATTTGAGGGCTTAAAACTGATAAAACTGCTACGATGCAAAATTATGGATCCTGATAAGATTTCATATGAAATCATATGAAATAATTGATTGTTTCTTAAACTTTCTTCTTCCGGGACACCTTTCTACTTTTAAAAAATTATGAGGGATCCCCAAATAGCTTTTGTTTGTTTGTAATATGCATTTACCATATTAAACATTTAAAGTGATTCATTCACTGATGTTACTGCTACTCAAAAATTATTTCATGGGATCTTAATATTGTATTATTTTCCAACACATGCTTGCAAATAATTTTGATTTCACAGATTCCCCAGTGGTCCCAAGACCCACACTTTAAGAAACACTGAAATAGTCGCAAACAGGCCACTTTCCTAGAAGGCTACATTCTGTTAATGTCACCAGGATGTGATGATTATCTCAATCCAGATCATCAAATATAAGAATACATTGTTATATAATCTATATCTATATTTATATCGATTTCCCTTCCCCAATTCCTTGGATATCACTGGTTATAATAGCTCTTTCTATGCAGACAAATATAATCAGTATTTTGAATTGTCATGCAGGTGGATCTTACTATTTATTTATTTGATTTGATTTGTCAATCGCTTTCAAGATAATAGGTATAAGTATATACATAGTTATGAATACATGAAATGGGTACATGTAAGAAAAATAAAACAAACAATAGGACAGAGACAGTAGACACTTTGGTGCGCTTATGCACACCCCCTACAGACCTCTTAGGAAAGGTCAATCATAGAAAGTCTAAGGTTAAAGTTTTTCGGATTTGGGGAATAAACCACAGAGTCAGGTAGATTATTTCAGACATTGACCCTTCTGTTGCTGAAGTCGTATTTCCAGCAATCAAGTTTGGTGCAGTTCACCTTGAGTTTGTATCTATTGTTTGCTCTTGTGTTGTTATGGGTGAAGCTGAAATATTCATGGACGGGTAAGTCATTGCCGGGTATGATTTTATATACCATACTTAGATCAGATCGAAGACGGCGTCATTCAAGGTTTTCTTGAATTTCAAGTCTGGTGGCATAAGGTAAACGAGTAGAGGAGCGGAGAACTCTTGTTGTGAAATACTTCTGGACTTTCTTTGGGGAACCTACCAAGATCCGATTTCTCTTTTCTTCCTTGCAGCAAAGCCGTTTGCAAAAAATTGGCAACGGAGACCACGGCCTTCTCCTTAGCCCACCTCGGAAATTCCGTCGTTATCCTGGCGGCGCTCACCGAGGACGCTCAATTTCCATATCATCGCTGCCCCGAAGGGGAACCTACAGCCTTTGAAAAGTCGACCTCGTCCGCCCGAAGGGCGCATTCTCTACCCCCGCATGCGCAGCTTCTTTCCAAGCCGGAGTCGTTAAATATCGCGAGATCGAATCCGCTGGGCGCGGGTTCTGAGCTAAAATTCAAATGCAGGTTCGCCGAAGTTTTTGCACTTCTTCGGTAAAGGCGAATCAGGTAGGTGCCAGCCGGTTTTCCCGGCACGAATCCTCGCGTAGCGGCGGTACATCTTAAACAGTAACAGCCAGGATATGCAGGAGCGGCAATAACTACAACAGAAGAGGACCTTTTCTTTTTGTCCAGATTCGGCTTTGCTACTAGCACTCAATAAGACCGCATGAACCATTTTTTAAAGAAAAAAAAAACTTAATTTTTTAAACATTAAACTTCCGGAGAAAGTGTCACAGTGGCACTTTTCTAAGAATAGATTCCTCCCCAAAGCGAAATTAGTTGCTCTCAACTTGAGCCGTTACCTGCTTCCTCTTTCCTCCGCCTCTTCCTTGTTTTCAGTCCGTGTCGCTTGAAAGGGAGATCCCCCTCCATGTGTTGGGCTCCATTTGCCTTTCAAGGTAGAGTACGAAGCAGATTCAGCCTGATCGATCTGGAGGGCTGGAGGAAGAATAGAGGAAAAAAAAGGGGGGAGAACCTTCTTTATGCTTTGGAGTAGCCTTTCCGAAATAAGATCCCGTTATTCAACGCTGCACTCAGGTAGATTATTTCATGATCCTTTTTCATGGTTTAGGGCAAGAATCAGAAAAGGGTTTTACTATAATTGCCTGTTTTTGCTGCATACATTTAGAGTTAATAATCCTACCACTGAAACAAATGTTCTGCTCATTCTGATTAATTTTACTTATAGTTTTTAACTCTTAAAATATCCACAACTCCAATAAAGGTAGTTAAATTCTACCTCATGCAAAATGCACAGCCTGCCAATTGATAAACTTACGGCTTATTTATTTTTTTTGTATGTAACCTACTTTTTTACTATTGTTTTTTTAGCTTTATTTTGTACTTGTACTATAAAGATTATAGAAGAGAACAGGGATTTCAAACAAGTCTATATACATACAGTATAATTATATATTTGTTCATATACAGAAAAATCTATGCATTCAGACACTCTGAAAATCATTTGGTTTGGGACTATGACAACAAATGATCCATTTCCTTTTGGTTTGCATAATACTGCTTCCCACAATCCTAACTTTTTTCACTTTTTCTTTCTGTCCAGGGATATTTTACATGGCTGATGCTCAAGTTTCTTTTGAATTGGAGTTGCAGATTTAGATTTTGATTCTTTTGATCTAAAGCAGTGGTGTCAAACTCAAGGCCTGTGGGCCAGATCCAGCCTGTGGGGTGATTAGATCTGGCTTGCGGAGCTGCCCTGGAAATTGCAAATGACCGGCCCACATATGTGGCCCTCCCAAGCTCCATTTTCCCTGGCAGAGGATTGCAAGAGGCCATCCCAGCTCAGGAGCCTGTTTTCTCTGGCAGAGCACTCAGGCCACCACAGGCATCTCCGACATGAGTGCCCACCATGGTCACACCCACCATGGCCCCCCAAAGTCAGACACAACCCATCCTGCTGATGCGGTCCTTAATGAATTTGAGTTTGACACCCCTGATCTAAAGCATATACTCTGTAACTGTAACTGATTTTGCTATCATATTTTTTAATATTTTAAAAATTCTTAACCTTGAAACTTGGTTACAGACCTTGAGACATCTTTTCTTTTCTCTTTATATTGTCTGGAGTGCTAGAGTACCAGGTGGTTGAAAGGAAGTATTGTTCTCTTTCAGTCTTTTGCTAAAAACAATTAGAGAAAGAGAATGGAACAGACCAGATTCTTTCATTACAAAGAGTGATTAGCTCTAACCTTTTCCCCAGACCTGAACCTAGAAAGGGATGAAAGGACATAACCAACTTGTGCTGTCCTTGAGGACTTGGTGCCTTTGTAGTTCTATCCTGCAGAATATCTCTGGTTGTTTCCTTTTTCAAAGTTCAAATAAACATTTGAATAATGTTTAATAATGTTAAAATAACCATTTTGCCTGGTTTATTCCAGATATATCATGCCAAAGCAATACTTCCCTGTTTGGTATTGAAGAGGCACGCAAGAAGTAGCTTTGCAATAGCTTTAGGCATCCAGTGTTTCTAAGCCTTTCAGCAGAATAGGACCTTTAAATGGGCCTTTCCCCTTCTGGTAAATAGTTAAATGAGCTGAACATATCTGGAAAGATATTGTAAGGACAGAGGTGGAACCTTTACCTTTTGGGATAGGGGCCTAGAAACATAACCACCACAATTTTAGGTTAGTTAATTAAATTTCCTGTAAGCATATGTACATAAATGTGATACAGTTATGTAAAATCTGAATTTTTCACCTGAATTGAATTCTACAAATACAATGAAATATGAAAGCTTCTCCAGCACAGTGCCCCAAACACCACATCACAATCACACTACAGAATATTTAAAAATTAAAATAATTAAAATAATAATTGAAAACCTAATCTAAAACCTATCTAACACATATAGTAAGTTAGATAGTTTAAAAATGCCACTATATGCATAGGACTAAATCACATATGCATTGTTTGATTCAAGAAAATTATTGCCTTGGAAAACAAACTTTCTCAGTCTATTAGTCCTCATTTTAAGGCACCTATAGCGTCTCCCTGATGGTAACAGTTCAAAATATGAATGACCAGGATGAGAACGGTCTGTGGAAATCTTTAGTGCTCTAGAGAAAATCATCAACTGATGATTTTTTGTGCTGTGTTTATAATTAGACAATTAGAACTGTGAGTTGTTATTGGTCTCTATTTGTTTTTTTAAGGTGCTGAATATTGTTGTATAGCAGAAACGGATCAAACATAATTGCAGTGTGTTCATGTAATGTCAAGAATAAGCAAACGAGATTCACCGGTGAAAGCTTCAAGTCGGCTATTTTATTGCATTCTACCTGAATTGCAGAATCTTCCCAAACTGCTTATCTTCTCTTGGGAACAAACCTGAGACCCCATGGATTTAGTGGTCAGGTTTACAGTATGTCTCTTGCAACTATGCAAGGTCTCAAGGCTATTTTCTCACTTGATTTCTCTTTGCCTGGCCCGGAGTTTCCTATTGAGTACTAAGCAAATTGTGTGCTTTTTTTTTCTTTATAGTGTTTTAAAGAATACAACATAAGTACTTACAAAAAGAAAATAATGAGAATAAGATGCTATAATAGAAGTGGGAAATACAGTGGCAAAGTTGGGTGTATATTTTTCATGATAATATTTTTAATAGAAATGGAACTTTAAGAAGCCTTACATGATGGTCATGATACTAAGGACAGATAATAAATGTGACTAGAGGAAATCATACTTTTGTACTGAAGTATTTGCATTGTTTCAGGTTTGAAGGCACATTGGATGGAAATTGGGGACTCGTCTTCAAAATGGATGCAGTGAAGATGTTACTCACAGACTAGGCCTGAGCAAGTTTAAATAGATTAAATTTCATAAAGTGCAGTTTTGAAATTGTTTAAGAAATTATTAAATGCAGGTGTAACTGTAAAATATATTCTCCCCATTCTCATAAAATATTGAATTTTTAATCTGCGCTCATAATAGGAATAGCATATTTCCTTCTGCTAACTCTTAAAATTAAATTATTTCCAAACTATACTTATACATCAACTTTAACCACCTATAATTCACTGAACTCAATTAATATAAATATTATTTTCCTAGTCCTCCATCCTTACTGAGAATGAGAAGAAAAGTATTTTGAGTGGGAAAAGATTTCCCTTCATGTTTTGACTATCCACAAAAACCCTATGAAAGGGCTGCAGTATTCCAATTACTAAATAAGAATCCACAATCCCAACAACCCTCTCCTGCTCTTCCAATTCATTTTAAAATGTATTTTCACTTCATGTCAAAGGAGGAATCACAGGGACTTTACAGCAATTTTCATCTATCATATTCCTGACTCTTCTATCCAGAGGCAAGAATATGAAAAATGTGCAAGCCATTGATTTCTGCCCTCAGCCGGGTCCAAAGTACAATGGATATGTTAGTGGGCAAGATTGACTGTGACAATAAGTGTAATAAGTCCAGGAAATGTTAAGGAAGCTACTATTGCTACTTGCCTGCATGAGCTATATTGCCCTTTCTCCTGACTGTTCCAGGAACCCTGTATTGTTCCTCTTTTTCATTATCTTTATTTTTATTTCAAACTAAGTAAAAAATATTTAATATATATATTTTTAAAATAGTAAGAAACAAAATGATGAGAGAAAAAGGGAAAAGCTTTCTGGCAATGGCTTGTAAAATAGCAAAAATCAAAATAGTGAATGGAGAGGATAAAAAAAAGCATAATCATCTTTCAGTAGCTGCCCTACTGAATTGTTACTGTCTTTTCATATATCTCTTGCTTAGTGAGATTTTCATCACTCTTGGTAAATATTGTAGAAACAATAGTGACAGTGAAGGACGTTGAGAAGCTGCTTCGTATTTAATGCAAAGCAATAATGGTCTACAAACTGGGTTTGCCCAACAGAATAAACTCAATCTGTTACTGTACTATTTACTACTGGCATGGTGGCAGATAACTAATTAAATACTGGATTTCCCAGCTAAGTAAACACATGTCGGGGAATATTTTAATTCTGTGGCTAATGGATTCTGGATTTTTGTAAAAAAAAAAAAAAAGTTAAAGGTTGGCAAAGGAAAAAATTTGCCAAATTTACCCTACAGAAACATCCTGCATGCATCCATGTAGGATGAAATTTAAACAAAAAGCATAGAGATTGAGTGCCTGTTTTGCAAGGTGAAACAAATCTTTTGAAATTTCCAAAACCAGAATCTTCTGGGTTTGGTCAGAGGTTGATCAACATAGGTAGTTAATACAAATCTAAAGAAATATCTTGTACCCAAGAAATGATCAGCTTTCTTTATCGAGACAGCATTCTAGGCCTTAAAATGATTCAGTGAGCAGATGAATATAAAGTGTTCCCATGGTTGTCATTATTGATCCAAGACCTGGAGCATCATAAAGCCTCATTGCTATACGTTTTGGAACCATGTACTAAATTTGAAAAAAGATTCAATAGGGAAGTCCTATTCATGTTTGCTTAAAAGTAATTCTCATTGAATTAAGTAGTTCTTATTGTCTGGTAAATGGATCTAGTATGATAGCCTTAGTTGGTTTAGCTCTAAAATAGTCCTTAGTAAATTTCCTATGCAAATTCGAGAGTTGTGATTTTCTAGTTGTGTATGATTTTTAAAATAACCAATTTAGTGTAAAAAGTTTTGTTAGGGAATTAGTGTAACAGGTTTGTTAAAACTGCAAAAATAACTGAAATATAACTGAACATATAAAAAGTGCTGCCTTGATAAGTATTGGAAGAAATGAGACTGGAACTCTTTGGCCTTAGTTACAGAGAACCACTGTTCTTTGACAACCTTGTAGGGTTTGGCAACCATGGAAATAGTGAAGGAACAGATTGAAAAGGATTTGCATTTCAATTATCTCCCTTTGTGGTTTAAGAAAAGCTATTCTAAGAGCCTGCAGTGATGGTGACAAAATCAAGGAACGATCTTCAAGATAAAAGTAAACATTTCCCAGTTAAGGCTTCATTTGGTTTAAATTTATACTTTCATAAGATGGAATGTACTTGAAGGTCAGTTTCTTGCTTTTTCTTCACAAAATGTTATTGGACTGAAAAGATTTCATTTTAAGTTTTCAGCATTCATTTGAATGTAGCTTTAATGCTTCTTATGCCCAAGTGTTACTTTGCACATAGTTTTCAAATATTTTCTGTTTTTAAGCACCCTGCAGCAGCTAATTCTGTTATGTAAAGTTGTAAAACGTAGAAGTTCTTATTAGAGTCTTATTTAGTTTACTATGACTCAGTATTATTTGATTTCTAGTTTAAAATGTTGACACATTGCTCTAAAATACACTGTTTAATGTTGTTATTATGCAGCTACATAGCTTAATCAGGAGAAGGAGAAAGATAAAACTTCTTGCCACAATAGCCATTAAGTTCTGCTAATCTTGATTGGGTTTCATTATAATAATGAAATATTGAATAATGTTGAAAATAAAAAAATCAGAGTCTTGAAGTTCATAAAACCATTGATCACATTTATGATACAACTATTCATTTACAGTTTTAATGGATAAAAAGTGATGGAAGATATATATTCGTTATTGACAGGATAAATGTAATGTTTTTGTTTTACCAGATCATGCCTCTGATGATTGAATGGGCATACTTTTTTAAAATTAAAGTCTACCGGTCAGAGTCTGATCCAAATTGAGTCTGTTAGCTTGGAATAAAACTTGGTTAGGAAGCAATATTAACTCTAGAGGATACTTGCATATTAAAATTTTTAAAAGAAGAACATGAAAAATTTCAGGATTGCTTAAATTTTGATTATTGATTATTGAGGACATGTTCTATTGCTGTTCCTGGAAAACCAATACTACTTTTAGGGTAAAAATGATTTGTTTTCTATTAATATGCTCTGGGTTTGTATTAGTTTTGCAGTTTACTTGGTATTTCCTTTTGAGAAGTTATTATTATAAACTTGATAAATAAGCTTTTCAAAGTTACTAGGAAGGTGTGCCTCAAATTAGTTTCAACCAGCAGTACTGTTCGGGCAATTTATATGGTAATCTAACCTCTATTCTGTATGGACAGAATAGAGTACAGTGTACAGTTTTGTTTTCTTTTCTACTTTTCCACTGTCTTGTTTTTAAATTTTTTATATCTATTGGTGGTTTAGCAAATAAAGTAAGCATTTTCCTTGTCTTTCATTTTGTTAAAAAGGCAGGTGACTTTTAATGTGAATTGGTGAAACGGGATTCAAGTATAAACCTAAGCCATAAATGTTCGGCTTTGCATGCAATGTGAACCAAGCTGATTTTATATTATCTAATAAACTATGGTTAAACAAACCATGACATTTCATATCAGGCTTCTTCCCATTCAGTTATATAATTGGGTCCCCAAATATAAGAGACCCTTTGTCTTTCATGCTGGCTACGGAAAAACACAATACTTATGTATAATACATTAATGGATTGGTGATTTGTTTGACAGAAAACTGTAGATATCCTGTATTTTAAAGATCCCGTCATATAGCCTACCTATGATTAAATATGGCATTGAGGGAAATCAGTTCTTTGAGGGTGAGCTGTAGAAATTATTGATTGGTGAATATTGGATTGTTTATGAAAATACAGTTGGTCTGCATATGAGGACAAAGATTTTTAGATTGCTGATTTTTTCCTATGGCACAATAATGACCCACAATGTGTTGAACCAATGAGTAGTGTTCACAAAACAATGTTCTGTTAGTTGAGAAGGTGTTGTGATTTTTGGTCTAGGAACCTTCTAAGCATAGGATTTGTCCAAAGTAACAGACCAGCTGAATGAATTGGCAGTAGTAGTAGAAGGGGTGGCTTTGAAGCTGAAAATCATCTGTCTGTCACAGAGCAGCCAAAGTTGGACATGTTTCTGCTTCCCTTTCAGGGAAGATTGTAAAGAGAATTGTTGGACTGAAGATTCAAAGGGCCCTGGAGGAAACAGATTATCTGGACCCCTTTCAGTATGGCTTCAAACTGAGATACAGGACTGAGATAGCACTGGTCACATTTTTAATAACCTGAGACAATTTTTCAGATGGGGAAGTGCATCTCTCCTGACTCTCAGTCTTTTAGCAGTCTTTGATATAATCAACCTTGGTATTCTTTTGGACTACCTCAAGGTCCAACGTGACTGGAAGATATGGTGTTAAGGTGGTTTTCATTTCACCAGGGCTAGCTCCGGTCAGTGTTGTGTGTGTGTGTATCTGTAGGTCATCCATAGGATTAAATACCATGACTATATAATTTATGAAGAGGGGAGGCTCTTCTAAATCCCATCAATAAATAGATATATGGATTTTACCCATAGTAGATTGATTTTTAAAAGAGTTGTACATGATATATAATTTCAGCATTAAAAGAAAATGGAGACAGATGGAGACATAATTTCACGTCTTCGGCATCAACTGAAAGAAGCTGAAGAAGAAAGAAGAAAAGCGGCACAGTATGGCTTAAAGCTGGTGGAAAGTGAAAACTTGCTGCAGAATCAGCTAGATGAACTGCAAAATTACATAGCTACCATAACAGAGGTAAAATTTTAAGCACTGTGTAAGAATGTTTTGATAGATTCTACTCGCTGACATAGAAGCATTACTGTTATTGCTGTGAAATAACATTAACATGTTAACATTAAAAAATGCAGTTCTCTAATAGTTTTCTACAGGTAATTCTCAAATTACAACATTCATTTATTGACCATTCAAAGTTACGCCACTAAAAATGTGACAACCAGTCCTCGCGCTTAAAACCAATGCAGTATCTCCACAATCACATGATAAAAATTTGGTTGCTTGGTATCTAACATGTGTTTGCAATGGTTGCAAAGTCCTGGGCTCATGTGCAACCTTCCCAGCTCTCTTCCAGCAAACAAAGTCAATGGGGCAATCTGAATTCACTTAAAGACAGCATGATTCACTTAACTGCATTATTTGCTTAATAACCAGGGCAAAAGAATAGGTGCAATTTACTTAACAATCACTTTGCTTAACAATGGAAATTCTGGTCTTAATTGTGGTCATACGTTGAGGATTACCTTCACATACAGTAGGAAAGCATTCTGCATACTTCTCTTACTAACAGTGGGTTTTATCCTCTTCCAATGACTGTGGAAATAATTAAATTTACAATTAGAAGGAAGTTATTGACTTACAAAGGATATTCTGGTCCCAGTTGGGGCTGTAAATTGAGTCACCACTTGACTTGACACAAATTTGTGACCATTTTTACTCATTTTTTTTGACAATTTTATTTGGGTTTTCACAAAAACAAAATACAAATAAAACATATCTTTTGAAAATAGCATGGTCCCAGGTTATCACTTCTTCACACAGACACAAAACTCAATTTCATGCTCATTTTTATATTCTATTCCTTATCTTATTACCATTTTATATTTTCTAGATAGTTTTTCCCCTCTTAATTTTCTTAACTTTATTTCAATTATCTCATCTCAATTCAAATCATTATATTTATACTTTTGTCTGACCTGTTACAATTTCTTATTATCTTTTCTTATTAAGCAGTTTTTTCCCTGTAGTTACCAATTAGAGTATGACGCCTTTATATCTTTTAATTTTATCCATTCAAACTCTTATTTAAAGGCCGTGTCACACTGCCCAACGGATGCAAAACGGACACAACGGAAGAGAAAAATGTTACATCCGTTGTATCCGCGCTCAAAAGGGGTGAAAATTTGCATAATTAGAGCGGACAACACGGACGCGGGGAGGACGCAGGGCGGATGCAAAGCAGATGCGGAACGGAAGCACAGCGGATGGCGCGTCCGCTAGGCTTCCGGGGGGCCTCAGCGAAGCGGACGCGGAATGGAAAGAGCGGATGCACAGCGGAAGCCAAGCGGATGCACAGCGGAAGCCTAACGGATGCACAGCGTTAATTGCGCATGCGGGGGGGATGCATTGCGCAAGCCCCCCGGATATAAAGGGAAGCAGCTCGCACGTCTAGCATTCCGAGGAAAGACCTGCTGCTGGACACTTCGAGTTCCTTGCCTGCATGTCTGCCTGCAAGCCTTGCTGCCAGCCTGCCTGCAAGCCTGCCTCCCAGCCTGCCTCTCAGCCTCCCTGCCAGCCTGCATTCCAGTCTCCCTTCCAGCCTTGCTGGCAGCCTGCCTTCCAGCCTCCCTTCCAGCCTTGCTGGCAGCCTGCCTTCCAGCCTCCCTGCCAGTCTTGCTGCCAGCCTACCTTCCAGCCTCCCTGCCAGCATTGCTGCCAGCCTGCCAGCCAGTCTGTCTGCCAGCCTTGGTGCCTGCCTTCCTAACAGGCTTCCTGCCAGCCTTGGTGCCAGCCTTCCTGCCAGCCTCCCTGCCAGCCTCCCTGCCAGCCAGCAATCCCACAACCATGGGGAAGAAGCGAAAGTCTCAGCAACCTGCCGCCATCCCTGGCAAGAGGGACAGGTCCACCCTCCCGCCCCATGTCCCTGACTCTGCTTCTGCTGGGGCTTCTGCTTCTTGGACTCGCTCTTCTGTTGCTGGAGCTTCTGCTGTAGCTGCTCTTGGCGGTGCTGTGTTCTGCTCGTACTCTGCTGAAGCTGCTCTTGGTCCTGCTCGTTCTGCTCGTGCTCCTGGTCTTGCTGACCCTGCTGCTGGTGCTTACTCTGCTGCTGCTCATCCTGGTCTTGCTGCTGCTGCTGCTGATCCTGCTGCTGCTGCTGCTGCTTATGATCCTGCTGGTGATTATGCTGCTGCTGCTGATGATGATGCTGATTATGATCCTGCTGGTGAGGATTCTGATGATGATGATGATGCTACTGCTGCTGCTGCTGTTGGTGTGGAGGAGCAGCCCCTACAACCTGGAAGCCCCTCTGATGAGGGCCCATCTGGTCCTGCCAAAGGGAGGAAGAGGTGTATGCAACAACGGGAGAGGAGGCAGTATTACATCGAGGAAGCGCACGAGGATGAGGTGCTGGAGTGGCTGAGAGAGAACGACTATCTGTGGCGGAAGGGACACCAAGCGGAAGCAGGCTGCTTGGAGAGAGAGGGCGGAGAGTCTGGGCTACACTTTGGAGGTGCTCCTCGGCTGGTGGAAGCACATGCACACCTGGTACGGGAAGCTGCACCGCAAAAAATCTGGCCAGGCCAGGGTTAAGCTGACGGACAGAGAGAACTACGTCATGGCCAAGTGCAGCTTCCTGGAGGGTGAGGTCCGTCACCAAGAAGCATCAGGAGCCCAAATCTCTACCCTCTCTCTCCGGCAGCCTGCTGGGAGCCAGTCCTCTGGCGGCCGAGAGTCAGTCCCTGTCTCCATGCAGGTTTCTGTGGAGCGTGCCATGGCAGAGAACCCTCGGGCAGGTGTTGAAAGCGTGGTGGAGAGCGAGGAGGACTCCCTGGTGCGGTTGGGAGAAAGGAGACATCGAGTCCACCGCTGCCGAAGCCACATCCACCCACACCTCCGCCACCACAGTAAGGCAGAGAGCCGGACTGCAGGAGGGGCAGAGCCACAAGGTCCTGGTGGAGAACAAGGACACCATCCGCACCAGCATAGGTCTCCTCTCTCAGCTGTTCCCCATCGAATCCTCCTCCTCCAACCGCAAGCCCTTCCTCAATTATGTGAACCAGACCCTCAAGGAGATGGCAGATCCCCAGTACCAGTTGGTGAAGGAGAGGATCACCACGCTGCTTAACAACCCTCCAGACCCAGAGGCACCTGCTCCCACCCAGTCCAGGTCTGCCCCTCCACCTCAGGTAATGTCCCTCCCATACCAAGGCTTCCCACACTCCCTCACCTACCAGGGCTACAGCTACCCCGAGGTCCAGCAGCACAGACAGCAGCCCCTACAGATGCAGGCACAGAGTCATCGGGCGACACCGCTGCCACCGCTTCCAATGATGCCACCGATGCCAACCTCGACAGTCCTCACGCCGCTGCAGAGCAGGCAGCCCCACTACACTACTCCTTCCTCCATCCCACAGCCAAGCCCGGCCTCAGTACATCTGTCCTCAGTACTGGGGCTGACACCCCATGGCATGGAGGAAGGACCTCTCAGCATCGCGGGGCTGAGCCAGCTGTCCGACACCTTCCTCAACACACCGTCCCCTGTTGTCCTCTCAGGGCTAGGCACTCCAATAACACCTCAGACCAGCACTGCAGCAGCACCCACCTCCACAGCACCTGCTCCCTAAAATCTTAGCCTGGGCACACACCTCCGAGTGACCAAGAGGAGTGCCAGAGACTGGCTGCCTGGATATTTGTGGACTTTATTTGGACACTTGACTTGGGTCATGTTTATTTCACAGCTTTTTGTTCAATAAAGTTTATCTTTGTTTCACACACTTGCTTCATTAATTTTTTTCTATAAAGTCCGGGTGAAAACTTTTAGAAATGGTTTTACCTTTGCATGCTTGTGGGATGGGTTAAGATAGCAGTGGGATGGGCAGGGATACCTGTTGGATGGGAAGGGATACCTGTTGGATGGGTTAAGATAGCTGTGGGATGGGAAGGGATACCTGTGGGATGGGTTAAGATAGCTGTGGGATGGGAAGGGATACCTGTGGGATGGGTTAATATAGCTGTGGGATGGGAAGGGATACCTGTGGGATGGGCAGGGATACCTGTTGGATGGGTTAAGATAGCTGTGGGATGGGAAGGGATACCTGTGGGATGGGTTAAGATAGCTGTGGGATGGGAAGGGATACCTGTGGAATGAGCAGGGATACCGTTGGGATAGGTAATAGCTGTGGGATAGATAAACCTCCAGTGCAAGCATAGTGGGACTGTATGGTCCACCCTCCCAAGTGCCACTCCTATGGCCCTTTATTATCAATAATAATGTAATAATTATCCACACATGTCAACATAAACACAACTCTTTATTAAACGCCCTGTTCATTGTAGGCCAACCAAACATACATGGCCCAATCTCATCCGTGTGATGAGACAGTCTGAAGGAAGCATCCATTAAGCATCTATCATCCTGTCTTGCCACTCCACCGCTCCAGCTGGGGAGTTGCACCAGTGTTTCAGGAGGTTGCGCTGCTTCTTCGCCTCACGTGAGGCTCTGTTGGGCCCTTGCACATCCTCAGTGTCGATCAGGTTTCGCCCTTGCCTCCATTCCCCAGGCTCCATGTCCCCATTGCCTTTCTGGAGGTCCACGAGCCTGTTCTGCAAGACTGGGTAGCGGGTGCGCATGAGATTGTGCAGGATGCAGCAAGCTTCCACGATCCTCCTCATGGTCTCTGGGCGATGCTGCATGTTGGTGAGAAGTACCTGGAACCTGTTGGCCAGGATGCCAAAGGCGTTCTCCACCACCCGCCTTGCCCTGGACAGCCTGTAGTTGAAGATCCTCTCTTCTCGGGTGAGGCATCTGGAGGTGTAGGGCTTCATGAGGGAGAAGGCGTCATCCCCCACGATGAAGTAGGGCACATCTTGCGTGTCGTTGGGCAGCGGGTCTGGATCTGGGAAGCCCACCATGAGGTTGCTTTCCAGCCCCTCCTTGAGGTGACTGTCGTATACCTGGGCATCTGAAGATGAGCCGTTGCCTGAAACATCGATGTAGATGAACTTGTAGTCAGCATCAACCATGGCGAAGAGGATGATGCTGAAGAAGCCCTTGTAGTTGTGATAAGTGGACCCTAAGTTGGCTGGAGCTTTGCAGGCCACATGCTTGCCATCGATGGCTCCAACAGTGTGGGGGAAGTTCCACCTCTGATACCACTGCTCTGCACTTTTCTTCCATTCTTCTTCAGTGGAGGGGCACTGGAGGAGCTCCTCCTTGTATTCTTCGATGATGGCCTGCACCACTTCTCTGACCAGAAAGCTGATGGTGCTGGGTGGCACCCTCCAGCCGTACTTCATGCTCCTGTAGGTGGTCCCTGAGGCCAGGTGGCGCAGAGTGAGTGCCACCTTGAGTCCAGGTTCCAGGCTGGGCGGGAAGTTGGTGTTTGTCTTGGTCAACCTGGGTGTCAGGCGCTGCACAACTTCGTCAAACATGGCTGGAGGCATCCTCATGAAGTTCTGGAACGCCCGAGGGTCTTCGCTCCTGAGCTCCACCATCAGCTTGTCGTAAAGTACGTACTGCGCTCTTCTGGCGATCCATCTTCGGAGCCAGACTTTTTTTGGGTGCCTCCTTTTCTTCCCATAGTACTGTTCACAGAGACTGTAGATGGTTTCGCAGTGTTGCAGAAGGATGTTGGCTGCCGAAAGGATTTTTTCGCAATCCACGGTGGACATGGCTGGATGCTGTGGAAGAGGAAGAGGCAGATGAAGGCTGCAGAGGTCTGCACCGCTGGGCTGCTGGTCTGAAAGTGCGAAACAGGCGAGTTGCTCCCCCTTTTTATAGGCAGTATAGGTTTTCCGCTACGCATCCTCTAGGCATCCTTAATATCCGAGATAGATCCCCTCTGTGAACGTTTTTTCCGCTTTAAACGCTTTGTTTCCGTTCTGCATCCGTTCCGCGTCTGTTGCACTTCCTCCCTGCGTCCGGGCGGATGCGAGTTGCGTGGATGCGCAGCGGATGCCTAGCGGATGCGTAGCGGATGCGTAGCAGATGCAGAACGGACAAACTGGAGACATTTTCCGCGTAAAAGTTTTCGGCAGCCTAAAACTTTTGGAGCGGATGAAACGTCCATAAACGGATGCTGGACGGATAGAGAGGAAGCCAAACGGAGGCAGTGAGTACATTGCGTTTTTGAACGGATGGCAAGCTTTTTTGTCCGTTTTACTTCCTCTTTCCATCCGTTGGTGCAGTGTGACATGGGCTTAAGCTTCAATGTATAACTTTAAAATTATAACATTCAATATAATATCTAACTTCCAATCGGATTCTGCTTGGTACATTCTTAAAATAGACACTATATTAAAATATATATATATATATATACATATATATATATGTAAATAAAACACACATTCCATTCCAATTCAATTCTATCATTAATGTGCATTAAAATCTTAACATCTTTAACATTTCTTTTCAATTGAATATCATACTTCCTTGGGAACACTTATAAACTTTCCATGGTTAATTCTTTTTTTCCCGTATTTCTTACTTATATTTTTATAAATCATTACTAATAATTAAAAATGTTCCCTTTTAATTCTCTCAATCATTTTAATTCATTTATTTATTAACAAACATCCCACTACATTGCAATAAATATTTTATTCATCATCATATTTTCTAAAATTATTTCTATTTGTAATATAACAATGCTATCGTTATGTACCTTTGCAGAATCCCTTTTACAATTAAATTTTCACGCATTATCTTTAAAGAAACTTATGGTTACAATCCTTATATCTTTTCCCTGTTTCTCAATTTCTTGTTTCTGTCTTTTATAACTTCTTTTCCTTGCCTTCTTCCCCCTCTTCTTCTCCCTCCCCTTTTTACCCCGTCATCTCTCTACTTCTAATTCTCTCATCTGTAATCCCCTCTTCTGTTGCTTTCTAATATTATACTTATCTTTCAAATTGTCCTTCTTTTTGGTCATTTTTTTAGTCTTAAATCTTTCACTCTCTTTTCCCCCTTTTCTTTTTTCCCCTTACTTAAAATTATTTGATCATTAAAGATGGCTTTTTCTTTGTCCCAATCTTCTTGTTCTGCAAGTGTTTCTTGTTGCTTCTCATAGTTCCATATCTCCATTTCTAAGAATTGAAACACGAAGCCAAAAGAATTTCTCCCTTCTTGTGCATCTTCTTTCCATTTTTTAAAGTTCCGTTTTCAGTTCTTTTAAGAGTGATACCATTTTAAAAACTTTTAAAAACAACCACCCAGTTAATTTTAGTCATTTATATGCAAAAAACCAATAGTCACCAAGTTATCCAAATAATCAAAGGCTGTTTCTACTTGCTTCTTTTTTCCACTTTCTCTTCCTGGGGTTCTATTATTTTGTTACCAAGTTTCCATTAAAATATATCTTTGAGAAACCTTGTTCCTTTTAATTACAGTTCCATTCCTTAATTCCAGGCAGTCTCCTCCATTTTTCCAAATCCTGCCCTTCTATTCTTTTTTTTTCTCCTTTCAAGCTTTTAAAAGCTTTTAAATGTCTAGAAATATTTATTAGCCCTTTGTCTTTTATTTTCAGCTTAGATGCCTATTAATGTCAAAGTGGATTTTTTTTCCAATTTCTTGCTTAAGTCTCTTAGCTGTCAGTATAAGAAAGGGAAGTAGAAAAAAAAACTAATCTTTTCTCTTCTCTCTCCTTCACAGCTTCAAAATCTTCTTTGGAAACAATGTTGTTAAGTTTAAATTCCAGGGTACCTTATTTGTTGCTTTTGCTGTTTGACCTGGTCAACCAAAACTTTCTCTTCTTATCTTCCTCCTGCACATTCTTTTCCAGTCGAGTTCTTTTTTGTGGTGGCCTTTTCTGACCATCGCTGCAACTGCCTTTGGGAAAGGGAGTAATGGCCAGCTGGGGAGGAGAGATGTGGCTCTCCTCAACCCTGCAGGCAGTCTCCCCCTTCTTCACGGGGTGGCTTAGCCCCGAAACCAGCCGGCTCGGGGCGCTCCGGCGGCAAGCACCGATTGAAGCCTCGGAGAGACGAGGTTTCGGTCTGTCGCCGAAGAAGCTTAAACCGGAAGTGTGACCATTTTTACTATTGTCATTAAGCAATTCACATGATTGTTAAGCAATTCCAGCTTCCCCATAGGTTTTTGTTTTGGCCAGAAATCTTGTCACAAATTGTAATCATGTCATTGCAGGATGCTGTATCCAGTCATAAATGTTGCCAAATGCCTAAATTGCAATCATGTAACTGAAGGGATGGTACAATGGTTTGCAATGGACGTTAAGTGCAAAACAGTTTATAGGTGACTTTTTCCCAGGCTGTGGTAAATAAATGGTTATAAATGAAACAACTGCCTTTACCATCATGAAGAAAAACATTGCTATCCTACATGATCAGCATCTTTAAATATAAATTGTGAATTGTTTACCAACTATTAGTATAACCAATCTATGATTCATTATATGAATAATTGAATATTTATTGAATTTTCCCCATGAGCAAGCAGGTAGAATTTAAACTTTACCTCTATGCTGATCCAGGAACTCATGCATCTAAATCTTCTTGATGCGGTTAAGAAATGTGCACAAAAGATATCTGCAGGTTTTTAATCTTTGCCAGAGTTAACACTTTTTGCTCACCACTGTGCTTCTGCAGCAGATGCCTTTCTTTGTTATAACTCTGATACTTCTTTTTCAGAATTTTGAACAAGAAAAATATACTCTTCAGAGAGAAGTAGAATTGAAGAATCGAATGTTGGGAAGTTTAAATGTTGAATGTGAGACTCTTAAGCAGCAGCAAAATGTGCAGCTGGATGCATTGCGTAGGCAATTGGAAACATTACATGGGCAAGAAATAAAGGAGCTTAAAAATAAGGTGCATTATACAAAGAATAAGATGAATCTGTTGTTTATAGTAATTGCTCCCTTCTAATGATGCTAAACTGTCTTTAAAATGTTTTGGACTTAATACATCTATTGAGAAATCAATTGGGAATTAGAGTATCTTTCTGCGATGCTAAGTTTATTACTATACATGAATTTTGATTATGTGCAGTTTGATGGAATAGCAAGAAGTGGGCATGTGCTTTGTGTGGGTGTGAGTGAATGAGAGAGAGAGAACAAGAACATGAGTGTACATAACGTCTTCCATTTTTAAAAGCCTGCTTTAGAGCAGAAAGGAGGGATGGGATGAAATAATGCCACTGTTTCAAAGTACATGAGGTGTTTAAAAATCTAAGGGAGATAGACAATCTAGAAACATGAAATGTAATAAATAAATAAACCATCCAACTGCATGTTTATTTTTTCAGTCTTCTTCCTTAAGGAATGTGATAGGAAATTCTGGCAAATACAGTGTTGTTGGTTTTTTTTTTTTTAATATTACTTTATATTGTCTGACCAGCTAAGTTAGTTAAAAAAAATTGCTGACCCTAGTTAATGTATATCTTTTAAAGTTTCAGAATGGAATAAAAATGAAGTTTATAGACGAGCAATAGCTAGTGAGGATATGCTGGTAAATTTGAAGAAGAATGCGTGTAAATGAAAGTTAAATGTAAGTTATTTCCCCCTTTGGAAAACCATTGTTTTACAGGTTGAAAAATTAAAATCAGAGTTAGAGGAAGCATTACTTAGTGAGAAACAACTGAAGCATAAAGTGGACCATCTGAAAGATGTGATTGCTTCAAAATCAGAAGAACTACACATAATGTCAGAACGTGTACAAGAAACTATGTCTTCAGAAATGCTCAGTCTTCAGCTTGAGCTGCAATCCCTTGAGCAAGGAAAGGTATGCCTGGGATTTATATTCTGAAACTTTTAAGTGTCCTGTAAATGTATAGATAATTTGCAGATAGAAATTCTTCCTGTTGGCTTCTGATCTATAGTTGATCATGTTTAAATGTCATGGAATTGAAATTAATTGAATTGAAATTAAACATTGTTATTTGGGCTTTTGTCCCTATAATTGTTTACTTGACATGACATGATTTAACAGACAGTTAAATCATTTTTGTGTTTATTAATTTTGTAATAGACAGATCTTGAGGACAGGCTACATGATCTGCAATACAGTAAAGAACAGCTGGAACTTGGAAATAGCAATTTGACGAATCGAGTGGCTTGGCTTGAAGAAGAGAAGGAAGAGAGAGAAAGAGATCTCTTTTCATTTTGCAATTCATTAGAGGTACTGTATTACATTGGTATTTATAATGACAAAAGGATCTTGTGCTATATAGTGAAGAATTTAAAGGCCCTGTCACACTGGCCGACGGATGCAAAACATTTGTAAACAGGACACAGCGGACGAGAAAAATGTTCCATCCGTTGTTGTCCGCTCTCAAAAGGGGCAAAATTTACATAACCAGAGCGGACAACACGGAAAGGAACGGACGGAGGGAGGACGCAGGGCGGATGGAAAGTGGATGCTCCATGGAAGCCTAGTGGATGGGAGTGGATGGCACATCCGCAAGGCTTCCGGGGGACCACAGCAAAGCGGACGCGGAACGGATAAAGCGGATGCAGAGCGGACGCCGAGCGGATGAAGCGGTTGCACAGCAGAAGCCGAGCGGATGAAGCGGATGCATAGCGGAAGCCTAGCGGATGCCAAGCGGATGCCTAGCGTTCACTGCGCATGCAGGGAGGATGCATTGCGTCAGCCCCGCGGATATAAAGGGAAGTAGCTCCCAAGCAGGTCAACATTCAGAGGAAAGACCTGCTTCCAAACACATCGACTGCTGGCCAGCCTTGCTGCCTGCCTGCCTGCCTGCCAGCCTGCCAGCTAGCAACCCCACAACCATGGGGAAGAAGAGAAAGCCTCAGCCATCTGCTGCCAGCCCTAGCAAGAGGGACAGGGCCACCCTCCCACCCCCTGGCCCTCACTCTGCTTCTGCTGGGGCTTCTGCAGCACAGGCTCGCCTTCTGGGGCTGGGGCTTCTGCTGCTACTGCTTCGGGAGGAGCTGATGATGATGTTTCTGGCGGTGGTGCTTCTGCTGGTGCTTACTCTGCTGAAGCTGCTTCTGGCAGTGGTGCTTCTGCTGGTGCTTACTCTGCTGATGCTGCTTCTGGCGGTGGTGCTTCTGCTGGTGCTTACTCTGCTGAAGCTGTTTCTGGCAGTGGTGCTTCTGCTGGTGCTTACTCTGCTGAAGCTGCTCCTTGTCCTGCTGGTCCTGCTGGTGCTCCTGGTCCTGCTGGTGCTCCTGGTTCTGCTGGTGCTCCTGGTCGTGCTCGTGCTCCTGGTCCTGCTCATGCTCCTGGTCCTGCTGGTGCTGCTGGCGCTGCTGGTGCTTACTCTGCTGCTGCTGATCCTGGTCCTGCTGGTGCTGCTGCTGCTGGTGGTGTGGAGGAGCAGCCCCTACAACCTGGAAGCCCCACTGATGAGGGTCCATGTCCTGCCAAAGGGAGGAAGAGGCAGACGCGAGAATGGGAGAGGAGGCAATACAACATCGAGGAGGAACATAAGGATGAGGTGCTGGAGTGGCTGAGAGAGAATGAGTATCTATGGCGGAAGAGACACAGGCTCTATAGGGACACCAAAAGGAAGCAGGCTGCTTGGAGAGAGAAGGCGGAGAGCCTGGGCTACACTTCGGAGGTGCTCCTCGGCTGGTGGAAGCACATGCACACCTGGTACGGGACGCTGCACCTCAAGAAATCTGGCCAGGCCGTGGTCAAGCTGACGGACAGAGAGATCTACGTCATGGCCAAGTGCAGTTTCCTGGAGGGTGAGATCCGCCACCAAGGAGCAGCCCCTCTCACAACCCTCACTCTCCGGCAGCCTGCTGAGAGCCAGTCCTCTTCCGGCCGAGAGTCAGCTCCTGTCTCCAGGCAGGTGTCTGTGGAGCATGCCACGACGGAGAACCCGCGGACAGCTGTTCTAACCGTGGCGGAGCGCGTGGAGGACTCCCTGGCACAGTGGGAGAAAGGAGACGGCACTTCCACCAAAGTCCAACCCGCATCAATCCCCAGCTCCACCTCCACCGAAAGGCAGAGAGCCAGACAGGAGGGGCAGAGCCACACTGTCCTGCTGGAGATAGGAGACACCATTCGGAGCAGCATAGATCTCCTCTCTCAGCTGGTCCACACCGACTCCTCATCCTCCAACCACAAGCCCTTCCTCACCTATGTGAACCAGACCCTCATGGACATGGCGGAACCCCAGTACCAGGTGGTGAAGGACAGGATCACTGTTCTGCTTCACAACCCTCCAAATCCAGATGAACCTGCTCCCACCCAGTCCAGGTCTGCTCCTCCACCCCAGGTGATGTCCCTCCCATTCCAAAGCTTTCCACAGGCCCTCACCTACCAGGGCTACGGCTACCAGGAGGTCCAGCAGCACAGGCAGCAGCCCTTCCCAGTCCAGGCACAGGTTCATCGGACAACACCGTTGCCATCGGTTCCACCAACGTCACCTATGCCACCCACGCCACTGCTGCCACCGATGCCACCCACGCCAGTCCTCACCCAGCTGCAGACCAGACAGCCCCACTACACTGCTCCTTCCTCCACCCCACAGCCAAGCCCGGCCTCAGTACATCTGTCATTGGTACTGGGGCTGACACCCCATGGTATGGAGGAAGGAGCTCTCAACCTCACGGGTCTGAACCAGCAGTCTGAGAGCTTCCTCAACACACCGTCTCCTGTTGTCCTCTTGGGGCCAGGCACCCCAGTGGCGCTTCAGACCAGCACTCCAGCAGCAGCCACCTCCACAGCACCTGGACCCTTTACCCCTGAGACTGGGCACACCTCTGAGTGACAGAGAAGAGTGCCAGAGACCTGTAGACTTTATTTGGACACTTGACTTGGGTCATTTTTCTTTTACAGCTTGTTATTAATAAAGATTATCTTTGCTTCACACATTTGCTTCATTTATTTTTTTTAATAAAGTCTTGGTGGAAACTTTTAGAAATGGTTTAAGTCTTTGCATGCTTGTGGGATGGGTAAGGATAGCAGTGGGATGGGCAGGGATACCTTTGGGATGGGTAATAGCTGTGGGATGGGTTAAGATAGCACTGGGATGGGCAGGAATACCTGTGGGATGGGTTAAGATAGCTGTGGGATGGGCAGGGATACCTTTGGGATGTGTTAAGATAGCTGTGGGATGGGCAGGGATACCTTTGGGATGGGTTAAGGTAGCTGTGGGATGGGCAGGGAAACCTTTGGGATGGGTTAAGATAGCTGTGGGATTGATAAACCTCCAGTGCAAGCATAGTGGGACTGTATGGTCCACCCTCCCAAGTGCCACACCTATGGCCCTTTATTATCAATAACAATGTAATCATTGATCCACACATTTCAACATAAACACAACTCTTTATTAAATGCCTTGTTCATTGTAGGGCCACTCAACATACATGGCACAATCTCATCTGTGTGATGAGACAGGCTGAAGGAAGCATCCATTAATCATCTATCATCCTGTCTTGCCATTCCACTGCTCCAGCTGGGGAGTTGCACCAATGTTTCAGGAGGTTGCGCTGCTTCTTCCCTTCACATGAAGCTCTGTTGGGGCCTTGCACATCCTCAGTGTCTATCAGGTTTTGCCCTTGCCTCCATTCACCCGGCTCCATGTCCCCATTGCCTTGTTGGAGGTCCACGAGCCTATTCTGCAAGACTGGGTAGCAGGTGCGCATGAGATTGTGCAGGATGCAGCAAGCTTCCACGATCCTCCTCACGGTCTCTGGCCGATGCTGCATGGTGGTGAGAAGTACCTGGAACCTGTCGGCCAGGATGCCAAAGGCGTTCTCCACCACCTGCCTTGCCCTGGACAGCCTGTAGTTGAAGATCCTCTCTTCACGGGTGAGGCATCTGGAAGTGTAGGGCTTCATGAGGTAGGTTCTGAGGGAGAAGGCGTCATCCCCCACGATGAAGTAGGGCACATCTTGCGTGTTGTTGGGCAGGGGGTCTGGATCTGGGAAGCCCACGATGAGGTTGCGTTCCAGCCCCTCCTTGAGGTGACTGGCGTTGTATACCTGGGCATCTGAAGATGAGCCGTTTCCTGAAGCATCGATATACATGAACTTGTAGTCAGCATCGACCATGGCGAAGAGGATGATGCTGAAGAAGCCCTTGTAGTTGAAATAAGTGGACCCCGACTTGGCTGGAGCTTTGCAGGCCACGTGCTTGCTATCTATGGCTCGAACGGTGTGGGGGAAGTTCCACTTCTGATACCACTGCTCTGCAACTTTCTTCCATCCTTCTTCAGTGGAGGGGCACTGGAGGAGCTCCTCCAGGTATTCTTCGATCATGGCCTGCACCACTTCTCTGACCACAATGCTGATGGTGTTGTGTGGCACCCTCCAGCTGTACTGTATGCTCCTGTAGGTGGCCCCTGAGGCCAGGTGGTGCAGAGTCAGTGCCACCTTGAGCCCAGGGTCCAGGCTGGGCCGGAAATTGGTGCTCTGCTTGGTCAACCTGGGTTTCAGCCGCTCCACAACTTCATCAAACATGGCTGGCGGCATCCTCATGAAGTTCTGGAGTGCCCGAGGGTCTTCGTTTCTCAGCTCCACCATCAGCTTGTTGTACAGTCTGTACTCTGCTCTTCTCCCAATCCATCTTTGGACCCAGACGCTTCTTGGCCGCCTCCTTTTCTTCCCGTAGAACAGTTGAAAAAGCCTGTAGATGGCTTCGCACTGTTTCAGAAGGATGGTGGTTACCAAAAGGACTGTGTTATGATCCATGGTGGACATGACTGGATGCTGTGGAAGAGTCAGATGAAGGCTGCAGAGGTCTGCACAGCAGGGCTGCTGGTCTGAAAGTGAGGTGCAGATGAGTTTCTCCCCCTTTTTATTGGCAATATAGGTTTTCCCCTATGTGTCCTTTTGCATCCTCTTGGCATCCTCTAGACATCCTTAATATCCGAGATAGGTCCCCTCTGCGAATGTTTTTTCTGTTTTAAATGCTTTGTATGCGAGCTGCATCCGCTTTCATCCTTTCTCCGTCCGTGCTACTAACGCTGCGTGTCCGTTCCGCGTCCTTTCCACTTCCTCCCTGTGTCCGCTTTCTGCTGGAGTGGATTTGAGTTGCGCGGATGCGCAGCGGATGCCTTGCGGATGTAGCGGACGCGTAACGGATGCCGACAGATGCAGAAAGGATGTTCTCCATATGCGTAGCGGATGCAGAACGGACGCGTTGGATACATTTTCCGCTCCAAAAGTTTTGAGCAGCTCAAAACTTTTTGAGCGGATGGAACCTCAGTCGACGGATGCTGGACGGAGAGAGAGGAAGAAAAACGGACGCAGTGAGTACAGAACGGATGCATCGCGTTAACCAATGGATGGCAAGTGTTTCTCTCCGTTTTACATCCTCTTTCCATCCGTTGTTGCAGTGTGACATGGGCTTAATAAAGGCTTGCTTATTTAAATGGAATATTTTTTTCAAATTGTTAGAAGTTTCAGTAAAAACAATAAAAGGATAATAAAAACTAAGTGAGAAATTTAAAAAATATATATAATATCCTCTCCTCAAGAAAGCTTGTTTGTTTAAATAGAATTGATTTACTTAAATTTCTTGGGCTGTTTTCAGGTTCTATAACAAATATTTTTAGCAATAAGAAGTAAATTGGCTTTGCTGGCTTTGTTTCTTTTTCAGATTTCACCTGAAAGGACATAATGCTTAGTTATTATTTATTTTGTTAGGAATATATATGTTTGAATCTGTAGATAGGATAAATTAAGCTAACTCTCTACTTGATTTTTGTCCTTCCAGATTGTTTTAAACATCAAAAGTAATTCTCTAGATCTATTCTGATTTGTCTACTGGTTTGTCTTAAATCAGGGGTCCCCAAACTTGGCAACTTTAAGACTTGTGGACTTCAACTACCAGAAGTTGAAGTCCATAAGTCTTAAAGTTGCCAAAAAAAAATTCTTAAAAAAAGAAATTTAGGATGTTTATCGGAAACTTTATTACAAATGTTACCAAGTCATATTCTTAGGTACTATCTAGGTTTCATGCCCCAGCTAGTATTTTATTTGGATTATTTCAGTTTTTTTAAAATATATATTTGTATATGTTTGCTAATGTAGGACAAAATGACAGCCTGGAGGATTGTCTATGGCGATTCTCAGTCATCCAGGTCATGGTTGTCCCAAAGGTGCTTTTTTCAGGAGGCAACTAGACTTTCTGGTTTTTCTTTGAAGTCATTTTGCTTCTCATCCAAGAAGCTTCTTCAGCTCTGAAGTCTTCAGCTTCAGCTGAAGAAGCTTCTTGGATGAGAAGCAAAACGTCTTCAAAGAAAACCAGAGAGTTCAGTTGCCTCTTGAAAAAAGTACTTTTGGCACAACCTGGAGGATTGCATTTTATTTCTTTTTACAAGAACGTTTCTGCACCTCCCCTGGTCTTGTTTTGGGAGATAAAATGATAGGCAGCTACAGTCCAGCACTGCCTCCTTTCTCTGAAAAAAGATTAAAATAAGTTGAAGCGTAAGACAGCAGCCTGGGAAAGTATCAGAGAGCAATCTTAGCAGATTGACAAGGAGATAGCTTCTAGACATTTATCTATGAAGCTGTAGTGGCACAATGGATAGAATGCAGCATTGCAGGCTAGTTCTGCCTCCTGCAGACTGATCCTGACCAGCTCAAGGCTGATTCCACCTTTTGAGGTCAGTAAAATGAGGACTCAGATTGCTGGGGGAAATATGCTGACTCTAAACTGTTTAGTGAGGACTGTAAAGCACTATAAAGTGGTATATAAGTTTAAGTGCTCGTGCTATTGCTATTTATATCATGCCTTTATTATTTTTACTAGTAACTCCAGGTAGTGAATATATCCAACACTTTCCTCATCTTATTTTCCCCACAGCAATGATCTTGTGAGATGGGTTGGGACGAGAGAAAGTGGTTGGCCAAATAATCACCCAAATGGCTTTTATGGTGTCCTGCTTTCTAACCTGATGCCTTTACCACTAGATCAAACTGGCTGTGGTTGATGTTTTGTGACATGTAATGCCATTATCATATGTTTTCAAAATTTTGAATATTTAAGGGATTGGAGAGTTGTGTAGATCAGATGCATTTAGTTTGGCTAAATTTAAATTTAGTTTACTTTGGGTAAATTAACAATGTTTTATTCAAATTCAGGAAGCCCGTGAGATAAACCGAGATCTTCAAGTTCAGCTTGACCATGCACTACAGCAGGCCCAGGATTTTCCCAGTCAAGGCAATTCTCTATTTGCTGAGGTACTGATTAAATGCTGAAAAAGCCGTGATAATTATCACAGGTTGGGAGGTATTTTTTTTCTTGCTTTGGAACAATATTTTATTCAAAACAATTTAGCTGTATGTAAATTGTAAAATGTAAAACAATTTAGCTGTATGTAGCATTTGAATATATAGGGACACTTAATTTTTAATATAATCCCTATAGTGATAACAGTAATGGTCATGTAACCTCACAGATTCTTTCAAACTTCTGGAAATAATTGTGTTTGGCAATTCTTTTTAAAATAAGTTGGTAATTACCTAGAAGCTACATGTCTTTGAATTGGCAAATAATATGGCAAAGTTATTAACTTTCATTATTTAACTTTCATTATTTAACTTTCATTATTTACCTTTCTAAACATCTTATACAATTTATCTTGTATTTATAGCTTTCCTGAGGGAATGTATGACTTGCTATTGATAGTAAACACATTAGAATGTGAACCAATTTTAAGTGGATTTTTTTTTGCCATAGGTAGAGGATCGTAGAGTAGAAATGGAGCGTCAATTAATTAGCATGAAAGTAAAATATCAGTTATTGCAAAAACAGCATAATTTCACCAGAGAACAGCTGCAAAGAGTCAAGGTATGGTTAATTTAAAATTTATTTTGTTAGAAGGGAAAAAATCTTGAGATCATTTATCCTAGAATTGTATTCTTTCTAATAGCTAAGCATAACTGTTTTGTATGTATTTAAAATTGTTATGGGATTAAGATGAGATACAGCTAAGGAATTAAGAAAGCCAAGTTTAGGTAACAAAGCTGTTTCATCTGTAATATCAATGTTACTTGCTACTTTTCTAGAAACAAATTGCTTTCTATCTCAAATTATTTTATTCTTGGATGAGAAGCAAAATGACTTCAAAGAAAAACCAGAAAGTCTAGTTGCCTCCTGAAAAAAGCACCTTTGGGACAACCATGACCTGGATGACTGAGAATCGCCATAGACAATCCTCCAGGCTGTCATTTTGTCCTACACTAGCAAACATATACAAATATATATTTAAAAAAAACTGAAACAAAAAAACAACAGTACATGGCAACTTCTTTTATCATGATTCAGCAAAATGTGTCATTTTTTAAAAGTGAATTTTGCCCCAGTTTATGACATTTCTTGTCACAGTTGTTAAGTGAATCGCTGCAGTTGTTAAGATAGTCATATGATTGTTAAATGGCTTCCCCATTGACTTTGCTTATCAGAAGGTCATAAAAGGGGATCACATGATCCTGGGACTTCACAGCCATCATAGGTATGAACCAGTTGCCAAGCATCTGAATTTTGATCACATGATTATAGGGATGCTGCAAAGATTGTAACTGTGAAATACAGTCAAAAATCACTTTTTTCAGTGTTGTTGTAACTTTGTATGGTCACTAAATGAACTGTTGTAAAGCAAGGACCACCCATATACTTTATAAGAAGGTATTTCTAATTTAAAAAATGACCAAAATTTGGTTTGATTTGTAGCTGCAGATGGCTACACTTTTAAGAATGAAAGGTTCACAGGGAGAGCATGACCAGTTGGAACGTTTACAAAACATGCTTCAACAAAAGAATGGTGAAATAGAAGAACTGCTCATGAAACTGAAACAATTAGAAAAATCAATGGTATGTACATGACTAAATTATCAAATCCTTTATTGGCAGTTGGTGAAGGAATGATATAGAACTAGACTGGAAAGCATTATATAGAATAAACCCCACGCAGCACAAAGAATCATGAAATAGAGCAAGTGACTTAATAGATCTCCCATATAAGAATTTATGCAGAAAATAACATGGGGACCATTTCTCTCTGACACAGAGGGATTAGAGGGGAGTACTCCAAGTGAGGAGTCCCCAGTAGGTAGATGATGGCAGCAAGAACTGTCAAATCATACACCCAAGACAAGAGGCACAAGCAAGATGTTTAAACCAAGAAGGCTTCAGGAAAGGAGTGTCAGCTTCCCAATGCATCATGGATATTCAGTGGCAAAATGACTAAATTATAACCTCGCAATTTCTGTTTCTCCCATGAGCTGTTCAGAGCATCCAGTAGTGGGAGGTGCTTAGTCTCTGCATTCACAGGCTGAGCTTGATTTGTGGAACGCTCCTCCTCCACCACGTAACTCCTCAGCGTTCCCCAGTTTTTTGCTCAGCCTCGTGCGAGACAGGCAGTGCTTTGGATACGTCCTTGACTGAAACAGGAATATTAGCAGGTTTGATTGCAATTCGGTTTTCCTTTGGTTTTTTCCTTTGTATTTAGCCTTCAATCCTTATCAGTCGGAGAGTCCGGTTTAAGGGAAGCGCTGTTCGCGCCCCCCCCCCCCAAAAAAAAAAAAAGAGGTGGTGGGAGGCTTTTGGAGCTGCTCTGGTCCACCTCCCCACAGATAAAATTTTCTTACCTCTGCTAGTTTTGATTGCCGCTGTGTCTTTATTCCGTTTGCTTGTTAGCAGCTTGATATTTCATTTTAAAAGTCGTATCACCTTTACCCTCCCCTCCGAATGCCGTTTTCTTCAGTGGGGAAGTTAATTAGGATTAATTCCCCTTTCTTCTCCGTCGTTCTGTTGTTTGAGAGCTCAGGCTTTGTTTGAGCTCTGGCTTAGTTTGCAAGGCGGGAAGCTTCTGCTGAGAAGCATGCAAAAAGACCTTAACTGCTGGAGGCCATCTTGAGTGCCACCTCGTGGCTGCGCACCTTGTCTGTCTTCTCTGAGCTGTGTGAGGTATTTTCTGCTCGAAGCAACAGAATTCCTTCAGGATTCTGAGAGTTGTTTTACCCTTGTTTTGGCTACCTGCACTTGAGGATAATTAATTCGCTTTTAAAATTGTTGGCTTAATCCTCACAGCCTTATTCTCAGTGGCACAGCAGCAAGCACCTAGGCCAGTGTCAGCCTGTGCAGGGAAGTTGCTGAAGACCCTTACAATCATCAATCCGGGCCTTAGGCGTTCGCTATTTGGCTAATTGGAATATACATATATCACTACTCATAGGAGCAATTACAATAGCAATTATAGCAATAATATTATAATAATTACAATCATAATCACTCATGGTAACAAACTACCTAACAGTATAATATTTTAATAAAAAGAATGAATAAAAGGGGGCAATAAGTACTTTATCAGGGCAACCGTTTTTGACTCAGATCGGACCCTGAGTGTGCCAACCGCCTTGTACACAGATTATATTCAATTACTGTTATTCTAATTTTAATCAAAATGGCAGATGGTAGCACCTCTCAGACACCTTGTTTGAAGATAAATGCCAAATCAAAACACAGTGGAAATTCTAAAGTCTCAGAAAGGGACTCCTTAAGGCGCCGTGAGGCCTTACAAAAGCAAATAGACAGGCATTCTCTAGAGGTCCACGCTGTATTTCAGGGTGCCCCCTCTTCCAGTCTTGTCAGTTTTTTCACACACACCTCCTCCTCTAGATCTCTCCCTTTCATCCAGGTGTAGCTTAACTCCACAAGAACAACAGGATCAAGTGTCTGGAACACCAACCAGAAGGGCCCCTGAAGCCACATTCACTCCGACAGCCGCTGGTCTTCGCCAGGGTGACAGCTTCATTGAGGAGGTTCCACAAAGGATGAAATCCTGGATGGAGATGGCTATTAGCCAAGGGATTGCAGCAGGGTTTCAACACGCGGTAATGTCCAGACCTTACCCTATAGATACTGACCAAGAGCCTCAACCTCTGAGGTCACTGACCAGGTCGGAACAACATCAGTCCCAGGTACATTTACAGGGGGAGACCCCTCTCCAAGGGCCGGAGGAGGAGGAAGTAGATCAAATCTTTCAAATGGCCGAGTCTGAAGTGGGATCAATTCACGATAGCGATCCCCTGTCAGAGGCAGACCCCTTAGAAGGGGAAGTGTCTGAGGATGAAGATTATTCCTGACCAGCCTGCTTTTACGGGCTTATTTCGGCCACAGCTTTTCAAATCTCTCGTTTAAGGCACAGAACATTGCAGGCCTAAACAAGCCAAAACCTTCTGACACACCTGACCTTTCAGGGGAAGGACCAGAGGACATGACCTTCAACCAACCGGTAGTTGAAGCAGAGGTAATTCCAGTCCCACCCATATTTCAGACCTGGTGCAGAAGCAGTGGGCTTCTGCAGCGGTGTACACTTCCCCAACTGGACAGGATAGGAAATACTTCAACTTGGATCCTGAATTTGCAAAGTTTCTGGGGACTCCCGAGGTAGACGAGCCTATAGTGGATTTAGTGTCCCCCTCTATTCCCAGTGAGGCACTGGAGGCCTTAAAGCCGGAGGAAAAACGGGTCGAGCTAGCCCTACGCAGAGCTCATCAGTCTGATACGTGGGCTATCAGATCCGCCTCCTTCATGCGGTCATCTCTTAGATGGCTTCGTCTTTTGAAACAACATGTTCCTTCTTCTAACATCAGAGCGCACCAAGACATTGCCAAACTTACGGCAACTGCTGAATTCTCTGCCGATGCTACCTATCATGCAGTCAAGTTTTCAGCAAGGGCCATTACCTCGCATGTCATAGCGCGTCGCTTGCTATGGTTAAGACACTGGCAAGCCGACTTCAAACACAAATCCAAGCTGGCATCATCCCTCATTGCGGTAGATAGATTGCTTGGCCCTTCCCTGGATCCACTACTAATTGAAACATGCAACAAGAAGAAAATTCTCCCTTCCCTTTTTTCGGAAGTGAGATTCTAGAAGCCACCAGTTCTTTCAGAGGGGATTTTTTTCGATCTTTCTGTCCAGGATCCTTCTCTTCCAGATACCAGAGACCCCCAGCAGTTAGACCAGGACAACAACCAGATAGGTCCGTCTCAGTGGACAGAGGTAGAAGGCATGGTCAATCCAAAAGATCCTAGCAGGGAGTAGGCCCTTCCAGCGACCAAGATAACTCCCGGGACCCAATTCCCATTGGTGGACGCCTTAAGTTATTCACTGACCAATGGGACTCCTCTACCTCTGACACCTGAGTCAGGGATACAGTTAGATTTGGCCTCGCGCTGGAAGTTAGATCCAATTCTCCAGATCCCTTCATGTCATACCCTCCTTCCAGAGACCCGGTCAAGCGTAACCTCATGGATTCCGCTATCCAACATATACTGGATATACAAGCCATCCAGCCAGTAGCGACCAATCAACGAGGACAAAGTTTTTATTCACATCTTTTTGTTGTGCAAAAAAAAAAAAGAAAATTCGGGGGGGGGGTGGAGAGCGATATTAGATTTGAAACGTCACCACTGTTTCTTAGTATATCGCAAATTTAAAATGTATACCCTCTAATTAATATTACTGGGTATCAGGAAAGGGAACGTGCTCACGCCCATAAATTGACAGAGGCATACTTGCACATTGATATTTGGCCCTTCCATTATAAATTTCTGAGATTCTGCTACAATAATCACCATTTTGAATTTGTGGCCCTTCCATTCGGATTAGCCTCCTCCCCCAGGACCTTCAGCAAGGTCCTCGCGGTGATAGCGGCCCACCTCAGGAACATCCCGGTACGCCTCCAGCGTTATCTTGACGATATTTTGATTTTATCTCCTTCTGCTCATCAGGCAGTCATAGACACTCAGAACACATTACTATCCCGACTAAAGCATGGCTTCTTAATAAATTGGAAGAAGAGTCAATTAACTCCATTGATTTGGATAATCCATTTAGGGGTGATCATCGTGAAAGGCAAGGTTTATCTGTCACCAGATAGACTAAATAGCATTCAAAAATTGGTTAAGGAGATCAGGTTGCTTAAGAAGGTGTCCTTAATGGACCTATCAAAATTGTTGGGCAAAATGATTCTCATGTATTTCTGTTTTCCTTGAGGCTGCCTTCACACTAGATCCCTCCAGTGGTTCCTACCACTGTACCAGCGATCCAGCCGAAGCAACTCTAAACACAAAGTCAGGGTTCCACCCAAGGTTCTCATATCTCTCCTCTGGTGGTCCAAACTGATTATCAACAGAGGCTGTCTCTTCAAGGAGCCACAAAGGCTCACCATCACCACAGATGCCAGTCTGTTTGGATGGGGAGCTCACGTTCAATCGCTCTCAACCCAAGGCAGATGGTCTGACACAGTACAGTTGTGCAGCATAAACTGGCTGGAATTTTGCACAATACACCTGGCCCTTCACAACTTCTTCCCCCAGGTAACGTGGTCAGCACATACTGATACTGACAGACAATGTAACAGTCAAAGCTCACATAAAGAAGCAGGGGAGCACACAATCGAAGCAGCTAATGCGGGAAGCGGAGCGCCTGTGTCGCTGGGCAGAGAACAACATACCTTCCATCAAGGCAGAACACATTTAGGGTCTGTCAAATGCACAGGCAGATTGGCTAAGCAGGGCCACCATAGATCAATCGGAGTGGCATTTCCACCCATCTCTGTTTCAAGAAGCGGCACGGACATTTGGTCAGCCGGTGGTGGACCTATTTGCTTCCCCTCTCAGCTCCCGAGATTTTTTCCAGGTACCCATCCCAAGGGGCGGAGAATTTCAACTCGTTCCACTGTAGTTGGCCCCGGGTCTCCACTTCTGCTGGTTCCAAGGTCATCCAGAAGTTACTAGACAAGAGAGTGGAATTACTTCTAATAGCAACTCACTGGCCAGATGGCCATGGTTCGCAGACCTCCGCAGTCTCTTGGTAGCTCCCCCCTGGAGAATTCAGTCAGAATCTCATTAACTCAGGGGCCCCTTCAACATCCGGACTCTCAATGGTTACAATTGACCGTCTGGAGGTTGAGCGGAGTGGTTTGAAGGGCGGAAAGCTCTCCAATAGGGTTATCGACACTATCCTAGCTGCCAGACGCCCCTCAACAATTCGCATTTACAACGCCACATGGTCCACCTTCTGCAAAAGAGTGTAGTAAGTTTCAAATTGATCCTGCCTCTCCCTCTGTCGCTCAGACTCTATAGAGTTTTTACAGGAGGGACTTGATAAGGGGTTGTCACTCAAAGCAGGTGGCGGCCTTGGCATCAGTTCTCACTTGCGAGGGCCTCAGTTCTCTTTCATATCATCCATACATAAGGTTTTCCCTCGAGGAACCTCCAATTATACGCCCTCTAGCAGTGCACCGTTATCCCATCTGGGACCTTATCAAGGTCTTTGTGGCTCTGACTAAGGGACCTTTTGAACCTTTGGAAACGTCAATCTCCACTTCTGACGTACAAAGTAGTTTCCCTTGTAGCAATCACTTTCACTCGTCGTGTTTCGGAAATTGCAGCCTTGTCCATCAGACAAGATTTCTGCATTTTCATGCTGATCGAGTGGTTCTTCGTTCCAATCTCACATTTATGCCCAAGGTCAATTTGCCTTTCATAGAGCACAAGAGCTTATTCTTCCAAATTTTTGCCCCAGTCCATCACAGGGGATGGAAAGACAACGGCATAAGTTTGATGTGAGGCATGCACTGCGAATCTATATCAAGCAGCGGTTTTTTGGAAATTGGAGGCTTTATTTGTGTTCTTTCAGCCCAATACTCAAGGTTGCATAGGTCTCACCATCTACGACAGGCCGTTGGATAAAGGCTGCAATAGCAAAAACATATCAGACCCAATCTCTGCAGGTGCCTAAGGGTATAACAGCTCATTCAACAAGGAGTACAGCAACTTCGGCAGCATGGGTCACACAAGCATCAATAACTGAAATCTGTCGGGCCGCGGCTTGGGCTTCACCATCGCCCTTCATTAGACACTACAAAATTGATGTGTTTGATTCTGCTGAGGCTTCCTTTGGTAGAAGAGTTCTGCAAAGGGTCCACAGAGACCAGGAGGAGATTCCAGACCAGACAGAGTCCCTCCCATAGGACAGGCCAAGCTTTGGTATGTCCCACTACTGGATTCTCTGAACAGCTCATAGGAGAAAGGGCATTGGTACTTACCTGATACGCCTGTTCTCTTTGAGCTGTGAAGAGCATCCAGCCCCACCCTTTTTTTCCGTTTGGTGGGGTCCTGTTTTGGCCAATGAACTTTTTTGTATGTGAGGATGAGAGCGCTTTTTTCTCTCGTCTTCGCCAAAACTGGGGAACGCTGAGGAGTCACGTGGTGGAGGAGGGGCGTTCTACAAATCAAGCTCAGCCTGTGAATGCGGAGACTAAGCACCTCCCACTACCGGATGCTCTTCACAGCTTAAAGAGAACGGGTTTATCAGGTAACTACCAATGCCCTTTCTCAGTTTATAATGTGGTTTTAAGAATGGAATAGGAGCAATTTGCTTTCAAGAAGCCCAAATTTGGGATAAAAATGAAATGTGGTCCTGCTTCTTCCAATGATACAGAAGAATGACTGGGTGGTTTTTATATCTATGCCTATCCCAAGTATCGTTCATCCTGATTGTAGATGATACTGAAAGACTTGAAGAATTCCATTACTAAGGAATAGTACACATTAGTGTGCTCTGTTAATCTCAATTCCAGGAAGTACAACAAAGAAGAGAAGTGGTGTAATAACTTTGCATTTATATAAACTTTAATATTCAATGAGAAAGCCTTTTTGGGATTAGATCCCAAAATGTTTTTTTATAGTTGTGTTTTCTAGGCTGATTTCAAGAAGTATAAAAGAATAAAATACCGCAGATACCTATTTCGTGTGTTAATTTCATTAATCATTTAATAATTTTCTTCTATTAGATAGCTAATTTATATACTCCATTATACAGTCATATTTTTTGCCTCAAGGTGTAGCATAAGGTGTAGCATTTGAATGGGATGATTTTTCTTCAAATATATTTTTATTTGTTGCCATACCTTTTTGCCACTAACAAATAACTGAAATTACCAAAGGCCAATAGTGTATTAGTTTTAATTTTTTTAAATAATTGTTTACCCAGAAGGTATCTGAGAACTCAAGAGAGCTGAAATTGTCTAATGCCTCAGAAGATGCTGAATTTGAAAATGGCTATTATATTGATTTGCTTCAAATGAAACTTGAAAATTCAGAGTGAGTCTTGTGAATTCTAATTGTGGAAATTGACAGCCTGAGTGAGCCATGGCATATTAATTTAGAGTATTAGTTCCTTCTTCCCTAAATGCTAAATTATTAGATTTTCGTGATTTTTTTTTAACTTTCTTGGTTAAAATAACTATTGCTAAATTTAACTGTTATCTATTTTAGTAAAAAAAGCCTTGGTAATATGTTACATAATGCCAACATTTTAAATTGAAACCAAGTAATACTATGGAGCATATTGTGTGAAATCAGCCACCATTGCTTACAAGTGGTGACTTATGGTATAGCATGTTGTGTGAATTTAGCAAAAACATAATACATTAGGATCTGTATTCAGCCTTAGCATCTTAGATGAATCACCCCAGGGGTCACCAAGTAAGACATAGTTCGTTGATTAAGCTGCAGGTATAATGGCTGGGCACAATATGGATTTCAAACAAAAGAGCTGATTTCATGTTCAGGTAGTCCTTACATTATGACACATACACACATACCCCTCTCAAAAAGTACTTATGGCATGGATTCCAAGTGGTCCCAGTGGGCACGTAATCAGATTTTGGGTATTCACAACCCACTCACATTTATGATTTTCAGTGTCCCAATGTCACATGACCATAATTTATGATTTTTGTTACTGGAAACTGGATTTTTCTTTTTTTGGAAAAAGCTCCCATTGGGAACAATGAGTTTGCTTGATACCTGTGGCACTCTCTTAATGACCATGGTAATTTGCTTAATGACTGCAGCAAAAAAAAAATGTAGAATTAAGTCAGTTATTTGAAGTTTAGCAACCAGCACTATTTATTATCATAATGTCAGGCTCAATTATAGCCATAAATTGTAACCTACCTATGATATGCTAAGCTAAACAAATCATATTTTGCTTACCCTGGTGTATATGAACTCAATAACCACATGCAAATATTTTACCTGGAAGAGTGCATTAGAAGAGTGCATATAGTATGGAATGTAATTTCTCTTCTTTAACCTGCCTCTGATTCAACTTTCAGAGGATGAAAAAATAAATAAGGAAGAAAAGCACACCTGTCTGTAACAAAAAAGACAGAACTTTAATAATAGTAGATATTTCAGATATTTTTTTAAAAAAACAATGCCCTTTAGAATATTAACATGAGTTCAGAATTCTGGATGTTTCTTCCCCATTTCTCTTTGTCTAGCATACACAGTAGAGCTAGGCCAAGACAAAGGCACTCACTGACTTTTCCTATCTGAAGGTGGACTTAAAACTGATTCTCCCTAGTCTTGGTCCAATACTTTAATCATGCACAGCATTGTCCATTTTCAAAGTTCTTAATGTTATAAGCCAGACTCAATTATATTTTTACTGGGTGAAATTCTTCAATTTTGTCTGATTTTTTTTCCTGTATTCTCTCCTGTAAGCAACAGATTATCACAGGCTAGAAAAGCCATTACTGTTCTGTACTGAGAGCACCATAAATCTTTTTGAATGGTTTTGGCTGCTAATGTTACTTTACGTACTATACATTTTTGTATAATAATGTGCAACATTTTTGTATAGTAATGTGCATCACTAATGTGGTGTGTATATGAGGATTAAGTGAAAAAGATGGAAGGAATTGAGACCTGCAATGTGGATATTGACTTTGTGCAATTGTATGTTTTCTAGTACTTACTTTTTTGTTTCCTTATTGTTAGTAAGGAGAAAGAAAATTTGAAGAATGAATTATCATTACAGCGGATGAAAGCTTTATTTGAAAGTCAGCGAGTCTTAGAGATGGAGCGAAAGCTTTCTGTAACTGAAAAGCAACTTGAAGCTTGTCAGAGTAAGAACATAAATTTGTGTGTTCTGCTAGATGAACTGAAAATCAAATATGAACCACAAGGTAATTATCCCTGCTCACTAGTAAATCACCACTTTCATCCGTATATTGCCTTTTATTGTGGGAACTGGCTGAGGTTCTTAAAGGCTTTTAGAGTTTTACATTCACTGCTCAGTCTCAACTGGGAGTTGCTTAGTATTGTTTGTGCATAGCTGAGAATTCAGAAACCTGGGAGACACCTTGGAACAATATAGGTTATTCATTGAGGCAAGTAGACATAGAACAGACTGCACAAACTTCTATTTTCTTACAATGGAGAAGTGTATCTTGAAAATGCATTGCTTCTTTGTCTTGATTAGGGGCATAGGAGATTCTCAGTTTAGCTGAGATTCCAGATTCCAGTTTGTGAAGTGTTGTTGAGAGCTGTGTGCTGCTTTTTCATTCTTTTATTTTTAATCTTTGATTACTTTCCTTAGCAATTGGAAATGTAGGAAGCCCAGTGTTGTAATTCCACACTTTAGGGGATCTCTCTGAAACAGGAAAAATATTACTGTGATTCAGACCGCTAGCACTTTTAGAAAGCGAAGCTCCCTGCCAGAGTAGATCTCCTTTTTCTCAGAAGCAATAAACTTCATTTGTATAGGGAATGTCATCAGTGAGTTATGCACTAGTTCAAGCTGCAGTTGGACTCACTTTAAATTCCTTTTATAATAGACAATATAGACCCCAATATGAATGTTTTAACATTATTGAGAACATTTTATTGCACCTGGAGTTCTGGATGTGGACACCATACTTGTTTCTTGCCAACTTCTTTCATTAACTATCCCTTGTTTTTCCTGCCATCTAAAGAAGAATACGCACTTGATCCATGTAGCTTGTTCTTCTAGTTCTTATTAATGGAACCTTGATGTCCCAACAAAGAGCCCATTATGTAGGAGGGATAGTTCACAGCTTGTTAGTATAAGTAACTCAGATTGTAATTTTCACTTGAGGTTTTGTCCTATAAGAGGAAAGAAGAGGAAATGTCAATAGCTGATGAAGCAAACCAATTTATACATGAGCCGAAGTGTTGCAAAAACAGATTTTCCTAGGCAATTGAAAAAAGTTCATAAGATTCTTTCTTCAACACTCACACGTTAAGGAAGAAGTGGTTTCTTGATAACACATAATTAAAAATTATAAAGTCTGTAATGCAGAAGACTCTGACAAAGACTCTGAAAATCACTCAGATTGTAGTAATTTTCCCTTGATAAATTGAGAGGCTAACTTCCAGATTCCTCTTGTATGGAAACTGAATTCAGAGCTATTTATTTATTTTATTAGATTTAAAGGCAGCTTGACTACAATGACTCTGCTTTGGCTTTAAAAAAAGAGCTAGAAATTACAGTATTGAGGCGTGCAGTATTGAGGTGTGCAGAATAGACAATAAATAGGCAAAAATTCTCATCGTGGAGAATTTTCAGTCTTTCTGGCCAAATTCTGAGTGATCTGATGAGATTACTAACTCACAATTTTTCCATGCAGCAGTAAGAGGCCTGAACAGAGTTCCATCATTCAGAAGGATTGTTCCTCTGAAATTTCGGAGTGGCCTGTTCAGGTTTAATCCCAGAGTTGCTTCTGCCTTCCTCCCAGTAGCAAAAGAGCCTGCCAGGCCCTGTAGCTGACTGCAGTGAAGAAGCTAATAAATCACTAAGGATAAGTTCTCATTTCCTTTTCCTTTTATTATTTTCAACCTGGTTGAATGTTGGAGTCATGTAAGTGGGTTTAGAACTTGGTATGTCTGTCCATACAACTCTTGACAAATAGAATGGACTGACATTAAACCAGGAATTGGGGGAAAGCTCACCCCCCCCCCCCCCCCTCCACCCCCCCAAAAAAGATCAACCTCAAAAATGGCGTGTATCCACTAGGGGCTGTAGAGAAAAAAAAATCCTGTAGTGCATTCATTATGGGAAAGACAAACTGGTAGCATCTGAAATTATTGGCAGCTGCTCCATTCCCAGATGGAAATTTGTATTAAGGTTTGCAATGGATTCCAGAAGCTATGCCCTGCATGCTTTCCCTACCATGTTATTTTTGCTAACCCAATGAAATATCAGAAAGAAATCAGATGTACCATTTTGAGATTCTGCTTATCCATCGGGGGATTGAACTAAATGTGGCTAAATTTTGTGTTTTGGCTATAAGACAAAAAACGAGATCAAGCTAAAATTTTTTATTAACCAGTAAACAAATGAAGAATTTTAAGATGTGAGATGCAAGTAAAAAGATAGCCGGTAGTATGTTGTAAAGAATGCATGTATGTTGAAAGAAGTGAAAATGATAAAGACAATGTGGTTCAGACCACATTGTTATATAGAAGTGAGAATTAGGTGTTGAGAAGAAAAAATGTTACATTCAACAGGAGCTCTTGCTGGAGGATATGCTTTTAAATATAATAGGAAAAGAATAAAATGTGTAAATGTCATGGATCCATCCCTGGACCTCTCTCTAGATATGAGTTTAGAGGAGAAGGGTTAGTTTGAGTCTGCAGAGAAAAGTACGGAGCCAAGTGTTGGTCAGGATTGGGCCCCGGAGATGGACAAGCAACAGGCTAAGGGAGGCAAGCCACAGCTGCAGCAATTTGGTCAGGAGGCTCCAGGCAAGGACCCAGAGAAGCTGCCGCCCATTAGCAACGAGGAGAAGGTGGAGTCCACACCTCCTCCTGATCCAAAACCAAGTAGAGGAGACAGGGACAATGCCAATCCGCTAGATTATTCGTGAGAAGACAGTCTTGTCTCTCATAAAGAGCTGCACTGGTGTTGCCTACTTAATTCCTCTGTGAGGACTTGAACGTTGCTGGAACAATGTGTCCACTTCTGTGTCTTGGATGCTCATGCCTTGCACTCTGACATGTTTGATATTGATTGCCTTCCTGGATTTTGGACTTGGTTACCGAGTGACTCTTGCCATGCTGAGCTCAGAATCAGGACCTTGCTTTCAGAAGATCTGTTTAGGGGATTTGAATAAAAAGACTCTTTTTGTATGTGGGAGAGGGGAGCGAGGCAGCACGATAATTTGATACCATTTTGCAAGCAGAATATGGGCTCAGCCTAGCTGTCATGAATGCTAACAGGCATTCATTATATCTGGAGTAAAAGGTAGATTTATTAAGAGACATAGGAGGATAGAAAAACTTCATTTCTACCAAAACTAAAGCTTGAAGAGAGGAAAGCACAACAAAAGAAGGGGAAATGGAGACTTTTAAACATTGAGACCTACTTAACTAATTATAGGCCAGGTGAGGAAATTCAGTCCAGGAATAAATAGGATTGAATCACAAAATAAATATATGAGAAAGAGGAAATAGGTTGAGGTGGCTGAGAAAGTGGTGATTGGATGGAGTTAATGGGTAAGAAGTTAAAGAACGAGAAGCAATATTTCGTTCTATGGATGTGGTGAAAATAAGAACAGTTCTCAAGGCAAAAAAGACATGGCACAGTGTACTGAAGGGAATTCATGGAAACTATTTAATTAGATTTCTTGTTTTTAAGCTTCTACCTTTAAATTCCTTTTCTTACTACTTCCTCTTTTTCTGCACTTTGCATAATATTACTTCGCCTAAAAGAGAATAACACAATTAGTGAACAAACAAATGAATGAGCTCTTATAAATATAATCATCTTAGGGAATGCTTTAGTGAAATCAGTGACTCATTGTGAAAACTATTCTAAAAAAAATTATTGTGTGCAATTTTCTTCCACCAATTGTTAAGTTTGTGAAATGGTATGTCACTGAGGAATACATATATTCCTAACAAACATCCCTATATAAATTGTGTTCTAAAAAAATTAATCTGATTTAATTTTGTATTCTTTTTCCTAGAATTAATGGGTGAACTGATCAGCCTCAAGAAGGATGCAATGGATGGGCCTTCAGACAGTTTCAATATCAGTAATTTGTGTGAATCTTCTTGTTTGCCATTTCAAAACCAGGAACTGGCTCAAGAAGCCGAGGCTGATCTCAAAACTACCCTTCAAATTAAGTCCATGAATGTTGTTCCTCTTCCACCAATAGAACAAAGAGGAAAGAAGACCGTGAAAATTGAGGTGAAAGACTTTGACAGAACAGCTATGCATAAGAAAATTGGGAATGATGCAGAATTGCTTCAGACCACCAGGTCAGTGTCCACTAATATGTATGTGCAAGACAATCAGCGCAGACCTGCATCTCTGTTTTTTCGCTGCATGCATTATGCTATACATTTCTTCATCTACTTTCTCAGCATTGCATGCAATGTGCTACCCCAGCTTCAGTTACCTAGTCTGAAACTCTCAACGTTCTTTAAAAAGTCAAAATAATAGCAAATGAAAGGACGCTTATCTTATGGACTTCAGTATTCCTTACTGTTGTTGTTTTTTAAAAAAATCACCTTAATGTGCTCATGCTAAATTTCATTTGCATTAGTAATTGTGCCATCCTGGTATTTCAAAGTGAATTTATATTCTAGTTCAGAATAGAAATTTGACCCACAGTTATTTCATATTGACTTGGTAATATTAGTCTAGGGATTTTTTCTTTTCTTTATGAATGAATGAATGATGCATTAAGACTGTACAAATGTATGTAACATGTGAAAGTAGAGATGCTGAAGCAGTGGGTAGAACAAGGTAGCTATCAGAACGTCTGGATGTGTAACCTGGTAATGAGAGCTTTCATATGAATTGACAGAAATTTAGGATTTCTTTAAGGCTCTAAAATGCTTTCAGAAGAGTTACTTTGGAAAACATTTCGGCGGTAACAAGCAGCTCCTTTTGATCAGTTACACTGTGACTTTTCCTAGATTCACATGAATATTTGTACCTGTCCTATGAGTATGAAATCATGCCAATTTGGGAAGAGGCTAGGCCGCTTTAAAGGCTTGTAAAATGGTATTTCACATATGTTTCCTTTCATTCCAAAGCACTTACAAGGATTTGTATTACTCAGAGTAACTATGAGCAATTAAACATATGTTCATATGCTCTACTGCCAGATTAGCATCATATTTTAATAAATTGTGCAATAGTTTATTAGGCAATGAGATTTCATCAGTTCTGCCTCTGTTGTGATATATTTGAAAATACTTTGGAGGATTCTGCAGTGTGAATTCAAGAGCTTCATTGGTAATCATTCCCATTGGTTACCAGTTACCATTGGCTAGCATTTTCATTTGGTCCCAACTCCTTGTCTCATTCCCTATATTGTTAAAATTGCAAGACAGTGGTGTTATGTTACCTTTCGGCTGCATGGTTGTCTTAAAACTGGTCATAATAACCAGACTGCTTGCCCTGACATCATCAAAGAAATTGAGGTTGCTAATATTGGCCAGCTGGACAGTCATTTTATTTCATTTGACTTTTTCACTTTTGGAGGTAGGTAAGAGTGAGAACAACTGCAAAGTTTTGAGAATCTGTGAGCAGCATCTTTGTAAATATTTTTGCCAACCTAGCAATAGAATTCAGCAACTCAGGCAGAAAAACTGCTGAGAAGCAAGAAGGGTGATACACCCACAGCAAAACCTACTGTTCCCATAAACCTAACTTCAACCAGAGCACTTCAAAGCTGAACACAAATAGGTACAGACAGCAACACAAAATAGATTTGCTGATCAATTGTTCAGTCACTTACAAACCTTTTTATTTTTATGTAACTTTTATTAAATATTTTTAAAACAATACAGATTTTGAAAGAGAAGAGTAAGGAAAGTGAAATAACAAGTAGAAAAAGTACGAAGGAAGAAATAGAGAAGAGAAAGGAAAAAAAGACATAATTTTATAAACAAATGGCTTCCAATCTTAACAGCAATTACAAATATATTTTACCCTCTCTAAGATTGCAACATAATTTCCTTTTTTCCATTCTTTCTAATATTCAAATCCATAAAGCACAAGTTAATTTTTTTTAGTTTTCAGCAAAAAGTCCATAAGGCACCTCCTGTTACCATAGTAATAAATATATTTTTGTCCTTTCTCTAATTGCCATCTCTCTGCTAATTCTGTTACCTTTACCATTTCTTCCTCCTTCACAGGTATTTGAGAATCTTTCCATTTTTAGCATATAATCTTGCAGCAATTATATATAAAATAGTTTTCCCTAATTCTTTTTTTAATTGTTTATTCATTAGTCTTAGATTTCTGCCTTCAGTTGAATATATTACTCTTTAAAATTTTTGTATCACTATATATATATATTCAACCCCAAGATTTTCTAGCTTTTGTGCACATCTACCAGGCACAATAAAATGACCTTTCATATTTTTTGCCACATTTCCAACATAATGTAGTATCTTTATACATTTTAGATAAATTTTCTGGAGGCATGTGGCAGTGATACATCATTTTATAAAATTTAAATTATAATGTATCTTTCAGTTATTTCAATTACATATTTTCCCATTGTTCTCTCACCAATTTGGTCTAGTGGTTAAGGCACTAGTCCAGAAAGGAAGGGATTTTGAGTTTTAAGTCCTGGCTTTGCCATGAAAGTCAGCTGGATGACCTTGGGTCAGTCATACAATCTCAGCCCAATTCTTTTCACAGGATTGTTGTTTTGGGGAAAATAGGAGGAATGTATTACCTTGAGTTATTTATGAAAATAGGATAGGCAGGATATAAATAAATGATTAAATAAAATAATAAATATTGCCAAAGTTCTTTGCTCATTTTCTCATACTCTTCCACTTGTTCTTCCATTTCAAATTTTAACAGAAGTTTATGCATTTTAGCAATTAAATGGTCATCTTTTGTACATAGTTTAATTTCAAATACTGTCTTGTGATGCTAAATTCCAAATATACCTTTATCTACCTTAAATATTAACCGTGGATACAAAAACCATTGAAAACTTAAACAACCTTCAATTTATCTCCTGATTTCACTTTACAATTGTTTGGTCACTTCTAAACTTTATTGAATGCAAATCCTTCGACATGATTGTCTGTCAGTAACTGCTTCTTTGAGTTCTTTTAAGATCATATTGTATCATCACTGATGCCATCTAGTCTTGTATTTTTTTTCTTATCTTTTTTTCACTATCCAAGTTTCAGGATATTGTCCAATGACTATAGATTTCATTTTATGTGATCACAATATTTAAACTAGGTTCGTTATCTGTGCTTCCAGCAAGCATTCTATTTTACCGTATCTATTGATGAACTATTTATGTGTTCTTTCAGTATAAGGTCTTCATAGCAATTTTCTCCTTCACTACCATTCAAAGGTGTTGATTTTTCTTCAGCTTTTCTAGTGTTCCAGTTTTCAGAGCTGTTTATTGCAATTGAGAAAATAATAGTCTTGATAATATATACCTTTATTGCAATTATGATACCGTGTTTCTCATAAAATAAGACCGGGTCTTATTTTTTTTTTGAGCCCCAAAAAAACGGCTAGGACATCTTTTCAGGGGTGACCTAATTTCTTCCCCTCATGCACACCTCCACCTAGAGTACCCCATGTGCACTCACCTCTCCAGGAGGCTGCCACTGGAAGTTCCCCAAAGGTAGAGTCACCAGCCGCTTCTGTCAGCCAGTGGAAGTGGCCTCAGGGCAAGCATCCACATGCACTCACCTTGAGGCCATTTCTATCGGCCGATGGAAGCTCCCAAAAGGCAGAGTCACCAGCTGCTTCCATCGGCTGATAGAAACGGCTTCATGGCGAGGGGAGTGCACATGGGAGAGCGGCTACAAACTTTTCTTAGCAGAAGGGAAGCAACCTGAGTTTCTCTCTCTCTCTCTCTCTCTCTCTCTCTCTCTCTCTCTCTCTCTCT
>BLBF01000003.1:96376342-96409939 GCA_015471245.1 Laticauda colubrina | reverse complement strand
ATACCGGAAGGAAGCTGAACAACACACATGTAAGTACCCGCAAAAGCTTAGAAAAAAACAAAAAACAAAACACACACACACACACACACACACACACACACACACACATATATATATATATATGAGACATTAAATGTCATATTTCAACAGCTGACTAAATTAAAATTACAAAATTACAAAAAATCAATGATTTTCCATTATTGCAAAATATATATAATGCATTTACATGCGTCTGAAGTGGCTGGCTCAGCACAAATCAACCTTCCAATTAGAAAAATATTTAACTACTTACATGCTTCAACATCCCAGAACAATTTTTTCAAGAGCTTGTTTTGAACAACTGGACTCCATGGTAGGACATTGAAAGTTTAATGGAGTGTCAACTGAAAAAAGACTGTATATGTGGAGCATCAGCCACTGAAGACATAGGACACTTGTTGATGGCAAATTATATTCACGAGAAAGGGATGTTTATGTAAACCCTTATTTAAAAACTAAAGAATATTTTAAAAAACGCTAAGAACAGTCTTAACTATTGCAGGGAACAAACCTATACAAACCTTATACCCATCAGTATAAAACTGCACTCTTCATTTTAAAAGCCACCTCAAAGAGGACAGAATATTGCTACCTAGATCAGATTGGGCTTGACTGTAGGGGTGACTTTTACTGGTATTTTTTGTATCTATCTGTATTTTTTAATATTTTTAATGTCAATTTTCTTAATAAACTTCTCTTTTCCTCATTTTTGATTAGTGATGAACTTGTCCTTTCAAAAATGAACAATTCACAGATCTATTTAATTCAATCCTTTATATATCAGGCATATTACTATTTTTCCAGTGATTTTTTAGCAACACCTAGCCAGTGCAACCATAACTTCCAAAATTTGGAGACATAATTTAACTTGATATTAATAACTTTAGATTTAGAACAATGTTAAGAACTATATCCACAGTCATTTATGAATAGTAATATTGTATATCATTCCTGCATATCCATAATTATTTAATAATACATCAATAAATTGAACCTCCTTCTCACACACACAGTGATAACTATTTGCCATTTTCTAACCTATTTAGTTCTTGTGTTAAAAGTTGCGTGGTTGTTCAAAAAGTAGCTTAACTTATGTAACAGATTATTTTGATATCTTGTTTGAAACAGTATAAGTTTAAATTTTGATGTACTTTTTATACTAGCTCAGTTCAAACAGATCTCAGATTTATCCATCAGATGTGAATCTGATATGAAACATCAGCTGATAAATCTGGTTTACTATTAAGTTTCCAACAATATCTGTATGTAATGTAATTTATTTGCTAAATAGTTTGCTTTGTTCTTTTTAATATTTACGTGTTTGCTTTTTTCTATCTACTTTTTCCTTTTTTGATATGAATTAAGAATAGCATTCAAAAGCAAAGTAATATGGGAAGTAGGAACTAATGGCATGCTTAATGTAGTTTGAAGTCAGATTAATGTTTATATTTAATGTGAAACTCGAATGGTTGCTTTAACTGTAGGTTAACCTCTGACCCTGGTTTAAAGACTGAAGAAAATCATCTTGGTGCAGCTGAAGATATAGCCAAGCACAAGAAAAAAACCAAAAAGAATGTTTATCCCATAACATATGTATCTTCCAAGCAAAATCTTGAAAATCAATGCACTCAACAATGAATGTTTTTGTCACTTTTGTGGGTCCTTTCAAATGCATCTGAAATAGCCTGCTCCAATCTTCAAGGTTCCAGATATGTGGACTATGACTCTCACCATCTCTGGTCAGTATGACCAATAGTTGTATTGATGAGGCATGATAAAAATTCTAGTCCAATTCGTCTAGAGAGTTCCTGATTGGGCAAAACAGGTTGCAGAATAAATGATGATAAATTATTTTGTTCAGTGCTTTTTAATATCGGCTGAACATAATACCTGAAACAGTTTGAAGTTAGTACTTCAGTTGTAAGTCTCATGTAATACATTTTGAAAACTGCAAATCTATAACAAAAAAATAAGTATGCTCCTTACCAGCAGTATATTCATACTAGCATATCACCCACTCTTTTTATCTGAATCCCAAGTGAACATGGAAGGCTAGGTATAAATAAATGGATGTAATATATGGTAATGAGACTGTAACCTAGCACTATTTTTGCTCTACTTGTATGTATGTATTTAAATAAAATTTTCAAATGGTTTTATTCATTTGTAATAAATATTACATAAATATTACATAAAATGTCAGAGTGTTATGCATTACATTTTTCTGATTGTTTCTTCCTCAGCAAAATTGTAGTTTTCTATTGAAAAGAGAATTCATATACCTTCAAAGTCACATTAAAGTCCTCAGAAAAAAAAATAAGGAAAGAATCCAAGTCTCAGTTTGACATCACTTAAACGCCGCTCAGCCAAGTTTTAGTCAAACAAAAATAAAGTCACAGATTTCTTCTTTGTTCAGGATGTCCTTTCAAGTCTCAATCAATTTACTATACAAAAGGAATTTCTCACCCAACCGATACACGCTCATTTAAATCACTTTCTTTCCGGAGCTGTCCCGACTTCAGCAGCTTTGGAGGCTGCCTTTCTGCTGCCAGCAAAAGGGCTTCTCCCGGATCAAACCAGAGATTTTGCGATATCTCTGGGATCCTGGGACTGTGCCCTTCACAATCCCCGTCTCTACGGGACGGTTTAGGTCCGTTAGGACCGACCAGGGGCGAAAATATCAGCTGCGATCTCAGAGCCCCGAGATCGCAGCTGTAACACCGAGACAAAGCTCCGCCTTCTCCTAGAATTCATATACCTTGATGTCAAATTGAAACATGTTTAATTTTATAACTTTGAATTGTAAATTATTTAAAGAAATGATTCATTTTGAATGAAAGTTGGTTGATGCTGTAAAATCAGAGTGGAGCTTCTCCTACCTTGCCATATGCAGATAAGATGCAAGGGCTGAGCCTGGCAGGGCAGGAAACAACATATAAATAAAACCTAGATGTCCCTTGAGGGCATCAAAAAGCTAGCTAAGCATCTATTAACTTGGAAGGATAGAGAAGGGGGAAAGCCTAGAGATTTTAATTTAGTTGCCTCAGAAAAACCTTATACCAAGTAATGGCAAGTGATGAATAAGGAATTGGGTGTCTGTGGAGCTGAGGAAGGAGCTGTGATTTCTTTCTAATTTGTATGGTTTTTGTATACATTGTTTATACCAAATTGAGATAGCCAATCAAGGTGAAGATGACATACCTGTGAGCATATCTACAAGTCAAAGGTACTCCACAATGAAGGTAGAGTATATATTCATGTGATAGAAACAATGTCACAGCCTAGTCACATCACCATCTGGACTTTTTGATATTCCCATTCAATTTTTACACTTGATTTTTGCACCTTCAAACTTATTGATCACTAGTACCAAAAGATTTAGCTATCAAGGTTGACTCGGCCTTCCATTCTTCCGAGGTGGGTAAAATGAGGGCCCAAATTGTTGGGGGCAATATGCTGACTCTGTAAACCGCTTAGAGAGGGTTGTAAAGCACTGTAAAGTATTTAGATCTAAGTGCTATTGCTGTTTAGTAAAGAGCTGCTGTAGATTTATATCTTCCTTAAAACAGTTATCTCCAATACACACACACCTGTAAAAGGTTTGCAAGCAATCCATTGGAGTATGGGAAGAAAGCATTCGGTTAACAAGCATTTGTTCAGAGACCATTCAAAATTATGCTGGTGCTTAACAATCATTTATGAACCTCTCTGAAGTTTCAGCAGCCTTCTGGACACATGATCACAATTTAGACACTTTGCAACTGGCTTGCATTTAAGACAATTGCAGCATCGCATTATCACCATCTGCAACCTTCCCTGTGGGCATTCCATAAGCTGAGTCAATGCAGAAGCAGCAGGCAAGCTCTCAAGTTGCTCTGGTAAGTCACTCCAGCAGCTTTTCTGCCCAAGGTGTCTGGCTATGACATGCCTAGCACTCCCTCTCATGGCACCCCCTTGCATGTCATACCCTACCTAGCAGCAGCCACCCCTGGATGCACTGTGCTTGTGCCATGCCCTGACTGCCACTTAATATCCAGCAGCAGCCTGTTTTGACCTGGCTCCCCAACAGGACAAACCCTCTAGTTAAATAAATGGTTCATTTATAAGGAGTTCCAGCAGCCCTGGCAAAAAGTGTCACAGCAGTCTAACAGCAGGGAGATGAATAGCTGTCTGCCACACCTATTCATCTCCACCCCTGCCTTTTATCAGAGCTAGGATGGAGCTTCACTAGCAGCGGTGGTTCTGTCCCAAGGATTGGGCCATAGATTTCCACTGCTCTCCTCTGCTTTCTGTGCAACCATACAACATGGACTGGACCCAGTTGTTTGTCCTTTTTCTCATCAGCCACTTCCAGACCTGGGGGTTGTTGACTCCATCTGAGGGCTGATGAAAGCTCAGGCTCTACCTCTATCTCTGACAGCTCCATTCCCTCTTTGGAGCTCTCAAGTTGCCTTGATGCTGGCCCTGACCCCCACGTCACTGCCTCATTTGGTTTGGCTGCTGGAAGAGCTGGCAGCCAACAGGTGACAATACAGCCATGCTGCATTTGTGACATGCTCCTACAGCCTCTCATGTGTTCAGCAATTGTTGGCCACGTGAGCACTACAATAGTCTCGTGTAAGTGACAGCAACCACCTGCTGCACCAGAGTCATACCCTGATAACCAATTGCACCCCATGGGACATCAGGCATCAACCAACCCTGTCACAAGAGCCATCCATGACTCCTGCAAACATGTATCACCAGCACAGTGGTTGGAAAGCAGTAGTACAGATTACTTTCAACTGCTGGCTGCCTGCAGTTTGGCAGTTTGATTTTCATTGGCTCAGGGTTGATTCAGCTTTCCCAGGTCAGTAAATGAGGACCCAGATTGTTGGGGCAATATGCTGACTCTCTAAACTGCTTAGAGAGCTGTAAAAGTATTGTGAAGCTGTATATAAGTCTGATATTGCTAAGCTATTTAACCTATAATGTCAGTTCATGCATTATCCAAAACCATGTCTTAGCATGTTGCAAGACTTTGCTATTTATCAAAAGAATCTTAATTTCAGAGTAGCTGGGTTTATATGAATCCAATTTTATTGTGGCCACACAGCTTCACTTTGGTTGTGCTCTTTAATTATAAGAACTATTTCTGAGGGAAGATATACTTGGGCTGAATTTGTGCTGTAATCCATAATACCTATTGATCATGTTGATTCAGGTATATTGGTACAAAATTAAGTCACAACCACTGAACAGTAAAACAATCCATGGAGAATTTTTCCATAGTCCTTGCAATTTGTCAAATATTTGGAAAATTTAGCTGAAGCTGTACAATTTCTGTGAAAGAGGAAGCATCTCTGTGTGAGCTTTACATTGCAACTTCTATATTGTTAAATTATATCTTTAAAACAAGATGACTGCCAAAGTATATTTTGATAGATCTGCCATTTCCAGATAAAATTAATTTGATGACCCCAAATGATTGATTGAGGAATTGAGCTCTGATAGGTTTTGTATGTGCTGTAATGCTGCGTGATTTGCTTAGACTAGAACATGACTCTTCTTCCCCTCTCTTCTGTCAAGCAAGGCATGCCTGCCTAAGTATCACTTTCATTTAGTGTAAGAAACTTACACTGGGGGAGAATGCGCAGACAAAAAGAGGAAGGAAGAAGAAGAACAGGGAAAGCCAGCCAGACCAAACCTGCTGTTTTTCAGCAATTACCTTCAGATTCATTTGTAATAATCGGAACAGTCCATCCCAAGCATCCTGAATCACGGCTTATTGCTGGACTCCCTAGGAATGACTCCTTGGCATAAAAGTGAAAAGAAGACTGGAGTGGGTATGTATCATGCAGCTTCTTTTCTGAGCCTGTCTTTCTGCAGAGGGTGGGTAACAATGCCAAAATGGCTGAAAAACATTTCTTAAAAAAAAAAAAAAAACAGAAGTGAGTAGGTTTTTCTAACTTGGGAATCCCCATATGAACTGAAGTAAAATTCTCAGAATTTCTCTTCAGTATGGCCATTGGTGGCTGAGATTTCTGCGACTGTAGTCCAAAAGGTTTCAGAAATAGGAGAGATATTTTGACCTGATTGATTCATGGTAATTAAAAATAAGTTTGTTTCCAAGCAACTCCTCAGTTTGAGCTGTTCTTTAAGAGTCACAAATACCTTTTTGTGAAAATTATTCAGTTGTCATTAACTGTGAAATTTAAGCTATCAAAATTAAATGGGAGAGCTCAGTAACTTTCTGAAGTTTCAGCTTATACTGTTATATATAAGCTGAAGTTTCAGCTTATACTGTTCCTGTTATACAGGAAATAACAGGTTTTTTTTTTTTTTAGAAAGGAGTTCTGTGAATTGGTAGAGACTTCTTAAAAACTGCAATCTGTTCTTTGCAGGAGATTTGACTACAACTGACAGTTATTTAGAAGATATAGATTACTTTCTACAAAGTCTCCTTATTTGCTGACATTGTGCATTTTCAGTGGTAATGTGAAATTATATTCTATTCTAAACTACCAATGTGGCAGCGGCATTAAGAGGATTTGTATCTGAGAAAGCAGGAAGAGAACACATCTGTATGTTGAACTTAAAAAAAAAAAGATCTCACCTTACTTTTATAAAATAATTGAAGACAGAAACCATACCTAATATTCTTTCTTCTTCCTATTTTCCCCCCACCTACAACCCTGAGAGGTGGATTGGTTGAGATACTGACACTTCAAACATATCAAAGTCACCCAGCCAACACTCATGCCTAAGGTAAAACTTCTTCTGGTTTCTAGTTCGAAGCACTAGACCAAAATGGCTTTATTTTGAAAGCCAGCTTAGTATCTGCAAGAGATCTGATTTTCATTCTACAGCACTGCCATGTTGTATCTAGAGCAGGGCTGTCAAACTCCTGTGGGCCTGATGCGTCATGTGCTGGCCACGCCCCCACCCAATTTAGCAAAGGGGCAAAAAGTCCAGATACGTCATGTGATGCCGCCATGACGATGTGAATCTGACACTCCTGCTCTAGAGAGTTGCTGCAAGTCAGGGAACTGATTTTTGGAATAAACCTCCATGAATCAGAAATGGAGAATCATTTCATTTGGACAAGACATAACCCACAGTGTTCAAAGGTGGCTTTCTCACAAATAAAGCAATAAAAGTTAGATTTAAAAATTGAAAATTTCAAAACCATTGTTGGGTGAGGTAATATTTTGTGGACATAGCAATGATATTTTCAAATCCTTTGAAAAGGAAGTAACAAATTGTCCCTCTTGTTCTCTGAAACATTTCAGTCCCAGTATGGGGTTTTTAATCCATACAAGCTCTACCTCAGCAACATTTTATTCTCATGGCTGAGATAACATTGAGAACCTCATTCTAGGAATCTGGATATTTATGCCTTATTCCTCCCCAAAAAAGGAAGAGAAGAGTGTCATCTCAGGAGCCTTGAGAACCATGTGATCAAAATAATAAACTGGATCCTTCAAAATATCACAAAGCAAAATATTTGTGAAGCTATAGTAAAGCATTAAAAAAATATTTCATTCTCTATGTTGCAAGGAAAGGGCCTGTCACATAGGCCGACGGATGCAAAACGTATGTAAAAAGGACACAGCGGATGAGAAAATGCTCCATCCGTTGTTATCCACTCTCAAAAGTGCCCCAAATTTGCATAAACAGAGCGGACAACAATGGAAAGGAACGGACGGGGGGAGGATGTAGCCAGGATGTTAAGCAGATGCTCCACGGAAGCCTAGCAGATGGAAGCGGATGGCACATCGGTGGGGCTTCCGGGGGAGCACAGCGAAGCGGACGCGCAATGGAAGGAGCGGATGCCGAGCGGATGAAGCGGATGCAGAGCGGAAGCCTAGCGGATGCCTAGCGGATGCCTAGCAGATGCCTAGCGGATGCCTAGCAGATGCAAAGCGTTCACTGCGCATGCGGGGAGGATGCACTGCGTCAGCCCCGCAGATATAAAGGGAAGCAGCTCGCAAGCAGTTCACCATTCAGAGGAAAGACCTGCTGCCAGACACAGCTCCAGCCAACAACCATGGAGAAGAAGAGGAAGCCTGTGCCATCTGCTGCCAGCCCTGGCAAGAAGGACAGGACCACCATCCCACCCCCTGGCCCTGACTCTGCTTCTGCTGGAGCTTCTGCTGGGGCTTCTGCTGCTCGGGCTGACTCTTCTGGTGCTGGAGCTTCTGCTGGTGCTGCTCCTGGTGCTGGTGCTTCTGCTGGTGCTTACTCTGCTGGTGCTGCTCCTGGTGCTGGTGCTTCTGCTGGTGCTTACTCTACTGGCGCTGCTCCTGGTGCTGGTGCTTCTGCTGGTGCTTACTCTGCAGGTGCTGCTCCTAGTGCTGGTGCTTCTGCTGGTGCTTACTCTGCTGGCACTGCTCCTGGTCCTGCTGGTGTTCCTGGTGCTGCTGGTGCTCCTGATCCTGCTGGTGCTCCTGGTCCTGCTGGTGCTGCTGGTGCTTACTCTGCTGCTACTGATCCAGGTCCTGCTGGTGCTGCTGCTGCTGATCCTGGTCCTGCTGGTGCTGGTGCTGCTGGTGCTGGTGCTGCTGGTGCTGCTTTTGCTGCTACTGTTGTTGCTGCTGCTGGTGGTGGTGGTGTGGTGGAGCAGCCCCTACAACCTCAAAGCCCCTCTGATGAGGGCCCAGATGGCCCTGCCAGAGGGAGGAAGAGGCATACGCGAGAACGGGAGAGGAGGCAATACTCCATCGAAGAGGAACATGAGGATGAGGTGCTGGAGTGGCTGAGAGAGAATGACTATCTGTGGCAGAAGGGACACCGGCTGTACAGGGACACCAAAAGGAAGCAGGCTGCTTGGAGAGAGAAGGCGGAGAGTATGGCTACACTTCGTAGATGCTCCTCGGCTGGTGGAAACATATGCACACCTGGTACGGGAAGCTGCACCTCAAGAAATCTGGCCAGGCCACGGTCAAGCTGACGGACCAAGAGACCTACATGATGGCCAAGTGCAGCTTCTTGGAGTGTGAGATCTGCCACCGAGGAGCAGCCCCTCTGACAACCCTCTCTCTCAGGCAGCCCGCAGAGAGCCAGTCCTCTTCTGGGCAAGAGTCAGCTCCTATGTCCAGGCAGGTATCTGTGGAGTGTGCCACGATGGAGACCCCCCCGGCAGCTGCACTCCCCAAGGCGGAGCACGTGGAGGACCCCCTGACGCAGTGGGAGCAAGGAGAGGGCACTTCCACCAGAGACCAACCCACATCCACCCCCAGCTCCACCTCCACAGAAAGGCAGAGAGCCAGACCGGAGGGGCAGAGCCACATTGTCCTGCTGGAGATCAGGGACACCATCAGAAGCAGCGTAGATCTCCTCTCTCAGCTGGTACACACCGACATACCATCCTCCAACCGCAAGCCCTTCCTCACCTACGTCAACCAGACCCTCCTGGACATGTCCAAATCACAGTACAAGGTGATCAAGGACAGGATCACCAGTCTTCTTCACAACCCTCCAGACCCAGCTGAACCTGCTCCCACCCAGTCCAGGTCTGCTCCTCCACCTCAGGTGATGTCACTGCCCTTCCAAGGCTTTCCACAGGCCCTCACCTACCAAGGCTAGGGCTACCAGGAGCTCCAGCAGCACAGGTAGCCCTTCCCAGTCCAGGCACAGGTACATCGAACGCCACCGGTGCCACCGATGCCACTGATGCCACCTACACCACAGATGCCACCCATGCCACAGATGCCATCCATGCCACAGATGCCACCCATGCCACAGATGCCACCCATGCCACAGATGCCACCCATGCCACAGATGCCACCCATGCCACAGATGCCACCCACGCCTTGCCTCGCTCACCTGCAGACCAGACATCCCCACGACACTCCTCCTTCCTCCACCCTACAGCCAAGCCCGGCCTCAGAACATCTGTCATCGGTCTTGGGACTGACACCCCATGTCCTGGAGGAAGGGGCTCTCAACATCACAGGACTGAGCCAGCTCTCTGAGAGATACCTCCAAACACCGTCCTCTGTTGTCCTCTCGGGGCCAGGCACCCCAATGGTGCCTCAGACCAGCACTCCAGCAGCAGCCACCTCCACAGTACCTGGACCCTTCACCCCTGAGACTATGGGCATGCCTCAGAGTGACTAGAAGAGTGCCAGAGAATGGGTTGCTACCTGATGACTTTATCTTTGCTTGGGACACTTGGGTCATTTTGCTTTTACAATTTGTTATTAATAAAGATTATCTTTGCTTCACACACTTGCTTCAGTTCTTTTAGTCAATAAAGTCTTGGTGGAAACTTGTAGAAATGGTTTAAGCCTTTGCATGCTTGTGGGATGGGTTAAGATAGCTGTGGGATGGGTTAGGATACCTGTGGGATGGGTAATAGCTGTGGGATGGGTTGGGATACCTGTGGGATGGGGAATAGCTGTGGGATAGATAAACCTCCAGTGCAAGCATAGTGGGACTGTATGGTCCACTCTCCCAGGTGCCACAACTTTGGGCCTTTATTATCAATAACAATGTAATCATTGATCCACACATTTCAACATAAACACAACTCTTTATTAAATGCCTTGTTCATTGTAGGGCCACTCAACATACATGGCACAATCTCATCAGTGTGATGAGACAAGCTGAAGGAAGCATCCATTAAGCATCTACCATCCAGTCTTGCCACTCCACTGCTCCAGCTGGGGAGTTGCACCAGTGTTTCAGGAGGTTGCGCTGCTTCTTCCCTTCAAGTGAAGCTCTGTTGGGGCCTTGCACATCCACAGTGTCTATCAGGTTTCACCCTTGCCTCCATTCACCAGGCTCCATGTCCCCATTGCCTTGCTGGAGGTCCACGAGCCTGTTCTGCAAGACTGGGTAGCGGGTGCGCATGAGATTGTGCAGGATGCAGCAAGCTCCCACGATCGTCCTCACAGTCTTTGGGTGATTCTGCATGGTGGTGAGAAGTATCTGGAATCTGTTGGCCAGGATGCCAAAGGCATTCTCCACCACCCGCCTTGCCCTGGACAACCTGTAGTTGAAAATCCTCTCTTCACGGGTGAGGCATCTGGAAGTGTAGGGCTTCATGAGGTAGGTTCTGAGGAAGAAGGCGTCATCCTCCACAATGAAGTAGGGCACATCTTGTGTGTTGTTGGGCAGGGGGTCTGGATCTGGGAAGTCCATGATGAGGTTGCATTCCAGCCCCTCCTTCAGGTGACTGGCGTTGTATACCTGGGCATCTGAAGCTGACCCGTTGCCTGAAGCATCGATGTACATGAACTTGTAGTCAGCATCGACCATGGCGAAGAGGATGATGCTGAAGAAGCCCTTGTAGTTGTGATAAGTGGGCCCTGACTTGGCTGGAGCTTTGCAGGCCACGTGCTTGCCATCTATGGCTCCAACGGTGTGGGGGAAGTTCCACCTCTGATACCACTGCTCTGCAACTTTCTTCCATCCTTCTTCAGTGGAGGGGCACTGGAGGAGCTCCTCCTTGTATTCTTCGATGATGGCCTGCACCACTTCTCTGACCACAATGCTGATGGTGTTGTGTGGCACCCTCCAGCCGTACTGCATGCTCCTGTACATGGTCCCTGAGGCCAGGTGGCGCAGAGTCAGTGCCACCTTGCGCCCGGGGTCCAGGCTGGGCCAGAAGTTGGTGCTCTCCTTGGTCAACCTGGGTCTCAGCCGCTCCACAACTTCGTCAAACATGGCTGGCGGCATCCTCATGAAGTTCTGGAATGCACGAGGGTCTTCGTTCCTCAGCTCCACCATCAGCTTGTTGTAAAGTCCGTACTCGGCTCTTCTCGTGATCCATCTTCGGACCCAGACACTTCTTGGATGCCTCCTTTTCTTCGCGTAGAACAGGTGAAAGAGCCTGTAGATGGCTTCACACTGTTGTAGAACGATGGTGGCTACCAAAAAGAGTGTGTGATGATCCATGGTGGAGATGACTGGATGCTGTGGAAGAGCAAGAGCCAGATGAAGGCTGAAGAGGTCTGCATAGCAGGGCTGCTGGACTAAAAGTGAGATGCAGGTGAGTTCCTCCCCCTTTTTATAGGAAATATAGGTTTTCCGCTAGGTGTCCTTTTGCATCCTCTAGACATCCTGCAGACATCCTAAATATCTGAGATATGTCCCCTCTGCGAACGTTTTTTCCGTTTTAATGCTTTGTATGTGAGCTGCATCCGCTTTCATCCTTTCTCTGTCTGTGCTACTAACGCTGCGTGTCCATTCCGTGTCCGTTTCGCTTCCTCCCTGTGTCCATTTTCCACTGGAGCGGATGCGTGTTGCGCGGATGTGCAACAGATGCCTAGCGGATATAGCGGACACGTAACAGATGACTACGGACGTATAACGGATGTTCCCTGTATGCGTAGCGGATGTATAACGGACGCATTGGATACATTTTCCGCACAAAAAGTTTTGTGCATGGCAAGTGTTTCTCTCCGTTTTACATCCTCTTTGCATCCGTTGATGCTGTGTGACAGGGGTTGAAACAAAAGGGTACTTTATATTATGTAGCACTTTGTACTATGCAACAATAGATTACATTGTATATATTTTCATATTTTCAATCAAATATTAAATACATTAATATCATTGTTCATCATTTGATGATACTTTTATTCATTCATGTTTTATGAAATAATCCATATTTTACTTAATTTGTTTTATGACAGTTCATATTATCATCTCAAATCTATCCTACAATCATTTTGTAGATATAAGAAAAGAATACATCTTTATATATTTATTATTTTCTTAGAATCTACATATTTCATTACCATGTTTTATTGTCTAACCATTGATAGAATAGATCCCAAATTTTATAAAATTATTTATCATCTTGTTCTCTGATTTCAAATGTCAATCTACTCATTTCAGCACATTCCAATATTTTCTTAATGATTTCCTCCCGTAATGATATTTTTTTCATTTTTCCAGTTTTTGGCAAATACAATCCTAGCCGCTGTTAATACATTTACAATCAGGTATTTCAATTCTTTACTATATATTTCAGGTAAAATTCCCAATAAAAATATCTCTGGTTTCAAGTCTATATGCCTTTTTGTCATTTTTTCCAACCACATGTGGATTTTAGTCCAATATTTTTTGGCATCCGCACAAGTCTACCACATAAGGTAATATGGGCCAGGTGTCTGATGACATTTCCAACATTTTCCAGATTTGTTCTTGAACATTATTGCTATTCTTGTCGGGGGAAAATGCCACCTGTAAAACATCTCATACAAATTTTCTTTATATGCTGTTGACATTGTCATTTTATAATTTTGAGGCCACTTTTTTTGCCATTTCTCTAGATCAATCCCATATCCAAAATTCTTCCCCCAAGCAATCATAGTTTCTTTAATTTGTTCTTCTTCTAGTTTAATTTCTAATAAATATCCATACAATTTTTTAATCACCTTTTCATCAGTACCTGTCAAAATCTTATCTAATTCAGTCAATTTATCATAGAAACCTTCTGTTTCTAGAATCTTTGTCATACCTTGAATGTATTTGCACATATGAAAACCAATTCATCTTTATACCTTGTTCCTCGAATTTTTCCATAGATTTAAGTTCACCCTTTTCATTCAATATTTCACCATATCTAACTGTTTGTTCCTTTTTATATATTATTGGATAAGAACTTGCTTCAATAGTCAATAGCCAGGCTGGAATTTTCAAATAACATTGCCTTTTAGTCTTCTCCCAGTTTAACAACAGAGAATCCTGCATATAATGTCTTCTAAGATACCCCTGTGTTTTTGTTCCTTTATACCACAGAAAAGCATGCCACCCCAACAACAGATCATGTCCTTGTAATGTTAACAATCTTGTATTTCTTAATGTTATCCATTCCTTAACCCACATCAAACTTGTAGCTTGGTTGTCTAACTCCTAATTAGGCAGACCAAATCCTCCTCTTATTCTGGCATTTTGCAAAAGTAAATAAAAATAAAACTTTATTCTCACTTTCTTACCTTGCCAAATATATTTCAACACAATTTTATTTAAATCTTCAAAGTAATATTTTCCAAGCCTAACTGGAATTGTTTGGAACAAATATAAAATTCTGGGTAGTATGTTCATCTTGATTGTTGATATTCTCCCAATTAATGACAGCTGTAAACCTTCCCATTTCTCCAAATCTAGCGCTATCTGTTGCTTAAGTTTAATATAATTATTCTCTTTTAGTACACTACATCTTGTTGTCAAATGTATCCCCAAGTACTTGATCTTATTCATGACCTCAATTTTCAATAGGTCTGCCAGTTCTTCCTTTGTCTTGATAGCATATTCTTTGTCAAGATCTTTGTTTTATCTTTATTTATTTTCAAACCAGCCACCTTTCCATATGCCTCTATCTTTTCTCTCAATTTTGATGCTGTCTTCTAAAATGTAAAACCAGATCATCTGTGAATGCTTGCAACTTAAATTCTTCCTTTTTAATTTTCATCCCTTTTATATCCTTTTCTTCTCTAATGTTTCTGTTTAGCACTTCCAAGGTTAACACAAACAACAAAGGTGATCATGGGCACCCTTGTCTTGTTCCTTTTCTTATATCAATAGAATCTGTCAGTTCTCCCTCTATCTTTACTTTTGCCATTTGGTTATGATGTATAGCTTCTATTGCTTGGATATTTTTTTTTACCAAAGTCCATTTGTTCCAGCTGTAATAACATGAATTGCCAATTCACATTATCAAATGCCTTCTGTGCATCTAGGGCATTTAGATGCCTTCTCAAATGCATCTAAAAATATCAAAGCCATTTGTTTTTCAGGGTGTGCCTCGTAGTATTCCAAAGTGTCCAAGGTTACTCTCATATTGTCTTTAATTTGTCTCTTTGGCAGAAATCCATTTTGATCAGGATGGATAAAATTGTTTAAGTATTTTTTAAGTCTTTCTGCCAATATTGAAGCAAAAACTTTATAATCTGCATTTAGTAAGGAAATAGGTCTATAGTTCTTAATCTGTAATGGATCACCCTCTTTTTTGGGACAATATAAATGTCTGACCATGATTTGGGTATCTTCTTTTTTAACATAACTTCATTCATAACTTCTAGCAATGGAAGGTTCAATGATTCTTGTCATGTTTTGTAAAATTCTGCCGGAAGTCCATCTGGGCCTGGTGCCTTTCCATTGTTTTGCTTCTTAAGTGCTTCAGTTAACTCCATCATCATTATATTGTTTTCTAACATTGTTTCAATCTCTTTAGGTATCTGGGGTAGACTAGCATTCTGTAAGTACTGTTTAACTCTTTCCGCATCAATATTCTCTTGTGTGTATAGTTTCCCATAATAGTCTTGAATAATTTCCTTCTTCTCTTTACTACCATAGCAGACTTGGCCTTGGTCATCTATTAATTGCAATATTTTCCTTGATTCTTTCTCAGTTTATATGCTAACTATCTATCTGGTTTATTTGCATCTTCAAAGTAGTTCTGTTTTGCACCTCTGATTTTCTGTGCTAATTCTTCTTTTTCTATTTGTCCCATTTTATGTTTAATTATGTCCATTTTTAACTTAATGTCCTTTTTCTGTGGCATTTTCTGTAGCTCTTTTTCAAGTCCTTGATACTCATCCTCTAATGCCTTTGAGGCTAATCTTTTCATGGTATTTCTTTTCCTTGTATAGTTTATTATCAAGCCTCTGGCATATGCCTTCATTGTATCCTATACGTTCTGCATTGATGTATCTTTTTTTTTTTTCTCTTTATAGTGAAAGCACTTTATAGTGCTTTATAGCCCTCTCTTGGCTGTTTTTACAAAGTCAGGATATTGCCCCCAACAATCTGGGTCCTCATTTTACCCACCTCAGAAGGCTGAGTCAGTCTTGAGCCAAGTGGGATTTGAATAGCCGATAGTCAGCAGAAGTGGCCTGTAGTACAGCACTCTAACCATTGTGCCACAGAGGCTCTATTATGTCCCAGAGGTGCTTTTCAAAAGGCAACTGGACTTTTTTTGTTTTTTCCTTGAATACATTTCGCTTCTCATCCAAAAGAAGCTTCTTCAGTTTGGACTGAATGGTGGAGAAAGGAAGCAAGCGTGGGCTGCTGGGGGTGAGCAGATCCCCTAGCTAAGATTCTACACAATTTGGAGAGCTCCCAAATCTCACTCTTGGCTGGTCCCACCACCCTACCCCTCCCCTCTCAGGAGTCACCACACGGTCCCCACGTGAATGCAGGTAAATTCAGGAGGAGTTTTGCACATGGAGGCTCAGGGAGGGCAAAAAATGGATCTCCCAGAAGTTTGGGAAGGCTGGAAACAGGCCTGTTTTTGGCTTCCAGAGAGACTCCGGAGCCCAGAGAGGCCATTTTCACCCTTTCAGAGGCTCAAGGAAAGCCTCCAGAGCCCAGGGCAAAAATGACCCCCACCGTGGTGCAGGAGGCCGACTAGGCTATGCCCCACCATGGCCATGACCACCCAGCAACCGGGAAGATAACCTGTTGCTAAAAATTTTGAAGTCTACCCCTGAATGGAAGGATTTATATTTGCAGTCACCTGATTGTTAGCACTTCAAAGATCAGTTGTTAGCTGAGAGTTGTTGAGGGTGTATCAGAGTCACCTGAATCAGAGTGCAAATGGGCGTGGACTCTTTGTGATTGCTGAAAAGACTGTGATGTAGACAGGACATAGGTGGCAATGTATCCCTCCCAAGAGAGGGCTGTTCAATTTTAATACATATGGCCTCTTTTACTCTTTTTTCAGAGCAATATTATCAATAAATAGTGTCCATTATTCAGACTTTTTTGTCTTGCTTATTAAAAGTTATTAAGCCTGGGGTTTCAGTTGGCAGATGCTAGTCTGATTGAGTTCTAAGGTCCAAGAACACCTTAGTTTTTTTCATTTTCTATTACTTTGTTTAGTTCTTGCTTATGGTCAAATGATACTGCCTTGCAAATATTCCATTGCACCATTGTTGCTACTTTATCATGACATTGTTTTCAGCCACTCTGTATGATTTTCTTGCAACAGTTAATTAGGTGTTTCTTCAGCTTTTTTGCAGAGGTGGCACTTTCTATTTGTTGCCGTCTTCTCAATTTTGGCTTTGTATGCACTTGTTTGAAAGAAATTATCTTGTGCTGCCATAAGTATCTCTTTCTTCAATTTTCCTGTTCTTAGCTATTGCTAGATCTTATTGTTATCTGCTTTTCCTGCTATTTTATATGTGCTGGCCATGTAATAATTTGTCTTGCCATGTCTGTTTTCTATTATGCATTTGATATTTCTCTGTAAGCCACTTTGGTCTCTCCAGTATTCTATAAGTCTTCATAGTATATTAGTCTTAGTGCATCTTCTTCACTGTCCTTTAGATATTCTTCCAATGCCCATTTTTAGTTATTCAACTGTCTGGTTTATTTACAACATTCAACATCTACTTATTTTCTTTGGTAAATAGTTCTCATATCAATATAGTTCTGTGGATGAAGGGCTTGATGATGATGAGAATTTTTGGTTCAATATAGTTAGTTTTCAAAAGCCAACTTGAAAAAAAGCCAAGACTAAAGTTGTAGTATCTTTGCTGCAGTCTAGAGTGACACTAAGAACTTCAGAGTGCTGATGGCTTTCCTTAAGACCTTGTCTAGTGGCTCCTATTCCTCATTTCTAAGCAGTCAATTATCTGAACAGGCAAGAAAAGAGAGGGTTTATCTTGTAAAGAAGGCCATGTGTTCTACAAAGAAAATTTATGTTGGTTCTCCACTAACTCTTTCAGTACATTCTTATCTAAATGCATGAATTAGGGCTGATATTGAATGACTCTTAGGAACACAGCACATAGTGTATGATACTCCTTTTGTGAATTGAATCCCTACTTTTGAGTAAGCAAATGAATCAATACTAAGGAAAGTTTCAAGACATACAGGAATATGTGTTGGTGAACCATTCTGTTTGGCTATATTGAATCCGTTTATTTTATACACTAATAAAATTCTTCAATAGCATATCAACACACTTTATTTAGTTCAATCAATAGAGTAGGTCCAAAATGTCCAGTGTAGTTAATTCAGTTAATTCTTCCTTGCTGCCCATTTTCTCCTTCCAGTATTTACTCCTATACCATTATCAAAAGTCATTTGCTGAGAAGAAACAGAGCTTCTATTTCCCCAGATACTGTACAGCCATACATAAAATGCTAGTGAGACAACATTGCAGCAGAGATGAATATATTTGATTCAAGCTAAACAAAAAGCAGAACACACAATGTTATTGACAAATGGGCATAACAACTCCATGTTATTGCCTGGAATTCAGTTTAAGCTTCATGCATTGCCCACACTTTGTATTTTCATAGTGCAGCATTGCTATATTTGTACTTTATGTATGTTCTTATATGGCTTCCAAGTTCAAATAACAATTCTAGGCAGCTCACAAAAATCAGTAAAAACACAACTACACTTCCCCCAGGGGTGCCAGACCAAACCATCTTCCAACTCAACCTCCATCCGAGCCCAACACCTGGAGGAAGAGCCAGGTCTTCTGCATTTCTACTCCATGCTGCTTATTTATTTTCTTCCTCTTTGCAAATATAAAAATACCATATATACTCGCATATAAGCCGATCTCGCATATTAGCCGACCCTTAAAAAACTGCCCCAAAATGAGGAATTTTGCAAAAACTCGCATATAAGCCAACCCCCAAATACCATGGTGTGTTGCAGCCTTCACTACTTTTAGTTTAAGCATAAGACATTCTTTTTCTTTTAACATCAGACATGGGTATATTTTAATGAATTTTACTATGGAACTTTACTAAATGCAGAGAAACTGGACACAAAGTTGCATGTGACGATCGCAAACACTAAAGCGGTCACGTGAATGACTAACCAATCAGAGCGTGTTATATCCGGTGGTAGAAAAAGCAAAACGGAGGCACCCAGAGTAAAAAGAAATGTGCTGTATGTATATATCGCTGTATGGTAATATCGATATTGCGTGATCTGAGAAGTGGTGTCATATCGTCATGTCATTTGTGTCAGAAATCAGATTTATGCGCGTATAAGCCGACCCCCAAATTTGAAAAAAAAAAAGCATTCTAAAGTCGGCTTATATGCAAGTATATATGGTACCTGTAATAGTCAATTATCTTGAAAAGAAGACTGTACCTAGCACCAGAAAGTTTCCCTGTCAGGATGGGAAAAAAATGTATAAGCAGGAACTTTTTACTTTGTCCACTACATTAGGTTCCAACACATAGGACTATGATTTGTTATAAGGTAGCCAGTGACTTGAATTTCACGAAGGAAACTTGAAACAATGATAATGGTCATCAGTAGGAATTAATTGAGAGAATATTTATTCACTCTTGAATGAAAAAATAAGAGAAATCAATTTGAAAATGAGCATATTCAGTCTTTGTATATAGTATAACAATACATTATGTGCTCTGGAGTAGAAAATATCAGCAGAATTATACAGCGAACTATGAATCCTAACCTAGTACTAACTAGAGATGCAGGGATTTCTTTCTGCAAATCAAATATAAAGTAGCGCAATATTTAGTCAGCATCTTTTATGCACAACTTTTATATCTGAAAATATCTACACTTGTCTCTTCTTCCAAAGTAAATCAAGTCAGGACACATTCTGTTTTCTGGAGTCTTGAAAACATACAACCAAGTGACTTGCGCCTTCATTTACAGTAATTCTGTTGATAAATGTGACACAGGTAGTCCTCGAATTATGACCACAATTGACCCCAAAATTTCTGTTGCTAAGTGAGTCTTTGTTAAGTGAATTTTGCCTCATTTTATAAACTTTCTTGTCATAGTTGTTAAGTGAATCAATGCAGTTGTCAAGTTAGTAACATGGTTGCTAAGCAAATCTGGTTTCCCAATTAACTTTGCTTGTCAGTAGGCCACAGAAGGTGATCACATGACCTCAGGACACTGCAACTATCATAAATATGAGTCTGTTGCCAAGCATTTGAATTTTGATCACATGACTATGGAAATGTTTCAGGGTGAAACAGTCTTCGGTGAAAAATGGTCATAGGTCACTTTTTCAGTGCCATTATAATTTTGAACTGTCACTAAGTGAAATGTTGTAATCTGTATAATCTTAGGCTAATACATAAAACTTATTCATTTAAAAAAGCTGTGTTCCACATGTTAAAAAAAAAGGAAAAGAGTTTGGAATTATGTAAGCACAAAGAAGATATTCACTGATATAGATTTTTTTTTTAAAAAAAAAAATCATTTGGCCTCCTGAATTCATACACAGAAATTCACAATGTTCAATCTCTTTCCTCCCTGTGTGTTATCATTTTTTAAGAATCACATTCATAGTGTTAAATGATGTGGCAGAACTTGGCTGTAAGTTTCCACTTGTTCAAAAAACATCAAGGTGGCAAAACCACTTCCTTTGTCAGTTGGTTGGATGTCATTAAGCCAAAGCCCTTTCCTAAGGTACCATCAGTGAGCGAATAATGTTATTCTATTAAGGCAGAATTGCTAAACACTGAATATTAAGTTCTATGCCGCTCTCTTCCTAACACAAGCAGAACCAATCCAGTGATCACAGGGTAGAATGTACATTTACTTCCTCACACTTGCTTCATGAAATTGTTTTCTTTAAGAACAAAACTGGAAATGAAATACATGAAATAAAATGAGTGCAAGGTTAAGAATGAGACAGACTTCAACATTGAATGGTAGACTGAATTCTATATTTGTAGTAAATTAATACTATCCAGTGGTGGGATTCAAATTTTTTACTCCCAGTTCTGTGGGCATGGCTTGGTGGGTGTGGCAGGGGAAGAATACTGTAAAATCTCCAGTCAGAGGTGGTATTTGCTAGTTCTCCAAATTCCTCAAAATTTCTGCTACTGGTTCTCCAGAACTGGTCAGAACCTGCTGAATACCACCTCTGCGGTTATCTAGGTGCTAGCATTCTCCCCCTGGTGCCTTCCAACTAGGTTAACCAGCTGCTTGGGAAAAGTCTGTGCTCTATTTTCTGAAGCTGTAATGTGATCCGTTCATTTAAGCATATTCTCTGTATTTATTTTTTAAATGAGTTGACAAACGAAGTGTTTATGGCTGCATATTTAAAGGCCCATTTAATTATGAAAGCATTACCAGGGCCCTTCTGCATGTGATGGAATGTAATGGATTTCCAGGAGAAAGGGAATCCAGAGGAATAAGAAACAACTCAGTTCAGATAGTTTGTATGAGAGAAAAAGGGTGAAGACAGCCTCTCCCGAATAGTTCCCAAGTATATACTTTCTGTGACTGATAGTCTGCTTTAGTTGGCAAGACTCTGCCTTTAGATGTGGAATGATAAAGAAATTTGCTTGGAAGAATCACAATGTGCTTTTCTTTGTTTTTGGAGGTGACATGTGATAAGTCAATTTTTTCTACAAGAAAAGAACAAGGTCTCTGGGTTTTGGTTACTCTATTCCAGGGGTGTCAAACTGGATTTTCAAGGGCTGGATCAGCATTGTAGTTCTCCTCTACAGGCCAGCAGGGTGGGCTGGGATGGCAGGGACTAGGGAGGGAATAGGATGGATACCTCCTGCAGCACTTTGGCAGCCAAAACAGGGCATGGGGGGCCACGGACAGCCCCTATGCCTTGTTTCCAGCCTCCATGGCCTCCTGCAGCACTCTCCTGACTGAAAATGGATTGTATGGAGGCCCCATGAGACCCGTTTATGGTTGTCTGGATGTTTGCAACCCAGGCTTGATAGCTGTAGTAAAAGAGAAATAGAAACTATACATGAGAGTTGACCCTGTGCAGTCACTCCAATTGAAACTATATACCACTGTGCTGCTGATTTTCAGTGGTATGATTTTTCATCCTAATTTGCCCCCACAAGTTCTTTTTAGACTTTTGTCCCCATCCTGGGTATTGACAGTGTCATCTTTGGGGCCTTTGAAGTTTCATTTAAAATAAACGTATCCCTTATTACTGCAATAATATAATATGTAATGTAAATATAACACAAACAGCCCCCAAACTATCTTTGAGGCTTTTAGGGTATTATTGACTTTATAATTGATGGAGTGCTGGCATAGGAAAGGCTTTTAATTTATTCATTCAGTTTGATTAATACTACTGATTAGTAATAAGCAGGCTTTCTTTTCTTCTCTAACAGTTAATTTTATATAAAAAAAGAAACTAAAAAACAAAAGATATATATAAAAAAAGGAAGATGATGTTATCTGGACGCAGATATGTAATATTGTGAATAAATCAAGGCAACAGTGAAATAAAAGTCCTTTAAAAACATCCTGATCATTGAACATTTAGTATTTTAATGTAAAAATAGTTTATTTACATTATTCTGATTGTCATGTAGGAAACAGCTTGTTGCAATCTGGCTGTAAATACGTTTTGGTTGGGAAGCTGATTAACAAAGAGAGTCAAATCTGAGAACAAAATGTACCAATACAATGGCCTTAATTGTTGTTACAAGGTAATTATTGTCATTGAATTGTCTTGGCTATCTCTTGAAACTGTTTTCTATGCAATTGGCTAGTGTGATAGAAAGAATGCCAAGACAAATTTTGAATGAAATACCATATTTTTCGGTCTATAAGATGTCCTCCCCCCCAAAAAAAAGTGGGTGAAAATGTCTGTGTATCTTAAAGAGTGAATATTGCCGAAGTCCTAACCACCCGCTGGCCCCCACCCTTCTGCCTCTGCTTCTCAATAATTTGCCTCCTTGCAGCAAACAGCATACAGCCTGGTCAGCTTCAGCACAGCCTGATTTAGCACAAGCAGATGATTAGTGATTGGTCAGCCTCCTGGAATACCACCTATCAGTTGTTCCAGACTGTGGGGACTGCCACGACCCACCACTGCTGCCGCCTATTGGGGCCTCCACGTGCCCCATTTTCAGCCTCTGTGCACCCCATTTTCAGCCTCTGCGCATCCTGTTTTTGGCCCATTTCAGTTGCAGGATTGCTGCTGCCACTTATCACCACCAAATGGTGGTGACAATTGGTGGTGATAGGCGGCAATGATCTCCGCTGCCTGGAACACCCAAAAATAGGATGCATGGAAGCTGAAAATGGGGCATGTGGAGGCCCTGATAGGCATTGGTGGTGTTGGGCAGTCACAGCAGTGTTGGGTAACACTGTAACAGCTGATGGTGGTATTCTGGGAGGCCGATCCAACCGCCAATCAGCTACTCTTGCTAAATCAGACTGTGCTGAAGCTGACTAAGCTGTTTGCTGCAAGGAGGCAAATTGCTGGGAGGCAATGACAGATTTTTTTCCCCCTTATTTTCCTCCTGTAAAGCTAATATGAGTCTTACAGTTTGGAGCATCTTATAGTCTGAAAAATATGGTAAGTAGTAAAGAGGAGAATTTGGAACAACCATTTAATATGTGCTTAGGATTCAAATGTCTGAATTCTTTTGGAGAATGCAGCACAAATACATTTATTTCAAACCAAAAGCCCAATTTATAGTTGGTAATTAATCTAATACTTGTTTTTGCCCTTGGCTGCTTTAATAGAACCTGTGGTGGAATTGTTTCACAAGTGGTACAGTTATGTCCCAAACATAGTACATTACCTAAATTGTTTTGTACTAGCTGAAAACACTTTTGTTAATGAAAGTTGGATCCCTGAATTCTCACGACACATTTTTCATCATCTCAGTGCAGATTTTATTTCCTAAATAGCACAAGAGTGCCTAAACATTCAGCTCTTTAATTATATCATTCAGAGCACTGATTCTCTTGTATTTGTATTTTTCATGTGTATTTCTTATGTTCAGGGGCAGCTTTCCAAACTGCAGTACAACCAAATAACCTTGGCTTGTGAATCGAACTTTTTCATGTGACTGGTTCCTTTTCATATGGAGTTGACATAATTTGACTGAAAATCAAAGTGACTTTCAAATCGTTCTATCTCTCATTAGTCTGTTTCATTCTGTGCACTGGAGTTTCATACCAGTATCACAAGGTTCAGAGCACTCCTTTTCTTTCTGCTCTGTGGTATTATACTAAGGACAAGAAAAGGGTTTTTTTCCCTTTCATAGGAAGCTGAGAGTAATTACTGTTATGCCCAAATCCAACATCAACCCATCATTCACCAAAATTCAAGGCATATTTATTTCTCTCATCTAGATGCAAAAGTTTTTTCTTCTTGAAGATAGTGGTAGAGGCAATGATGATTTATCCTGCAGAGCTGCAGAGAATCTGGCTAGTGTGATAATAAAGTCTACAGAGGACGCAGTGCTTCTTGTTGCTTTTGAGAGATGGTTAGAGATTTACTCATTGACCTCTTCAAGCATTAAGGGGAAAGGGTTGCTAAAAGTTATTGAACTCCTGCTCACTTTGAGGGCATGATCTTGGAGAGTTCTTAGCAGCATATGTCAGACACAGTTTGTCTACTCCTGTCCAAAGTGATTAGCTAACACTAATCACAATTCTCAGTTGGATAAAAACAATTAAAGGATTTGGGTAGAGAAGTGAAAACTTGCAAACTCTTACAATTAATTCAGAGAAGAGAGGTGGTGGTGCAAGAAACTTATGGCTTATTCAAACTCTTTCTCATAATATTAAACTGAATGCTGCATCTGAACCTAATCCATTTAAAATATAAAGTTGTTTAATGACATTTTGTTCTTTTTTTTCCACAGCAATATACAATTTCAAAGCTACCCAAGTGCCCCAGATATCACTACAGATTGGGGATGTGGTTCATATATCGGAAGATCATGAAGGTAAAAATGAAAAATATACAGTACTTTTCATATTGTTACACCTTTGCTTCATCAACTTGAGTTTGGGGTTGCATAAAAGATGACATGATTTTTTTCTCCTCAAACCATGGCTTTCTTGTTGTTAAATACTGTACATGTGAGGTGAATTATAATAGTCTCATTATTCTTTAAGCTAAAATTGTAGTGTGACTCTTTGAATGTGGAGTATAAGTAAAGCTAACTCATATAAGGACCATTTAATGGAGATTCATTGGAATTGCAAATGTATTTGTCACACCCAAAGGATTTTGAGTAGGGTGGACACTATTCAGGTGAAGTCCAGCTAATATCTGAAAGTCTATGATGAAGAATATAACTTACAGGCAATCTTTGACTTATGACCAATCATTTAGCAACTGTTCAAAATTAAGATGGTGTTGTACAAAGAGGCTTACAACTTGTTCCTGAAATTACAGCCATTTCAGCAATCCTACAGTCACATGATAAAAACGTAAGTGCTTGGCAGCCTGCACATACTTACAACTCTCCCTACCTACTCCCCCCCCATCTCAGCCACCCATCCAGCTTACTGGTGTAAACGAAACTTCACAACCCAGAGAAAATCACTGTTCAAGTGAAGCTGCTGGGGCCTGGGAAGACTCACAGCTCACCTGGCCTGCCAAGCCACACAAAGCATCTGAGTTACCTTTGCCTTGTGAAAATCACCACAAGCAATCCAAACTTTCATATTACATAAGTGTAATGTTAACATTACATGTTATATACAGTGTATATGTACACAGTATAATGTAACATTGTGATAATTACTAATTTAGAATTAGAATTCAAAAGAGAAGTTCTGGAGCAGTGTTGCTACTGAAAATTATCAAAATAGTACAGCACAGATATAGATGATAGATAGATAGATAGATAGATAGATAGATAGATAGATAGATAGATGGATGGATGGATGGATGGATGGATGGATGGATGGATGGATGGATGGATGGATGGATGGACGGACGGACAGACAGACAGACAGACAGACAGTCAGACAGATAGATAAATAGATAAATAGATAGATAGAATAAAGTGGCTTATCTATTTTTTACCAGAAGAGGTCTCTCTGGAACTACAATATTGATCTAAATCATTAGAAAATTAAATTCTCACAAAGAATTAGATACCGTAATAAGTGCAAAATGACCATCTGTAGGCAACATCACTATATCTGCATCTTTACCTGTAGGTCTCCCTATCCCTTGCCTGTATGTACTGTATGCGATGTAGGCTGGAGAAGAGCACTGATTATGCAAACATACCATTGTCTGATCTGTTATAGAAATTATTTCAAACTGTTCTAATTTAGTATTTCTTTCCTATCTTATTCAAAATCTTGATAGGCTTCACCAATTGCAGAAGTCTCTTTAGTTTCTGCTTTTCATGATTTTGTCTCTATTGTGATAAATGCATATGAGCCTCAAAATTAGGAAAATACAAAGAACTGATGCTGAGAACGAGGTTGAATGGGTTGAGGGCTTCAATTATCCTCAGCTACACTACAACTTCTTAACTTATAATATTCATCATTAATACTTGAACAATTGGCTCTCGCCTCATAATCAGGAGGCTGTCAGTTCGATCCTAGGTAGAGGCTAATATTTGGAATAGACTCTCCTGCTCGAGCTGGAGTTGGACTAGATGACCTCCAAGGTCCCTTCCAAACTCTGTTATTCTATGTCTAATTTCAGATATCAATTATTAATGCTCCTCATTGTAACTATACAGCCACGGAACAATTGGGAGTCAGTTTCTTAATTTGAAAATATTTAGAAAGTTTTCTTTCCCTTCTTCCTGTGAAGAACAGTGGGAATTCAAGTCGGCTATAAATAAAGATGCTTGCAGCAGATAGGTGAACAATGGAATTGACATTCATGAAATGCAGCCACCACTGCAAACTTAAATCTCTTTGGAAGGTAAGAAGGAAGCCAGGGCTATCAGTAACTAGTGAGAAAGGTATTGATGGATCAGGACATCTAAGATCAGCAATACCAAGCTTCACATTTCTAGTGGAGGAGAGAGAGAGGGAATGAATTATTGTCTTCAAACTTCCAATTGGTGCTTCTGCTAGGCATCTGGCTGTCCATGTGGGCTGGGGAAAAAGAAAAGATGCAGGATTGCATAGCTTTTTGTTTAATTCAGCTTTGAGGTTCTTCTGATCATTTTATATGTCAAGAAATCACATATCAGCATTCTGCAACTGGACACTGTCCAGATGTACTGATTTGCAACTTCCAGAACTTCCAGCTACCGGACTCAGGGATATAGGAATTTCTGGAAGCTCCATGAAACATTTTCCAGTATTTTTGGATTATAACTCTACATGATCTTCCATAGCTTTGGAACAAATACAATCTAGTGTCCATATACTTGGAAAACATAGATATGATTTTTCCTTGCTTTAACAAAGCAAAAACCAAGCAAAATTAGCATGATTATTATTAGCATATGGTGTTGTTACATTAGTCAGGAGATTGCAATGCTAACGCATGATAGTAGTTTGACTTCCAATGACACATCTTTCCATATGGATAAATGCAATAGTCCAGTTGGATAACTGGGAAACATAGCTTCCACAAACATAAATCTGTGCTGGTTATTGAATTCTTTTGAATGCCAGAGGTAAAATCTAACCTTTATTTGGTTTTCAACAACCCTGAAATATGACATCCAATCTTGGAGAATTACTACTTATTTAAATTCAGAATAGATTTGGATGTAGCTATAGATCATTGCAATCTTTACCATTTTCTTGCAACTTTTCTAGGAAAGGAATGTTCGGGGAAACGTACAAGTTAAACCATTCATTTGGTCCACAATGCAGTGCCATAGGCAATCATGGGTACATTTCGCTTTTTTCATGTTACACATTTGCTCAGCAAGCTACACTGTCTTCCAGTTTGTTTCTTGGTGCAATTCAAGGTGCTATTTATCACTAAGAAAGCTGTACATAGCATGGAGCCAGAATATTTGAATGACAGTTTTGATCCCATTGTATCTACTCATCACATAGGCTGGACCAAACGAGCATTCTTCAATTCATCTATTAGTGATTGTCATTGAATAGGACCTAGGAAATAGTTCTTTTCTGTAGATGCCTCTGCCACCTGGAAAACCATACAGTACTGCTATGGTTCAGCTCAGCCTGACTCTGCTGGGTTTTTTTAAAACAGGCATCAGGGTCAGAGGAACAATCAAGCCATGCTATTGGTATATGGTTGTCTTTGGAAGTCACTTTGTGTTGATCAGTTAACCAATTAGGAAGGATGTTTTTAATTTTTATTTATTAAAATGTGCATGTATTTATATTGTATTCCTGTTTGACACCTAGAACTAAATTGGTAAGATGAGTAGATGAATTAATGAAAGAATGTGTGAAGGAAGGAAGAAAGGAAGGAAGGGATGAATGAATAAATTTGTAACCATAGCAAGGAAGAATGATCAAGTATTTTAATAGATAGGCTAGGTTTTTTTCTCAACTATATAGTGGGATTGTGCTGTTTTCAGTGACACTTAGTCCCATGGTAGTACTTGTAGAATAACTGTTATATAGCAGAAACTGTGTTGAGAGGACACAATCTAATATAATGATATGGCTCTGTTTTGAATTATAGATTGGTACAGGGGATACTTGGTCAGACATAAAGAAACTGAGGTGAGTTTGTCCTATTATCATCATCATCATTATTACTGAAGTATAAGAGTTGCAACTTCCTTTTTCTCTTTTGTACAGAGGCAAATAGTAAGGAGAGAATTATCTACTGTATAGAACAATTTTATATATTGATATTCTAAAACAAACCCCACTGATTTGTAGGCACGTACAGGATTACAATCTTCATGTGTTTTGACTGGGCAATATTTAAATAAGCAATTCATTTATTTGACTTTTTTTTTTTTGCTTTCCTTCAAGGAGCTTAAGTTTTTCAGTATTAACAATATTTAATTTATTTTAACCAAGATTAACATTAATTTAGGAAGTCTTTACACATTACCTATCAAGATATTAAGTCTGGATTTGAATGAAATTCAAGTTTTTAGATTAACTCCTGATCACAGGAAATACATTGATTGGAAATATTATATGCTATACCTAAATACATGGCTCTCAAATGACTACGAAAGAATAAAGAAAGGAAAGAACTTTACTTAAGCTAAATTATTTTGCATAACATCAACAAACTTTCTAAGATCAATTTTGGATGTAAGATATCAACAGAGGCTGAAAAGAGTGGACTTACTTCACAACTAAGTCCATCTACATTATATTATAATAGGCTCTTTAACGTAGTAAAAAAGATTCATTATCCAATATTATTTACTATCATTGGCAGGCATTCTTCTTATCACATCCTTGATCTTTTCAAAAGGAAAAATCAGAGAATGCATTTGGGATGTTCAGCATGTGTTGTTGGGGTGTATGTATCATTTGGCCAGGCATGATCAAAGATCGGTGGCAAAATAAGTTAGGTTACTAGGGGCAGTGCTCAATGAGTAGTGCTCTTTTGTAAACCTGGCAAAGTTAGGAACATTATAATAATACTTTAATTCAATCTTGTAGTTAAATTACTGAAGTATCATAGCTTCACCAGAGTTGCCTTTTAAATGTCTACTTGCATAACACTGACTTTTCAACTGTTCAAGGAAGATATATTTTGGGAAATATAACAGCTGTATTTTTCCCTTCAATTCTAACAGGGAATATTTCCAAAATCTTTTATCCACATCAAAGAAATTGCTGCTGAGAAGAAAAGGTATTATAGATAACATACATTTGCTAGATATCTTATTTTGGGAAACTAAGAACACAATGTCTTTCTGTTGTTATAAAGGCCCGGTCCCACTGGCCGACAGACGCAAAATGTATGCATAAAGGACACAGCGGACGAGCAAAATTTCGGGGGTGGCTCCATCCGTTGTCATCCGCTCCAAAAAGTGGCAAAAAATTGCATAAACAGAATGGAAAAGAACGGAAAAGAACAGACGTGGGTAGTATGTAGCGAGGATGTTAAACGGATGTTCATAGGAAGCCTAGCGGATGGAAGCAGATGACACCTCCGAAGGGGCTCCAGGGGATAATTTCAAAGCGGACGCATAGCGGATGAAGCGGATGCCTAAAGGAAAGAAAGGGGATGCCGCGCGGATGTATATCGGATGCAAACCGTTCACTGCGCATCCTTTCTATTTCCGTGCTACTAACGCTGTGTAGACATTCCGTGTACCTTTTGTTTCCTCCCTCTTTCCGTTTTCAGCTGCAGTGGATGTGAGTTGCAAGGATGCCCAGAGGATGCAGAGAGGATACAGTGGATGTTTAACGGATGATAAACGGACATAAAACGTTTGTTGTTCGTATGTCACGGATTTACATTGTACACAGCGGAAAGTTCATCCGTTCACAAAGTTTTGTGTAGCTCAAAACTTCTTGCGCGGATGAAATCGCAGTGGACGGATGCTTGACGGATAGAGCATACGAAACACGTATGCAATGAGTACGCAACAGATGCATAGCGTTTTCCAATGGATGGCAAGTTTTTTTTTAACGTTTTACATCCTCTTTGCATCTGTAATTGCAGTGAGACCGGGCCTTAACGCATGGTAGCAAAACTGGAAAGGCTCTTCCTATTGTTTAATGCTGAATGTTCAGATTAAAACTATTGTCTTTGAAAGACCTACAAAAGTCTATCTGAAGAGTAGCTGGAGTAGTGCTGTTTTATGTGAATTTTCCATCTAACCTAAATACATAATTTTTATATGAATTCCACTTTTAGATGTAGATAAAATGTCATACCTTAATTGTGATAAAAAACCCCACACAATTAAAAATGACCCTCAATGAAACAGACTTTTATCATGAAATATATTTACCCATGGTTAGCAAGCCATGTATCATGCTCATTCAATTGGTCAAGTGAAAACAAACCACATTTTTATCTAATAGGATGGCTTGATTCATATAAGTTGTTAGGATATAAAGTGATTTGATTAACATTTTCTTACCCATTGTTTGTTTTTAAACCATGTTTTATAGTTTAGCTTATTGAGTGAATGGAGTCTATGTTTGCAGAACAGTAATTAGTAGACAGTCATTTGTCTATCCTGATCATGTTTGGCAGACATGGTCCATCCTGACTGTGTTTGGAAGTCCAAAAAGCATGAGAAAGTATTTAAAAATCTTGTGGTTAGGTATAGGTAATCAGTAGTCCAGGATTACAATGTTTTCATTTAAATCTATCTCTTCTACATCTTTTCTGATCTCATTCTTTCATCTCCTTCTGCTATTGCTCAGCACTGCATTTACAAGCAAATATTCATGAGATATATGGAACATCGAGTATAAACTGGCCTAAAGACCAGAGAAGCCTGTATGAGAGTCAATTTAGGATTGTCTGTCTCAAATATCTATGTGAGATGTTTATTATGTGAGATGTTTAATTATGAACTCAGCAATCATAGCTGACAGTTCCACTTCTAATTTTCCCTCAGCCTGCTGATCACATGTATAATGTTAAATTGTATTATTTATCCCTTGGCTCAGAAATGCAGAAAATGTAATACCTGCTGAGATTCCATTGGTACAAGAGGTTACCAGCACATTATGGGAATGGGGTAACATTTGGAAGCAATTGTATGTGGTGAGTTATTCTTCCTTTCTTGCAGAAAAATGTTATGACTGCTGGGAAGAAGCTTTAGTTGCATTAAGTGCCATGTCAATGGGCTTAGTTATCCACCAAGCCAATGTCTTTTGCATTTAATTTTATGAATATATAATTGCTATGAAAGTGCTGGTAAAGAAGAAATCCCTTCATTGCAAAACTTAGCTTCAATTATTTAAGAACTTGTTGTGTAATTCCACTTCTGAGTGTTATGTTATTTCAACCTTTGAATGATCTTTAATGCACCATGCACAAATGCACTGTTAAGAGAAAGTGAAAGCTCTGGGTGATTTAGAACCTATGGCTTTTGCTTATGCAGAAAAACTGCTCTTATATTATTTCTAAACAGCTGACTGGCTTCTTTTTTAATGCACTGCGTAACCTGTCCAATTTTAAGAAAATGAATTTTGGGCACCCAAGGATCACACCAGTACAAAGTTTATTTTGAATAAAGGAGAGACCATTTCAAAAAAGAAGAAAACTTCCAGTGTATTTGCTATTGAGCTTCCATGTTCAATATATGGATGAAAATAATGAGAATAGGTCAAAGTAAACCACAGTTAAGCTGAAGAGCAAAAACCTAGAATATATCTTGAATTCATCCGGAAAGGGTCCAGAACATTTTGGCAATCCCTACTGTTTCTTCAACATAAACAACCGATTGGTAATTGATTATACTTCAACAAAAGATTCCAGAGGTAGTAGATTAATTTAAAAAGCACCCGACTAGCTTTTTAGTAGATCTCCAAGGAAGCAGAAGAGCCAGGTGGATCAGAAGGAATTATTGGAAACCTGGCACAACTTAGAGCAGTTGCTTCATTTTCTCTGTCGTAGAGCTGGAGGCATGCAAACAATTTTTTAATTAGGGGAAAAATGTCATTGCTGTGAAAGGAAGGATATTCTAAAATGACTAGAGAGGTAGGTTCCTATGTCATGTTCAGAAAACTATAATCCTTCTGCGGGAGTGCTAAGTTTTGGTTTATGCCAGCTTTTTCTATTATGCAATCATGCTTATGGTTTTACGTCTGTTTTGCAACAGTCCACCCTACCTTCAGTCACAATAAAGCACTAAGCATTTTCAACATAAATGAAAGTTTGTGTTTTAAATATCTATTATATTTTGATCCCCAGGGTTTTTTAGATTGGGAAAATAGGATCACTTCCACTTAGAGAAAATATACTGGTTCTGCTGTCATACAGGGGTTGCTTGACCACAGTGAGAAAGGGCAATTGAAATCTTAAATAAGCTGAAGTCTGAATTGTTTTCTCTTTCAGGCAAATAAAAAGGAGCACTTCCGGCAGGTACAAGTGATGATGTGCGAGTTAATGGAGTGGAGATCACAGCTCCTCTCGGGGACATTGCCCAAAGATGAACTAAAAGAACTGAAACAAAAGGTCACTTCCAAAATCGATTATGGCAACAAGTAAGTTCTGATGTTACTATCAATTTATTTTTGAAAGGGAATTACCTTGGGCAGATTGCAAACTGAGATTCCTTAGCATTGCTTTTAAGAACACTATAATGCTATATATTATATGCACAGGTACAGTATAGATGGTACCTAGTTCAATAGTAGTAACTATGAGAGGGATCTTGGAGTCCTAGTAGACAATCACTTAAATATAAGCCAGCAGTGTGTTGCAGCTGCTAAAAAAGATAACACAATTCTAGGCTGCATTAATAGAGGAATAGAATCAAGATTACATAAAGTGTTAATACACTTTATCTCTTGGTAAGGCACACTTGGAATACTGCATCCAGTTTGGTCAACAAAAAAAACAAAACGTTGTGACTCTAGAAATAGTGCAGAGAAGAGCAACAAAGATGATTAGGGGACTGGAGGCTAAAACATATAAAGAACAGCTCCTGGAATTGGGTATGTCTACTTTAATGAAAAGAAGGACTTGGGATAGCATGATAGCAGTGTTCCAATATCTCAGGGGTTGCCACAAAGAAGAGGGAGTCAAGCTATTCTCTACAGCATCTGAGGGCAGGACAAGAAGCAATGGATGGAAACTAATCAAAGAGAGAAGCAACCAAGAACTAAGAAGAAATGTCCCAATAGTTAGAAATTAATCAATGGAACAACTTGCCTCCAGAAGTTGTGGATGCTCCATCATTGGAGGTTTTGTAGAAGAGATTGGACAACCATTTGTCTGAAATGGTGTAGGGGGTTGACTAGAAGACCTCCAATATCTTCTCTTCTCTTCTCTTCTCTTCTCTTCTCTTCTCTTCTCTTCTC
>BLBF01000003.1:96365617-96376332 GCA_015471245.1 Laticauda colubrina | reverse complement strand
TCTTCTCTTCTCTTCTCTTCTCTTCTCTTCTCTTCTCTTCTCCTTTCCCCTCCTCTCCTCTCCTCTCCTCTCCTCCATTCCATTTTCCAGCCAGGAATTTTAGTAGAATGCTAAAAAGACATTCTAAATGTCTGGTTGTCATAACTGTCACTTACAAGTTACCTTTGTTATAGACCTAACATAAGGTCTCCCTCAGGTCAAACTTAACTTCTGATGACCTTATCGATCCATTTGTGTACTTTCCTTCACAAAGACACAAAAGTCATTTGTCACTGCCTTCTTCTGAGATTTTTTTTTCCCAATTTCCCATTCTGGTCTAATTTTTGGATTTTCTGGTGTTCTCCAATCATATACTAAGCAACTCTATTTAGCTTGTCTAAAATCAGATGTTTACTGCTGCCTGCTCTATATTGCATATCATTATTTTCTTCTAAGACAAGTTGCTTAAAAAAAGTTATCAAAGTGCTCAGCAGAAAAACTGATTTTATGGTGCTTATTTATTACATTGTCTCCTTCTCCTTACTGATTTGACTTTTTAGGATATTAATACTTGGGTTTTTTTTGTTTGGATCTTGATCTTCTTTTACTTTTTTATTATTTCTTTGCCACCACAAGTCACAACTTGTGTATGGGATGTGATATGCATATAGGAAAAATGTTACATCTGTTAGACTGCATTCCAAAACAACCATGGAGAAAAACATAATGTGGCTGATAAATATTTCATATTCAAAGCTTATCTAAAAGAGAAGCAAAATAAAGTGGTTGGGTTTGGATGTTCTAGAATAAGATAGGCTATTGAATAGAGAGGGGATCTTAGATTTTTCATTTGCATTTCATCTAAACAAAAAAAATAAGAAAACACATAAGTATCCTTATTTTATATTAGGCAAATTTGGAACGAGTTTTCAAAAAGTATTTTAGGGAATTTTTTAAAGTTGCTTTTGCAAAATGCAGGATTTTTTTTTACATCTACCATTTTAGATTTATGCATAGCATTGTTTAAGTGTTGTTTAAGGTTTAAAAGATGAAAAACGTTTGAAGCAGTAAGTCATATAAAAAGTAGGAAGATACACAAAATACAAGCAGATTCTTAAAGGATCTCAAAGAAATGAAAGTATGATTCTACTTCATCAAATGGAAATGGTTAATACAAATATAGAAAGGCAAAAAACCCCACCCCTTGATCAAAAGAACAAGCTGACAACTCCATCAGCTGCTAGGAACTTCTGACAAGACTTAAATGGCTCAGCAGCAAGGAGCACCCTATGCAGACATACACAGTATCTTTCTAGCCTAAGTCTTTGCAGCAGTTCTTATACTTTACAAAGCATTCTATCATGTTGTCATTCTACATGTTCCAGTGCAAAGTGAAGAGTATAAACAAAGCTAAGGTAAATGGAAGGCAAAGAAATATCATCTGGACTTTCAACATACTGCCCCTTAATCAGGTCAGAATGATGCCATTTTTGCAATTTTTAAGATATTAAAAATTAATATCTTAATAAAAATAGTTGTTTGGAGATAGAGGAGAGTTTGAAGGTAAACAGGCTAGATTATTGACTGTTTTATCTTGTTTTGTCTTAATTTCAAGGGAAACACCCAAAAGGCATAGCTGCTCTTCAGGTGCAGATAATAACTCCACAGAAGTAGGAAGAGAAAGATTTATCAATCTAGTTTTGGAATTTCCATGACACATTGTACCATCAGTAAAAATGTTGGCTGGTTTCACTCAAACAAAATGGGATTGGCCGATTTGTGACTCAGCATATTGTATACACTCAGCTAAAGGATTGAAAGTTCTGCATTTCATCATTGCAAGCTACAATTACTTAGACTTCTCAAAAATTGTTTCTTTCATTGCAAAATCATAGATGTTAATCATATTTATGTTTCATCCAGGGCAGTGGTGGGATTCAAATTTTTTTACTACCGGTTCTGTGGGCGTGGCTTGGTGGGTGTGGCAGAGGAAGGATACTGTAAAATCTCCAGTCAGAGGGGGTATTTGGCAGTTCTCCAAATTCCTCAAAATTTCCACTACTAGTTCTCCAGAACTGGTCAGAACTTGCTGAATACCACCTCTGATCCAGGGTACCATTATGCAGATTGTGTTTTCAAAGGAGATTGTATCCTCATGAGTATTATATGATCTGTTAACATACTGTTTGGTTTTGCGGAATGTCTTAATTTTTAAACCACACCTCAGAGATAAACAAATTTCAACAAGATTTCAAACAACTTGAATGAAACCTAAGATATTTGTAGTGTGATGTCCATTTGAAACTGAAGGATGGCCTTTAATGTTGCAGATGGCACTTTCCATTTATATTTACAGGATTCTAGAGCTGGACCTGATTGTTAGAGATGAAGATGGCAATATTTTGGATCCTGACAAAACCAGTGTCATTAGTCTCTTCCACGCACATACAGAAGCTACAAAAAAAATCACAGAAAGAATTAAAGAAGAAATGGTATGGGATTTGCATTCCATCTTTCTACTTTCAAACAGAACTTTCCTTGTTTATTCCCATGAAGGACTCATCTGTAAAAGCATCAGGAGCAGCTTAGCAATCACTTCCCCTGCCTGATTCAGTATGCATATTAAAAATATTTCTTCACACCAAGTATTTATTCTGAATTCCCAGCTTTTTTAAAATGTTGATTTCAATCCAATCAGTAAACCAATAACATAATTTAGACTTCTAATTAACACACACATTGGGGAAGACCAAAAAGCCAAAACAAGCTTTTTTTAAAAAAAGTCAGATATACCTTACCTGGTCTTAAAAAACAATGTGCATTGGTAAATCTTTGTAAAAATGACAAGGGGATTAAATTTAAAAGGAAGGACAAGGCCTTTCTTATTATCCATGTCTTTAAGCTTTAAGTCAAACAAAGTTTGTATGAAGAAAGTGAGCAGCACACTGATCCAGGTTTTCTAAAAGCTCGTAACTTATACTACATCCTGTGCTAGCAAAGTAGTTGTTCTTGATGTTATCAAGATATAGATACAACTCTATTATTCTGTATTCCTATTGAAGCACCAGGTTCCTATGATTATCATGATGGTAGTAACAATTGTGCATCGTGAGCAATTCCAGACTGTTTTCAGATAACCAGGTCTGCTGGGACATGATAAGTTTAAGCACACTATTTCCTGAACAGACCTTTTTTTTGTGTGGGATCTTTATCTAACTTTTAGCTGAGTGGAAAAGAGTATCTGTCCTTTGTAAAGAGTCAGTTTTCCCTGAAAATTAATGCTAAATTTGCTTAAACGTATAACCAGTGAACAATGCTACATATTTAAAAATCAGTAGCGCATAAAAAGTTACAGTGGTACCATGTCATAACCATTGTGTGACCAAGATCTACAATACAAAGTAGGGATGAAGAAGAACAATTATACCAGTTTCCTTTTTGCTATCACAATCTTTTCATACATGGCTAGGATATTCAGGTGAAGATCATATTTTGGGAAATGTGAATGTGAATTTATTGTAATAATTCAACAACTATATGTTTTTCACACTGTTCCTGACCACAAAGATGTGATGTAGCATTAACATATTTTTTTTAAATTAAATTTGTTTATCAAGTTCTTTTGCTGTTTTTCCAATAACATCTCTTTCTCTTATTTGTTGTTGGTTGTCAGTCAAAAGATGAGCCTATATATGGAACTTTCTGCCGAAATACTTCATCCCCCACTCACAGCCTTTATGTCTTTGTAAGAAATTTTGTCTGCAAAATAGGAGAAGATGCTGAACTTTTCATGTCCCTCTATGATCCCCATAAGCATACAGTGATAAGGTATGCCAATTTTTCTTCCACTGATGCACAGTGTCCATTTTCCTAAAAAACTTAAACCTGTGTGTTGGATTATAAATGTGTGGATTATGACATTCTCTTGTGGTTTGGATGAATTTAGGTTTAAACATACACAGTTTATGAACAGGCATATTTATATTAATGACTGATTTGGTAAGACATCAGAATGACTTATGGGTAGCCTAGGTTTGCATCAAAGCCTGAATTATTTTAATAGGTTAATGAAGCTGCTTGTCTCTTTACATAATTATTAACCATTGTCTCAGACTTTCCCCATTGCTCTGGGTTTAGTCAAGCATAATGACTGAAGTTGCAGGAGCTGAAATTTGAAACTTAGTTGGCAGAATTTTCAATGATGCACTTAATATAATTTAAAATTGCATGTCAATATCTTCTTATACAGTGCTATTTCATTGTGATAATCTGAGTTTATACAATGTTTATTTTTCCACAGTGAAAATTATTTGGTGAGGTGGGGGAGCAAAGGTTTTGTCAAAGAAGTTGACAATTTCAACAATCTTAAAGTGGTTTTCACTGTGAGTAGTTTTTCCTTTCACTCCAACCACCCATACTACCTGTACATTTTTTGGAAAACTTGCAGAATCAAGTATTTCTAAACTGCCATAGGAAACAGAATTAGCATAATTCTGCTAAGTGATCTCACTTCATTCATTCTCTCTCTATGGCTAACTGTGCATATAATACAAAGGCATTATGTGTTTTTGACTTGTGCAAACTCAGCTATTGTGTCTTATGTGAAAAGATAACTTATTTTTAATAAGTTATCTTTTGAAAAGATAACTTATTTTTATGAAAAGATGAAAAGATAACTTATTTTTATAAGGATTTTGTTTTTAATTTTTTGAGCAGTATTGTGAAATAGATATGGTCCTTCTCTTTGAAAAATTACTGAATGAATCATAAAACTAAGTTTTTCAAATAAATTATGTGGGGGAGAAACATATCTGTAAGAATAAATGTAGTGTTTGGCTAGACTGACTTAATCCTGAAACCATGAGGATAGATTGTGGTTGTCAATTTGAAATAACTGATCCATGGTTATGGCTTTTATCTAGCTATATTTGAGAAACATTAATATTGTGGTACAAGAAAAATTATCATATTATACACAGATGTTATGCTAAATACAACAGATGACTAAGTCAGTAAGTCACTGAAACATATAAATTATATTCTAATTACCTGAGAACTTCTGGGGAAGAAATGGCAAGCTGAAGACAACCACTAAAAGCAGAGCTGAATAGATCAGGAATTTGATGATTGACTCAAGTAAAAAAAGAACTGGTGATGGATCAGCAATTTGCAGTTCCCCAGAAAAAGGAAGAGAACAGAGGTGGTCCACAAGTGTTCCAGGCAGTTGTTTCTCGCATGGAGGGAAAAAACTAAGCGCAAATTTAAAAATTACACATATTATTTCTTTGGAATGAACTTTGGCATGGGAAAGTTAAAAAAATGAACAAAGAGTTCAGATGGATTGGAAATAAGATTTCAAACGAATTGTAAGAATTTTTCACAGGGAGAAATAATTTTGCTTTGAATTATAGAAATATAGAAAATATAGAAAAAGATACTTCGCTGGAAAACAAATAAAACTGGATGATGTCTTAATAATGAAAAGGATACACAAATAATGTAAAAGAGTGACCTGAATAATTTTCCTATATATTACTAAAGTCTTATTGAAGCTTTGAAGAATTTTGTAAGAAGGAACAAAGAAAAATTAAAAGAAATCAAGTTCAAGGACATTATTTGAAAGAAATAAAGTTCAAAATTCTTGAAAGGAGGGAATATAAAGTTGGTTTGTTTGACCAAAGTTAAAATAGATATGTTGTTATCTGTGGTAACCCTTAATCAATTGTTTTTTCTCATCAGAACAGAAAAACTAGGCTTTAAGGATTTGTTTACAGAAAAGAGATGGGAGATGAAAAAAAAAGATAATTTGTCATATGTTAAGTAAAAGTAATAAAATTGTCTATTATGTGCTAAAGGATGAAATCTTTTTTTATTTTTTATTTTTCTTGACTATATTGTTATTTTTCTATTTATTATTTTCTGCAGATTCTGTTTCATTCATGTTGCTTAAATCAGTTGGTGGTGAAACAACATTTTTCTGTTGTTATTGTTATATTATTACATCAGTATTAGCCCAGAAAATGCTGATATTTGGATAGTTTTTAACTGTCAGTCTGTCAATTGAATTTTGCTGTTATTTATCTCAGGATCTTGGAAACAAAGATCTTGGAAGGGATCGAATTTATTTGATCTGTCAAATCGTACGAATTGGAAAAATGGATCTCAAAGATTCTAACACCAAAAAATATACTCAGGGCATAAGAAGGCCTTTTGGAGTGGCAGGTAAGGCAAAGAATGGACAGGATCCAAAAAGCCTTCACAGTCTTTAATACAATTCCACCTATGCCTATGTGAGTTTAGCGTCACTTTCTTCTTAAAGCCCCATCATCTTCCACATTACCATTGTCCTTGAATATTGAAGTCCCAGTCAATGTGAGCTGATAGTACTTGATATACAGTTTTACCAAAATCATGGAATTTAAAACATTTTCACTGCTAACAAGCATGTAAAAATAAGCTTTGGCATTAGATACATAGGATTCTGGTTGTGTAATTGGACTTGGCCTTCTGTTCTCTCACCCTCAGCACTGACATCTTTTGTATACTGATATATATCCATAGAGATTTATGAAGCTATATTGATATTTCAACCTTTAATGATATCAGTTAAACATTACTGAAACAATTCTGAAGAAAATATTGAACATGTAGCTTAGAAGTGTTCTTTTGTGTGATCACAAGAGAAGTCAAAACATGAACGTCTGTCAAAGCAAAGATCCCTTCCTAAATTTGTTCCAAGTGACATAACTGAAATGTTCTTTCAGATGTTCTTGAAAAAAAATCAATGAAATAGGTGGCTGATCAAAGAATGGTGGATTTTATTTTACGTTAGCAGCATGAGAGAACAAGACACAGTATTTCATGTGATGCAGAAGATGTACAATAATATTTTCTTTCCCAATGAGATCCAGATATGCTAAATTTAAAATTTCAATCATTATAACCAGCAAATTCTAATGATCATTCTGGATAAGAAAATTGAAGAAATTTATAATCCAGATCACCTGGAAAACAGCAGGTTAAGGAAGAATGGTAGGACAAGATAAGAACTCCAAATAATCTGCCCACCTTTGCATTATGTCATTAATATTTTAAATGGGGAATAAAAAATAATACCAGAATGCAGGCAAGCAAAATTGGAATACTAATGCATTATTAAGCAAGCATATCAAATCAGCTGTGTCAGCTCCAACTCTAAATTAATTCCTATTTACTTAGGGCTTTTATAGTTATTGGCAGTTTTTCACTGATGTGTAAATAAGTAATGGATGATGCCGAAAGTTGGGAAGAAATCATTGAATTTTTCCATATACTGTTTTCTCAGGCAGATATCAGTTTTTTAATAGGAGCAACACTTCCTCAAATACATGCTATCAACACAGCAAAGTTCTTTGTGATGTATTTGTGCGCCTATATTTTATTAGATTTAAAATTTGCTTTGGAGAAAAACAATTAAAAAAATTCATATATATATATATATATATATATATATATATATATTTGTTTTTTTAAGTTATCGCGGGTACTTACATGTGTGCTGTTCAGCTTCCTTCGGGTATTATCCCACGTCATTGTAGTTCTGTTAAAGTTGTAGCAACGTTTCAGCAGAATCTCATCTGCCATCATCAGGCTTCTGTATGGATGTGGGTCTTACAGCTCCTGGTTTTAAATTTGAGGCTGGTCCATTTTGATTGGTTGGGAGCCTGGACCTGTTTCATTGGACTTGGAGTTTGATTGATTGGTGTTCCTGGTTTCTTCTGTCTGTTTTGTGGCTTTGATTGGCTGGCAACAGTCTGTTCTTGTGTTGGAGGCTTTTAGTGCAGCTTGGCTCCGTGTGAAGGGACGGCTGCTCTTCATTAGCAAGCTGGGTTTCACCTGGGTGCCTGGTGGGGGGGTTAGGTTGGAGCTATCAGAGGGAGTCTGTTTTTGCCCAGGTGTTTGCCTGGCTTGTGGCATGGAGATCTTTCTATTTGAGAGTGCAGGCTTCCAAATGATTGACAGTCTGGTGGAATCATCTCTTCTATTCATGCTGTCAGGTCTTTTTTCAATCTCTATGGCTTCTCTGATGATTCTGTGGCTGGGGTTTTCTATAGTGGCCAGGGTTTTAGTGCCATTGAAGTTGATGTTGTGACCTGTGGTTTTCATGTGTTGGACTAGTGAGGAGGTGTGTTCCAGCTTTTTTACTGCATTTTTGTGTTCCTCTAGGCGGGTACTTATTCTTCTATTGGTCTGTCCAATGTATGTGGCCGGGCATGATGTACAGGGAATTTCGTATATGCCTTGGTTTTCCAGGTCAATTTTGTCTTTGGGGTTCCTCAGGATGGCTGCTATTTTTTTGTCTGTTTTGAAGGCAGTCTTGATGTGATGCCTGTGTAGTATCTTACTGATTTTATCTGTGGTACCTCTTATGTAGGGCAAGACAGCTGTTCCATAGATCTGTTGGTCTTCTAGGTCTCTGTTATGTCTTGGTGTGTTTTTGTGGATCAAGTTGGTGATTTTGTTTTTGTGGAAGCCATTGGCTGTCAATACTTCAGTCAGGGTGCATAGTTCAGTCTTTATATGTGTCTTGTCTGCCAGGCATTTGGTTCTGGTAATTAGTGTTTTCGCTACGGAATTTATCTGTGCTGGGTGGTGGTGGGATTGGGCGTTGAGGTAGCGGTTGGTGTGTGTTTTCTTTTGGTATATGGTGTGTCCCAGTGTGCCATCTGTTCTTTTGTAGATTAGTACATCTAGGAATGGTAGTTGTTTGTTTATTTCCGTTTCCATGGTGAACTTGATTTTGGGGTGTGTGCTGTTTAGGTGTGTTAGGAAATTGTTTAGGTTTTCTTTTCCATGGGGCCAAATCACAAATGTGTCATCGATGTATCTTAGCCATAGTTTGGGTTTGTGGGTGGCATTAGCCAGGGCTCTGGATTCGAATTCTTCCATGAACAGGTTTGCAATGACGGGTGACAGTGGTGATCCCATAGGGGCTCCTTCAATTTGCTTGTATCTTTGTCCTTTGTATATGAAATATGTGTTGGTTAGGCAGTGTTCTGTTAGTTCCATGAGGTCTTTGGCTGGTTGGTATTTATTTTTGATGATTTCAAGAGTTTCTTTTATTGGGACTTGAGTGAATAGTGAAACCACGTCGAAACTTACAAGCAGATCTTCTTTTTCCACGTGTAGATCTTTGATCATTTCTAAGAAGTGGTATGAGTTTTGTACATATGAAGCTGCGGTTTCAGCATGGGGCTGTACATATGAACTGACAGTTTTTTGGGTGCTATGGCATAATTGAATCCTTTGGATAGGACATCTGTTTCTGTTTTGTTTCTGTTTTGTATATATATGTTTTCTTAGGCTTTCGCGGGTACTTACATGTGTGCTGTTTAGCTTTCTTTGGGTATTATCCCACGTCATTGTAGTTCTGTTAAAGTTGTAGCAACGTTTCAACAGAATCTCATCTGCCATTCTCAGGCTTCTGTATAGAGTTAGTTCCTGGTTTCAAATTTGAGGCTGGTCCATTGTGATTGGTTGGGAGCCTGGATCTGTATTCATTGGACTTGGAGTTTGATTGATTGGTGTTTCTGGTTTCTTCTTTCTGTTTTGTGGCTTTGATTGGCTGGCAACACTCTGTTCTTGTGTTGGAGGCTTTCAGTGCAGCTTGGCTCCGTGTGAAGGGATGGCTGCTCTTCGTTATCAAGCTGCTATTCATTAGCAAGCTGGGTTTCACCTGGGTGCCTGGTGGGGGGGTGTTTGGGTTGGAGCTATCAGAAGGAGTCTGTTTTTGCCCAGGTGTTTGCCTGGCTTGTGGCATGGAGATCTTTCTATTTGAGAATGCAGGCTTCCAAATGATTGATAGCTAAACAGCACACACACACACACACACACACACACATATATATATATATGCTGTTTAGCTTCCTTCGGGTATTATCCCACGTCATTGTAGTTCTGTTAAAGTTGTAGCAACGTTTCAGCAGAATCTCATCTGCCATCTTCAGGCTTCTGTATAGAGTTAGTTCCTGGTTTCAAATTTGAGGCTGGTCCATTTTGATTGGCTAGGAGCCTGGGTCTGTGTTCATTGGACTTGGAGTTTGATTGATTGGTGTTTCTGGTTTCTTCTGTCTGTTTTGTGGCTTTGATTGGCTGGCAACACTCTGTTCTTGTGTTGGAGGCTTATATATATATACATATATATGTTTTCTTCGGCTTTCGCGGGTACTTACATGTGTGCTGTTTAGCTTCCTTCAGGTATTATCCCACGTCATTGTAGTTCTGCTGAAACGTTGCTACAACTTTAACAGAACTACAATGACGTGGGATAATACCCGAAGGAAGCTAAACAGCATACATACATATATATATGTATGTATGTATGTATGTATGTATGTATGCATGCATGTATCTTTGGTTATTCGGGTTTTTTCCCGCATAAAATTGGAAGTATCTAGGCGACGTTTCAATGAAGTATCATTCATCATCTTCAGGCTTGTTTCTTCGACTCTGTGCCTCCCAGAGCAATGCGAGCCTGCAGCTGCTTCTTCCTTTTAACTGCTAGTGGGGGTTTGACTTGATTGGGTGGGGGCTTGGCTGTGTTCTGATTGGCTGGGGTGTGTGTTCTGTTCAGGTGGGGGCTTGGTTGTGCTCAAGTTAGTCTTAATTGCTGGGGAAGCTGTGATCCCGCTTTTGAACCCGCTTCAAAACCCTCCAACCCATACAAGAAGCGAACTGACACCCACCATGAAGATGTG
>BLBF01000003.1:96342337-96360617 GCA_015471245.1 Laticauda colubrina | reverse complement strand
ATAACCAAAGATCCACATACAAATACCCGCGAAAACCTCAGAAAACAAATATTGCACCTCTACGGGGAGGAAACCCACCATCTGACCAGGACTTATGAAAAACTTGAAGTCCAAAGAGCTTCCATTTTATGTGACCTCACCTTCCTACGAAACTGCCGAGATCAAAATTTAATCCCCATAAGCTTCCAATTGAAATTCCACAGCAACACAGCAGCCACCAAACGCATCCTAAAAAGAACAGAATTGGCCCTTATTCGAAATGAACTTCACACAAAAAGATTCCTCCTAGACCAAATCAACAAAGAACTCCTCACACTTCACCTCAGACTAAGCAACAAGATTCACCCCTTACTTTGGGACAAATCCAAACAACTTGCTGTCTGGAGAGCTGAAACACAGACCACCTTCAAGACAGACACACATACCAACAAACTCAGAAAACTACAACAACACCAGAAACAAACTCCTCCCCCCTCACAGCCACACATGAAACAAACAGTGCACAACATCTCAGACAAGATCCTCACTGAAGCCGAAACCAATGTCCTTTCGAAAGGATTCAACTTTGCTGTCGCTCCCAAACACATCCCCACAGAAACCATCATATGCGGAGTTGAAACCAGCCTGACCAAAACCAACCCTGATGATGCTAACAGAATCAGACTCGAAATCACCAACATCCTCTGCACGAGCAAACCACCCAAAAGCAACTTATCCAAAGAAGAACAAACTGCACTACTTAACCTGAAAGAAGACACCAGCATAATAATCCTACCAGCAGACAAGGGCAATGCTACAGTGATTATGAATACATCTGACTACCAAACCAAGTTAACCAACCTACTCCAAGACCCCACATACAAACCCCTAAACACTGACCCCACCACGTACCTAGAAAAAACCACCAGATCCAAAATAAAAGCCTCCCCCATCAGCGAAGAAATCCAGCAAAGAATCATACCCAGAGAAAAATCATCCAGATGCCCTAAGCTGTATGGTCTCCCCAAGATACACAAAGAAGGAACCCCACTACGACCAATAGTCAGCTCCATAGGCTCACCTCTACAAAACTTAGCCAAATTTCTCGCCAAACAATTACAGACCTATGCAGAATCCATCAACTCACAGGTAAGGAACTCATTCCAGTTCATTGAGATCATAAAGAAACAAAACTTACAACCCAGCGACCTACTGGTGAGCTTCGATGTCATATCCCTCTTCACCCAAGTGCCTATAAAAGAAGCCTTGACAGCCATCCAAAACAAATACAACCCCCCCAAGTACATCCTAGATCTTACCAACCACTGCCTATCCAATACATACTTCACCTACAATGGACAAAAATACAAACAAATAGAAGGAGCACCCATGGGATCACCCCTCTCACCTGTCATTGCAAACCTCTACATGGAACACTTTGAAACACAAGCTCTAGAAAAATATGATCACAAACCCAAACTCTGGCTCAGATACGTAGATGACACCTTCATAATCTGGCCACACGGGAAAGAAAAACTGAACAACTTCCTCACACACCTCAACAGCCTACATCCCAAAATACAATTCACCATGGAAACAGAAGCCAACAATCAACTTCCCTTCCTAGATGTCTTAGTATACAAAAAATCCAATGGCTCCCTAGGACACACCATCTACCAGAAGAAAACACATACAAACCGCTATCTACATGCACTCTCACACCACCACCCAGCACAGATCAATTCCGTAGCCAAGACACTCATCTCCAGAACAAAATGCTTAGCCGATGAACAACACTTAAAAACCGAACTACACACTCTCACTAATGTACTTACAGCCAATGGATTTCCAAAAAAGAAGATTACCCACCTAATCCAAAAAGAAACCCCAACCAAAAGCCAAGACAGAGAACAAGAGAATGGCAAAGCCCTCCTCCCATATATAAAAGGCACTACAGACAAAATCAGCAAGATCCTCCAAAAACACAACATTAAAACAGCATTCTGCACAAACAGAAAAATATCCACCATCCTAAGAAACCCTAAAGACAAAATCGAGTTAGAAAACCAAGGAGTATACGAAATCCCTTGCACTGCCTGCCCCACCACATACATAGGACAAACTAACAGAAGAATTAGTGCATGCATTGAAGAACACAAAAACTCAATCAAAAAAGAAGAACTGACCTCTTCCCTGGTCCAACACCTCAAAGCCACAGGACATGAAATTGACTTTAAAAATACCAAAACCATCGCCAAAACCGAACACTTCAACAACAGAATAATCAGAGAAGCCATAGAGATAGAGAAACGGCCACACAGCATGAATAGACGAGATGATACCTCCCGCCTACCAACCATTTGGAAACCTGCCCTCAGTAATAAACGAGTAACTAACTTGAAGAATGACACCAGACCCACACCCGCAAGTGCCACACAAGATGCCACCACCACACTTCCACACAGAAAAAAGACTCACACCCACACAGAAGAGGAGACACGACCACGAACCAGAAACCATACTGCAGCTGCACCACTACCCACTTCAAACCCCTCTGACCCATACAAGAAGCAAACTGACACCCACCATGAAGATGTGGCACGACCACGAACACGAAGCCAAACAACAAGATCACAGCTCACCAGCTCAAATCCCCCAGTAACTAAGACTAACCTGAGCACAACCAAGCCCCCACCTAAGCAGAACACACCCCCAGCCAATCAGAACACAGCCAACCCCCCTACCAATCAGAACACAGCCAAACCCCCACCCAATCAAGTCACACCCCCACTAGCAGTTAAAAGGAAGAAGCAACTGCAAGCTCACATTACTCTGAGAAGCACAGAGCTGAAGAAACAAGCCTGAAGATGATGAATGAGACTTCATCGAAACGTTGCCTAGATACTTCCAATTCTACGCGGGAGAAAACCCGAATAACCAAAGATCCACATACAAATACCCGCGAAAACCTCAGAAAACATACACACACACACACACACACACACACACACACACACACATATATATAACTATATATAACTATATATATATATATATATAGTTATAGTTATAGTTGTCATAGTTATATATTGTCATAGTTATATATAGTTATAGTTAGACATATTATTCTAACTTGGACAGAAGTTATACTTGTTCCTGTTTTCAAGCTATGATAGTTTTTTGTTTTTTTCCTTTAGTAATGGACATCTCAGATGTTATAAAAAGAAAAATAGAAAGTGATGAAGAGAAACAGTATTTCATCCCCTTTCATCCGTAAGACAATTTTGTTTTTTAACATTTTTAATGTGTAAAAAAAGTTATTCCAGTAGGATGCAGTTATTATGAAAAAAATAATGTAAGTCATTATAAACATAAATCAAAATGTGCTTTATCTAAAGGTACTTTTCATATATAGGAATCTTCTGCTTACTGAAAGCACATGTAGAGATAATCTAAATCCAAATATGTTTTTACTGCTGCATTCTTTTCACTAATTATTGTGCAGGTATCTGTAGATAAGCTCTAGAACATCTTGTCCTGAATCTCAATGTTGAAGCAACAATGTGTTGTTTCCCTTCCCCATTTGTGAATTGCTGGATTTTCCACTATTTTCTTCTTATTAAACTTAGAAGCATTTGTTGTTTAATGTTTAAGAATTCTTCTCTTATCACATATTCAATTGCTCTAAATGTACGGCTTCACATTCAACTACTGATGAAAAAGTTGTCTCAACTGACTTTGATTCATTATATGCCTTTGGTTTGCAGTCATATTATTCTTTTTATTTCAGAGTGCCTGAGAATGAGTTTTTACACAACCTCTTAAGCAAGGTTACCACATTCAAAAGTGACAGTGGCGGGCAAGGTGAAGTACACACCTGTTCTTACTCCATCCTCCCATATCTATATCCTTAAAGTGATGTCATGACTGGAAGCCTTTAAGCCAGTTGGAAGAAGTACTAGGAACCAGCAATATTATATAGGGATAGACATGCACTTTCTAATATGTTTACTTATATGAGCTTTAAATGGAGCCCCTTGTTCATACTACAAAAACTTCAATAGTGTAGACTTTGAGCCTGCTGCTATTTGCTTATGTGAATGTGTTTTACAATGGAACTTCTCAATTAGGCTTTCTTATCTATATATTTTTTTTGAATCCTTAGTTCCCATTTCATGATAAGTCTTCTTTATCTTTGTATGTCATACAGGATTATGGGTAACTATGAAGATGCTTGTTGGAGACATTACTCATATTAGAAAGGACCATCCTCACCTTGTTGATAGGACAACAGTTGTTGCTAGGAAGCTTGGATTTCCTGAAATAATCATGCCAGGTATGATACTGATCCTTTTTCTTTTGAATTGAAAGGCCTTCCTTCCTTCCTTCCTTCCTTCCTTCCTTCCTTCCTTCCTTCCTTCCTTCCTTCCTTCCTTCCCTCCCTCCCTCCCTCCCTCCCTCCCTTCCTGACATCAAGGGAAAAGATAAAAGCATCTTTACTTAGATTTATAATTTTCTTATCACTCTTCATTCAATCAAAATTAAAATGATCCAAGCGTACCTACATCAATTACTGTAATAAGCAAATTTTATTTCCTAAAGTCCAGAATGGATTGTGTTGAAATTCAATAATAATGCATAAAGTGACTAAACTAGAATATAACTTTACTTTAAATATAGTTAAATCATCTACTTTAATCCCTCTGGCCAGTAACTATTATATTTTTATTTCTCTGTCATGCCAAGTGTTTACGTAAAAAGAATAGATTTATGAGTAGTTACTCTTCAGTTAATTTTTTCATCTTCAATGGGAAATTAATGGCACCCAGATAATTTCATGGCACCCAGATAGTCTTTCTCCTCCCCCTCCTCCTCTTCCCCCTCCCACTCTCACTGTCTCTTCCTCCTCTTCCTCTTCCTCCTCCACTTCTCCGTCCTCTTCCCCTCCTTCCTCTCATATAAAGGCATGTTTTACTTATATGTGTGTGTACTTTTAATCTATTTGCCTATGCATGTCTTTATGCTGTTATTTGACATATAATAGTTTAGAACAGTGGTGGGATTCAAAATAAATGACTACCGGTTCTGTGAGCATGGCTTGGTGGATGTGGCAGGGGAAGGATACTGTAAAATGTCCATTCCCACCCCACTTCAGAGGAAGGAGACTGCAAAATCCCATTCCTTCCCCACTCCACTAACCTGCTTTCAAGCTCTGTTCTCCTGTGGAAGGCAACAAAAGAAGACCCAGCCGATCAGCTGAGACTGGGAAGGCAGAGAATAGATGGGGGTGGGGCCAACCAGAGATAGTATTTGCCATTGTCTGAACTACTTAAAATTTCCACTACTGGTCTCTGAACTACTCAAAATTTCTTCTACTGGTTCTCCAGAACTGGTCAGAACCTGCTGAATACCACCTCTGGTTTAGAAAACAAAGAACTTAACATTGCTGATGATTCAACATCTGGTGAAAAAGATGCATCTTCCATAGATTCAAGACCAAGCAAGCAAAAACCTCATCTTAAAAGAAGAGTGGAATTTGTCTGCTTTTTATATGCATGTGTTTTTAGGTAAAGATGAAAGGGGCTTGCTCTCAAGTGAAATTTGCCCTTCCCAGTTTTTGTCTCCCCACTCTACCCTCTATTTTTGCTCATTCACTACATAGCCTTCATGGCACAATTCTCTGAATTCTGTGTTATCCTTGCCACTTTCTCAGCTCGCTGATTTGACCAAAGTTCACCAGAAGGTGTCACTGCAGAATGAGGATTATCCATTGATGATGGAGCTACAATCATCCTTTCCCTGAAGGGACAATGAAGTCAGCCTTAAGATTAACTTCATTTTCCTCTTGAATGTCCTAGTATAACACAGGGTATGGAAGAAATAGCTTCTCATGTGCTTTGTCACTATAGCGACTTCTAACTTTTTGTTTCTTTCACAGGCGATGTAAGAAATGACATCTATATTACCTTGCTATGTGGGGATTTAGATAAATTTAATAAAACTACTCAGAGAAATGTAGAAGTCAACATGTGTGTCTGTGATGAAGATGGAAAAGTGATACCTGTAAGTGCTGTTCTACTGTTAATGTATATTTTTTTAAAAAACATGGTTAAAGGCTAGTGGTATTTTCTTCAGTAGAGTTTCTGAGTAGAAATCTAGTGGCTTTGGTCCAGAACTTCTGTTTGCTGAAATGTGTATTTCTAAGCTAATTTTTGCAACTTATCTTTTCCAACTCATGAAAAAAAGACTGGATTTATAGAATCTAATCTTTGTGAGAAGCTTTGGCATAGTTGATTTGTTTTTAGTGTAACCCAGCATTATAATTCCTACAGCCTAATTTCTGGTTTAGTGTGGCATATAAGAAATATGAAGTATATATCACAAAAGTATACCAAGTGTGAACTGAGAAGAGAAAAAGAGGAATTTTAAAACTTGAGGTGTTTGTTTGATAATGGAAGACCAAGGCAAAATGCTAGTTAGTTAGATTAAGCAAGCACTCCTTTAAAATGCTTAGTGTTTGTCTTTTGGTCCATTTCATAGCATTTGTTCCATACTTCAACCTGCACATTTTTTATGAGTGTGAATTTATTCAATTTCCATGTATAGTTACAGGTTCAAGAAATGGGAATCTAATCTGACAATTTAAAAGTAGAAAATATCAGATTTTTCTTTGTTAATAAACACTTACCAAAGAACTTGTTGAAAATTTCAGAACACTGGAATATTGGGAAATAAATTACAGGTAGTCCTCATCTTATGACCACAATTGAGCCCAAACTTTCTGCTATTAAATGAGACATTTATTAAGTGAGTTTTGCCCCATTTTATGAATTCTCTTGCCATTATTGTTAAGTGAATCCCTGTAGTTTATAGTTACTGTAGTTTAGTAACCTAGTTGTTAAGTGACCGTGGCTTCCTCATTGACTTTGTCAAAAGGTTGCAGAAGGCATTGGGACACAGCAATGGCCAGTATGAACCAGTTGCTGAGTATCTGAATTTTGATTACATGATCATGGGGATGCTACAAAGGTTGGAACTGTGAAAAATGGTCATAAGTTACTTTTTTCAGTGCCGTTGTAAATTTGAACAGTCACTAAATGAACTGTTGTAAATCAAGGACTACCTGTATTGCTTGGTTAATAAGCTAAGGGAAAGTATTAAAAATAAAATCTAAGAACGACAAGGTCCAAATTATCTCCAAACTAACTGGGCCAATCAAAAAACCTGCCTTGTTACTATGTTTTAGATTGTTTAACATGGTTCTCTCTTTGGGGGAAGAGACCAATTAAAATTAGCCTGTAAAATGATATCACTACCTCCAACTGAGGCAATTACTACTGCAGCATCTGTGTCTAAAAATAAAGTATTTGTAATATAGTTGTCAAGAAGGTCTTGCAGATGTCTATGTCTACAAAGTGGAGGGAGGTAAATGTTAATAAAGAGAATATTACCAGGACATAAATTGGAGGAAACAATGCTGGCACATCGCTCTAGTAATCACATGACTATCGAATTTAGAGGAAACCTTGACAAAGCAGCTTCGAGAGGATGTACTGTTGAAAGCTTTGTCAAAATGTAGTACCTCTTTGAAGTTTTGCATAGACCTAATCGTCAAAAGTTCTATGTTGAATTATTATTTTGAAAGACCTCCACATCAAATAATAGTTTTCTAATTCTCCCTACATGTTAATGAAAGGAAGTTCATGCCTTCCTTTTTTCACACTGATGACATGCGGACTAAACTATTGTGTCAGAAAACGTTTTCCATGAGAGAAAAAGTGATGAAAAATGTTGAAGGATCAAGCTGTATAATTTTTTGTCCTTTCACTTACTGGAGTGTTCCTTGTGTTACCTTTTCTGTGATGTCTAAAGATTAAATGTGTAAATATGTTGTAAAATCCCTGCTTTTGCTTTAGTAGCAACTGCTAAAGAGCATATTCAAATTATTAAAGCATAGGCAATGTTATAATATGCCTACTTACTTATTTGTATATTTATTGAACATATTTATATGGCTCTCTATCTACCAGAACAAACTCTAAACAAGAATAAAAACACAATGGAATTATAAAATAAGGCATTATACAAAATAAAACAAAAAATGCTGAGTCCCCAAAAATGCTCACTTCTACAGATCAAACATACTATGTCAATGATGCACATTTTTCTTGATACACTACTTTTATTTTGTTTGTTTTTTTGACACTATTTTTTTCCTAATTGCTTAAATCTGTTTAAAAACTTAGTCCATGTAAGATGGAAGAAGAATGTGTATAAATTGAAAGATTCCTTCTGAAAACCAATGAGGATTCATGACTGTATCTCAAATCCAATATTTGCTTTAAAGTATGGTTGGCCAATCTTTTGGCTTGCCTGGGCCACATTGAGTGAGAAGGAATCTTCTTGGATCAGATGCAAAATATATAATATAGTTACTGCATATAAATATCAAACTTGGTGTCCAGGGCTGCATGTGGCCTGCATATTGCATGTTGGACACGCCTAGTTTCAAGTATAATAAGATGATATTTAAGGGTAATTTATTAAATGTAATGCATTTATTTCTTCCCTTGCTGTCCCTTCAAATTTATACAAACTTAGTTCATGTATGTGCAGTGTTGGCTCAGTTACAGATGTTTCTGATGTGATAAAAAATTTAATTAAACAAAAAATTGTAAAGTGAGAGGAGGTGCAAAAATAATACATATAATCAGCGAACAATTCTTTTCACAGGAAAGTTTGAAAATAATTACCTTCTTGCATTGTTAAATTTCCAGGAAATTTTGTGTGGAATGAATAGAATTGATTGAAATGAGAAGAAAGAAATTAAGAGGGTATTTGAAGAAAATAATAGCTACATGATGCAAACATAAAAAAGAAATACCATTGAATTTATTTATCCCAAAAGACAAATCTGGGTTTAAATGATACCCTCACAAGTTATCAACATATATAAAAATCCTGTCCAATTGAAAGTAATTATGGAGATTCCTCCCTCCCCAGATCCATATGCATATGTTTATTTATGTATTTAGAATGTTATGTGGTTGTCCATCTTCAATGAGATACAAGAAGGGGATGTGTACAAAGCAATACAAATCCAAAACACACAAAAAATAATACCATCTAAAAATAATATGTTGGGGAAATTCTGTCTGCCCGTCTGAATGTCCATCCAGACACATATACAAACATACACACACATTTTGAACCATTGTTAAAAGAAGAGGAAGATAGAATAGGATGTTAATTATGTAACTGGCAAGACCTTTACACATTATAGTGTTTAATTTTTCTTACCTCTTAATATCTGCCTTGTCTGTATGTCCATGTTACCATTCTGGCCATTTCTATTACCATTGAACAAGTCTGGTAGCAGGTTTGAGAGAATTTTGGGAATTAGGTGTTTTTTTCGCCTCCTTGTCATGATAGGCTTCCAAGACAGTAGGCCCATTTTACTAGATAGCAGGAATAAAACAATAAGGTTCTTTGGCTTCTTTTTCTTCTATTTGTTGAAACCCTCTATTTGGTCTAAATTGGACTTAACAGGATTGACAACTTTTGTGAAAGGCTATTCGTTCTTTTCTTTCCCTGGACATTTTTCTTCAACTTTGTATTTTATTTATTTATAATAAAAGCTGCCACTAATCATAATTTCCAAATAGTTGTGCCTGTCACATTAACTTTTCAGAATTCCCAAGCACAGAAGGAAATCAAAGAATTCCACAGTGTTTGGGAATATCATTTAGGCTATCCTCCACAGCCTGTTCCATATAAAAATTCAAACAGAAGTACCATAACAGACAACTATCTAAATCTTTGCTTCAATATCTATGTGAAGGTATATAACCCACCACACCTCTGACTAAATTCTTCCATTGTCGATTTAATACTTTCTTGTAACATTAAAGCAGTATCTGCCTTCTTGTAACTTGAATCTAATATTCTGCATCCTGTCCTCTGGCAAGGAAGAACAATTCCTGGCTGTTGTCGATGTATCATCCTTGAATATTTGAACAGTGCTATAATGTCCTTCCAGCATCTTTTGTTCTCCAAGCTAAACATTCCCAGGTCCTTCACTTTCTTTTCATGGGATTTAATTTAATCATCTTCATCGTCCTTCTTTGAACACATTCCCACTGTTCTCCACCCTTCCTAAAATGCCACATCTAGTTCAAGATCCAACATTCAAGGAGGTGGAGTGGTCAGCAGGTGGAGCAGAAGTGGGATTATTATTTTAGAAACTTTACTCCTGTTCATGCAGCCTAAAACCACAGCTGCATTATGCTTCAGACTCATATTCATTTTATACTCATAACTCATTCCTCAAATTTCCCCCCCAAAGTTTTATTGCTTAGCTAGGTATTCCCCATTTGATACAGGTAGTCTTTGAGTTACGACCACAATTGAGCCCAACATTTATGTTGCTAAGTGAAATATTTGTTAAATGAGTTATTCCCCATTTTATGAACTTTCTTACCACAGTTGTTAAGTGAATCATTGTAGTTAAGTTAGTGACATGGTTGTTAAGTGAAAATGGCTTCCTTGCTGATTGTGCAGAAGGTTGCAAAAGCTGATCACATGACCCCATAATACTGCAACATGAATAAATTGCCAAATTTTTGAATTTTGATCACCTGACCATGGGGATTCTGCAGTGATCGTAAGTGTGAAAAATAAGTCATTTTTTCAATGGCATTATAACTTTGAACAGTCACTAAATGAACTGTTGTAAATCGAGGACTATTTGTGGTTGTGTGCTTGATGCTTGTCTTTTAAATGAAGAATTCTAAAATTGCCTGTTTAAATTCCATTTTATGATTTTCAGTCCATTTCTCTAGCTTATTGTGACAGTTTATTTTTGCCTTCTGGTGTTACCTCTCTCACTCACTGTTATCTCATTTGCCATTATTTAATTAATTAATTAAAAACGCTGAAGCACAGTGGCAGCAACACTGAACCAGGCATCACTCCACTCCATATTTCCCTCCAGGATGGTGGACAAACTCTTAGGGAATACTCCGTGTATGATTTTCAAGCCAACATTGTCTCCACTTAACTGTCATGCCATCCAGTTCACACCTAATTAGGCTGCTAATCAGCATATCATGGGCCACTTCGTTAAATATGTCTTGTGGAGCATGAGTATTTTTCTCAGAGAGTGAACGGAGACAAAATAGGAGCTGAGTTATCTTACTGTATCTAGTGCTTATTGCCTGATAGCATTTTGCCATTTTAATTGGAAATATGGCAGACCAGTTCTAGTTTTTTTTTTTCCTTTTCAAAAGCATCTTTTTGGAAGGAATGGGGATGTATTTTGATATTCTTTGTCAATCCCGATTCATTTTGAGGTTTAGTTCTTCTCATACCATCATTAGACTTCATGGTCTTGGTGTTTTTTGGGAACTGTCTCTCTTTCTACCTCCTATGTGGGTTCTTTGGGTGAGATGGCAGTAGGGGAATACCCAGTTTTATTTTACTACATTCTATTTCCCCTCCCCATTGGAATAGTTGGCAATAGTGTTTTAATATTTTCTTTTTTAGGAAATACTTTTTTCCTCACACAGACACATATAGTTGTATAATACAGATAATTATTGACTTACAATAATTCATTTGTGCCCATTTAGAATTACAAAGGCACTGAAAAAAGTGACTTATAACTGTTTTTCACACCATTGTAGCATCAAAATTTGGGCACTTGTCACCTGGTTCATATTTATGATGGTTGCAGTTTCCAGGAGTCATTTGATTATCTTTTGTGACCTTCTGACAAGCAAAGTTAGTGGGGAAACCAGATTCACTTAAAAACTGTGTTACTAATTTAATAATTCCAGTGATTCACTTAACAACTGTGGCAAGAAAGGTCATTAAATGGGTCAAAACTTACTTAACAAATGTCTCACATAGCAAGAGAGGTTTGGGACTCAATTGTGGTCGTAAGTTGAAGACTACCTGTATGGGCATCTAAATTTTCTGAAACAAACAAAGAAGTGCAAGTATGTATATCACATAGCAATTACTTCAGTTTTAAACAAACAGTTATGCCTTTATCAAGGATCAGGGTAGACCTGCTTTTATGGGATCTTCACCACTTAATTCTATGGCCTGGAATGGGAGGAGTAATTTTAATTTGTCACCTTTTAAAACTTTCCCCATATACCCTGACAAAGCATATGAAACACTAGGAGATTCACAACAGAGTTGCAACCACCCACTAACAAATAATAAGTAAACCGGAAGATCAAAGGCAATTAGGTGGTCTTATAAAAGTGCATCTGGAATGGATTCTGAGTACCTAAATATTTTTAGTTATTCTCATCCTTTTCAGTTATCTACTCTCTAGACAAGATTTCCCAACTTTCACAACTTCCAGGTTGTGTGGACTAAGTCCTAGAATTTTCATTCATGGCCATACTGGCACTAAAACACTGAGCTTTGAAGTCCACGCATCCAGATGTTGCTATGGTTGGAAGATAATGCTATAGATCAGGGGTGTCAAAATGGATTTCTTTGAGGGTCAGATCATGTGTGTAAATGGGATAGATGCCTTCTGCAACACCCTGCTGGCCAAAATGAGGTATAGAGGCCATATGCATCCCCCCATGCCTCGTTTTGACCTGCAGGAGGCCATCCAGGCTGAAAATGGGGCCTGGGCGAACCGTGTGCACCATCCTGCACCCCATTTTTGCTAGCAGAAGCAAAGGCCAGTCCTTTGCTATTTCCAGGCCACCACACAGGCCTGGAGTTTGACATTTCTGCTATAGACTGTACAATATATGTTTAAATTATATACCTCTCCCTTTCTGGAATAAGAAACTAATCTCAAGGATTATAACAGATATGAATGGAAAAATGTATTTGTGATGAAAATGGTACAATCATAAGAACTAGGAAGTAGCATCTCCTTTTATTTTTGTGTTTTGGACAGAATGTGATTTGCTTAGGGGCTGGAGACAAGCCTGTGAATGAATACAAGTCAGTTGTCTACTATCAAGTCAAACAACCCCGTTGGATGGAGACATTAAAGGTATAACAAGGACCAGAGATCTGTCTATTTAAAATCTTAAGACAACTTATTAATATTGCTGATTTTGCTAAATGATGACCTCTGGGAAACAGAGCTTAAAAAATCCAAATTACAGAATGTTTATGTATGCATAAAAATAATTTTAGTTAAGAACTATTCGGTTAACATGCTTGAATCCTACAAGATGGACTATTGGAAATGAAAGCAATAATTATAATTCTATCGTTTTCCATAAATATGTTTTATTTCAGTAGGGCAGTACAATAGAATATAACAAAATATGAATGTGATATAAAAAGTTGGAAAAATTAATAAAATGCAGAACTGATCCTAATTTCAGGTGAATAAATATTCTAATTTCAGGTAAATAAAGTAGTGGACATTACTGTAGTTTTATATATAATGGGTAATCAGTAAATTGTAAGAAACATGTGATAGTTTCAAGTGATAGATCTCAAACACATCCCAAACACATCCCAAACATGTGATAGCTTCAGATGACTGTTAGCTATTCAGAAAGTGTATTGGAAACCTGTTTCTGTTAACAACAACACTGTAGAGAACATATTAAAATATCTTCAAGAAGAGTAAAGCCAATCCATTTCCTGTGACTTCAAAGACTTCTGGGTCCCAAGTAAGAATAATTTTGTAAGTAATCCCATATGAGAAATGTAAGTTAAGTTTATAGTGAAACATTTATATTCTCCTTAAATAGCTTTTGGATCAACTAGCCTGATCTAGTTTTTAGCCCAGCTCAGTCATCTTCTGTAAAAAGAGCAGCAAAGGTAATATTTTTATTAGAAGGTAATACATGTTGTTGGAACTTAACAACAAAGCAAAATTCATGAGTTATATGGTAATTTCCAGTGGCAAATCTGAGATGGAGATATATAATCACAAATGAAACACAACTTACAATCATTTATTTAGTGACTATTCAAAGTTACAATGGCACTAAAAAAAGTGATTTATGACTGATCCTCACACTTATGACTGTCTCAGTGTCTGAGCAGTCACATGATCAAAGTTCAGGTGCATGGAAAGCAGCATGTTTGTATGATGGGTTGCAGTGTCCTGGGATCATTTGTGACTTTTCCAGCCACGGGGGCTGGAAGTCATGGGGGAAGACTGGATTCACTTAACGACCTTGTGATTCACTTAATGAATTAGAAGAAAATGGTTGTAAAATTAGGCCAACTCACTTAATGACTGACTTCCTTAACAATGGAAATCCGGTCCAAATTGTAAGAATAAATTTAAGACTACATTAGTTATATCCAAAATATGAGTTCATTATGAAATGTAAAAATCCTTCCAAGCCATATAGTAGTGATTTATACTTACTAAAAAAAAATCTAAGATATATGATAAAATACAAACATTGAAAAATCATTGTACCCAAGAGTTGTCACTGATAAAAATAACAAGTCTGTTATTTTGGCAGACTTATTTTGCATCAGTCACATGGTCCAATCAGCACACAGTCCAGATGTGGGATGACCTTATTCTCCACCTCCCAACCATCTGCACACATGACTTTGGTTCCCAGGGGAAACAATGCTCTTTTGGTTGTTTGGTTGTTTTTGGTTGGAGCATCCCAGGTATCTTCACCCTCTCCCTATCCCTCAGCTCTAGTCTGTGTCAGCACTGAAGCTTTGAAGAAAGAAAACCCCCAGTAGAATAGTAAGATAGCCAACATCTAGCCAGCTTCTGGATTGACATCTATTTCTATGGATTAATATTGACCGTCCTGTTTCAAAACTGTAACATTTTCCTCCATCCTTCTTACATTGATTTTATTATTTAACTTGAGTTGCCATTTATTTCAAACACCATTTCTTTAAATAGGTAGCCTTACCCATTGAGGATATGCAAAGAATTCATTTGCGTTTTATGTTTAGACATCGGTCATCTTTGGAGTGTAAGTAATCTCTTTTGTTCCTTGGTTTCAATATGTGAAATTAAATAAGTTGGTAAAAACTATTAACACCAAATTCTGGGTTGTTCAGCTAAAGACAAAGGAGAAAAGAACTTTGCAATGGCCTATGTAAAATTAATGAAGGAAGACGGGACAACTCTGCTTGATGGCATTCATGAACTGGTGGTTTTAAAGGTACACTCTTACTATCTTATCTTATTGCATTAAATTGGTATTGCTGAATCCAGTGGCAACTTTTTATGCTATCAAAATATTGTACTGAGCTCTAAGAAAAGTTGCTTTGACATAATATGCTTTGTCTGAATTTTGTTTGTTGTGTGGTACGGTGTCAAACAATGTGCAGTGTATGAACTTATTTTTACTCTCACAGTTCTTCAGACTTCTCTGGCTTATGCTGTATTTAGAGCAGAGGTGGTATTCAGCAGGTTCTGACCAGTTCTGGAGAACCAGTAGCAGAAACTTTGAGTTGTTTGGAGAACCGGCAAATACCACCTCTGACTGGAAATTTTACAGTATCCTTCCCCTGCCACATCCACCAAGCCACACCCACAGAACCAGTGATAAAAAAAATTTGAATCCCACAACAGATTAACTGAAGATGATGTTGACCATTCTGTGGGCTACATATTTAGCTGATTGATATACTTGGCAAAGATAATTGATTTGGAAGTATGAGAGAAAAGTTCAACTTTGCAGCTTACAGTAGATCAATTTACCTATTTTGTCTTTTTCCTCCTCCTTTTAGTGACCTCTTCCTGTTTTAATATAGCATAGCTTACAGAGGAAACATATGTATATGAACTTGCATACAGGATATATTTATTTATAGAATATTATATGCAGGGGCCACAAAAATAAACATCACTTTATTTATTTAAAATACTTGTTAAATACTCAACTCAAAACAGAAATCTGGATGGTTCACAATCATAGTATAAAAACAACATTATACCAAAAAAGAAAAAAAGCAAACAGCAATAAAAACAGTAAAACCTGGTGCTATAGCCAGATTTCCTTGATGCAACCACAACATTCCCTTTGAACTCTTCCTTCACCCTATCCCAATATTTGGGAGAAAGCCCACCTTTTTACAACTTTCTGGAAAGTTAAAATTGTAGGGCTAACTGGATTTCACGGGAAAGGGTTTTCATCATAGACTTTAATTATAGGAAGAGGAAACCTCATTTTATTTTGGAAAAAATATCATGGCAAAATAGTTTTGTTGAGGAAGCCAATAATAAATGGTGATCATTCATTACTGAAAGTCTTGCAAAATAAAATACTGACCAGCAGAGTTAGTGCTATCAATGCTTTTTAGGGAATATTCCATAATTTTCATTCAATTGTTGGAAAAGCCTATTTTATATCCACTTTATGTCTAAATGCTAAAGATGGGATTTAAATCACTGGCTTTTATTTTTCCCTCAATGAGAAGATAATTCAGAGTGCAATTCAGAGTGCATTCATCCCATGGCTTGGTATGAGAGACTGAATTTGTTTGTCTGTAAAAGGCAAGCACATGCAAGGCAGGTGCAAACATGGCCACTGATGTTTATTCTGGAAAAAAAGAATTCCAGCTATCCTCAAACACAGCTAACAACGAGCTCAATTTTCTGATGCTTGCATCATTTATCCCTTCAGAGGAACTACAACTGTCATGCCTTCGGCTTCAGTGGATTGGCAACTGATTACTTTCTACAGAATACTCTTGACACACCAAATTAAAAAAAAGGAGAGAAGTGTTTCACTTTGAGCAAAGTGGTGCCCAGTTTCTGTGTGTCATAAGGAAGCTTCTAGGCTGCGCTGAATCAGCTCTTTGCTTTTGACTGACTTTTCTTCAAAGCAAAATGCCCTGCCTTGATGCTTTTAATAGAGGGTACAAAGGCAGAACATGCTGAGGCATTGATTTGAAGTAGCTTACTCCAGCAGCTAGAGTGGACTCAAGTATACTAAGAAAAACATTGCTGCTCCACATAGCCCTCGAGTCTATTGCCTATAAACATGCATGTAAGCAGAGTGGTTTGGCTTTGAGAAATAATTTATTAATGGGCATTTTCAAGGTTTCCTTGAAGAGAAGGAAACTTACCTGGGGAAAACAGATCCCACAACAATGCTATATATATATTAATATATATAATAATGTAGGATGAAGAATAAAACCATTCTAACAAAGCATGAGGCTAGCACCAAATTTAAAACAGAAAGGGCTGCGAAAGCCTGACGCACGGATGAACCCAATACACAAGCCTGATGATGGCAGATGAAATTCTGCCGAAACATCACTACAACTTAAAAGTGTTCAGTATTGGAGATTAATTTGGTTTGGCAGAAATTAATTTTGAGGGAACCAAATTAATCTCTAATACTGAACACTTCAACAAGAGAATAATCAGGGAAGCTATAGAAATAGAGAAACACCCCCATAACATGAATAAACGGGACAATGCCTCCCACCTACCAGATATCTGGAAACTAGCCCTTATCAACAAACGAGTCCCAGCCATAAAAACACTGGACCAAAACAACACATGACACCACCACCATTCTCCCTCACCAGACTCAAACCCAAACCCATCCCATAGATGAAAGACAACCAAACCACAGCTGCATCACCAGCTGCCACACCCCCGACCCCCAAACCAAGCAAACGGACACATGCAATGAACACATAACCAGGCCTCAAACCCAGAGCCGAACCAAGATCTGAAACATCACATCACAGCCACCCGCTCAGGATATCACATCATGGAGGTTACACCACAAAACCTCAGGATGTTGCAACACAGCCAACGACCCAGGAGATTACAGCACAAGAGCCAGGATGTCACAACAATAGACATTGAGATTAGCTAATCAAGACAAAAACTACAAAACAGACAGAATATATTAGAAACTCCAATCAAGCAGAACACAATAAACTCCAAGACCAATAAATACAGACCAAGATTCCTAACAAATCAGGATGAAGAAAAAAACATTTTGGCACAGCATAGGCTAGAACCAAATTTAAAACAGAAACGGCTGTGAAAGTATGACTCACAGATGAACACTATACAGAAGCCTGATGATGGCAGATGAGATTCTGCTGAAACGTTGCTACAACTTTAAAAGCACAACTATAATGACGTGGGAAAATACCCGAACAAAGCTGAATACCATACATATACATATATACATGTATACATATTTGTTTTTTTAAGCTTTTGCGGGTACTTACATGTGTGCTGTTTAGCTTCCTTCGGGTATTATCCCACGTCATTGTAGTGCTGTTAAAGTTGTAGCAACGTTTCAGCAGAATCCCATCTGCCATCATCAGGCTTCTGTATGGATGT
>BLBF01000003.1:96289950-96320271 GCA_015471245.1 Laticauda colubrina | reverse complement strand
CTATCTATCTATCTATCTATCTATCTATCTATCTATCTATCTATCTATCTATCATCTATCTATATCTATTTTTACTTAATATTGGGATTCCATAGTGCCATCTTGGATGCTGCAGGCATTATTTTATGGTCTTCTGATTTGTACAATTAGATAATAAAACCAGAGGCTCCATTTCTCATAACATACTGTAAACTGCTTCTAACAATCTCCAGATCTTTAAATACCTTCAAATTCTCTCTTGATGTGAGATAAAAAAGCAAAGGACAGCTTGCATTGTTGGCCACACAATTTTCTGATTCTGAGCCATATCAGTGTGAAATATTTCAGAGAACCAACTCAATTAAATGTGGAAGATATTTTGAAATCTCTAAAGGATATGCTATCCAGGACGAAAGATATGCACTCAATATCTAATTGATTAAACAGACTAATTGGATAGATACTGCATTTACCATGATAAATAAATTCAGTTGTTTTATACTGAAAATACATGCAAAAAACATGGAGACCATTTCTAAACTATATAAAAATTTGGAAGAAAGGTCAGAAGAGACTTAAATGGTACACAAAAAGCACCATACTAAGCAGCAATTTGTTGCCTGGGTGGAAATTTTCAAACCTTATGAAAATCAACAGAGGTCCTCATAACATTTAAAAAAGAGCAAGAGAGAAATTCAACACACCATTTTAATACTGTATAGCAATCTCTCCTTACTATAATTGTGTTCTTCTGAATGAACACATTACAGTTGTCAATAGGCCCAAAGAGGAGAAAGGAATCTAAGAATCCAATCAACTTGTATATTCATTTCAAGCTTTCGCCTTTGATTTGGGATAGTGGATGCTTACTAAATATTACTTTTTTAGCAGACATTCTTTTTTCTTAAATGCGCACTTTTATAAATAAGTCCAATTAAGTTTAGCATATAAAGTACCTTCCAACTTTACAGTGGTGAGTACCACAATGAAATCACACAATTACATTCTCTGTCTCTGAAGAGTTGTATTTGGAGTATTCTGGAGTGAAGGTTTTTGATGTGAACCCTTTTAGCTAGGCTGTGAATTCTTCATTTAGACATAGTTTCCGATATATTCTTCCATTTCTTTTCTCTACCATAGTGTGAAAATCTTGAAATGCCTTCTCTAGAGGTTTGCATTATAATTTCTGTTTTCTTGTGGTTTCTCCCAGCACCTCCCAGGCATGGTGTTTTATTCTTTTTCTGTGTTCATTTTTATTTTCTCCTCTTGGCATATGCTTCCATTTCCATGGTTGCTTCATCTGAAAAAAGTTAATTAACCAACTTCTTCTCCCACAGTCTTCATTTTCAACATAGCAAATTTTCATTCATACCAAATGATTTTTTTTTTCTTTTCATCTGAACCATCTGCGCTTATGCTTCTAATCTTTTGGAATTCATCAAATACTACCACAATGGCCCATTTCTTGAGTAGCCTTGTAAAACATCATAACTGAAGTTATGTAGGGCAGCAGTGCCTGACCCCTAGTTTGTGGACTGGCACCAGTCCGCGGCATACCAGAAACCACTCTGTGCAAGCAAGCGAAGCTCCATCCATGAGTTGCAGGCCCCTTCCAGTCCATGGAAAAAAAGCTCTCCCCACAGAACCAGTCTATGGTGTTCAAAAGGTTGGGGGTCACTGATGTAGGGTAAGTACAATGGCTTAGCCTTCAACTTTCATCAGACATTATTTTGACAATCCTGACAAAAGATCTCTTTCTGGTTATATATTGTTTTCTATGAGCTTCTACAGTTTCACCAAGGAAACTAGCTTACTTTTCAGCCATATCTGAATGATTTCAAAAAGACCGTCATGATTCAGATTGCAATCCTATGATTGATCATCTGTGAATGTTAAAACCACACCTCCCTCCTCTCTCAGAAATACTTTTTTTCTCTGAGTCTCAGCTAGTTCAGCCATCAGACCTCTTAAAAATGGGAGAAGTCTCCAGGATGTTTTTTGGGGGCAGAAGCAAAGTAACAATCTGTTCATTCTGCAAAATTCAGAAACAAGTTCTGTGAAGGCACAGAGGAATACAATTAGAGGTAAATCAAAAGTCCCTTATCTTTTTTTTTTCAATAGAGATTTGTATTTACAGAAAGGAGTAAAACAAGATCATTAACTCCATTGCAAATAGGGCCAATCCCTTCATGTGAGCCGTACAATTTTTCTAAATAAAAACATGAATATAACCTGTCATGAAATGATGAGGCAACATAATTGGGAACAAGGTGGACAAGATAGAATAACTGGGTATACAGATCACACTAAGCTCATCTGTGTTTTATTTGGAATATAATGTGTGAACTTTCTATTGTGTTTTATCAATGATGCCTTGGTATTATGTGAATTTCTATGTCAGTCTGACTGGTATATAGCTTAGTGTGATATATGAAGCTGATGTCTTGTAATTTGATAAGTAGTGAGGCTGTTTTCTTCTTGCTAACTTTTCCTAGAATATCAGATTTATTCTGCTGCTACTTAAATATTTTCTTTTTCCTAACAAAAAAGGCAACCAGAGCACAGCATTTGGGTTGAACAAGTAATTATATAGTCTCTTTGTCTGACAATTGTTTTGTTTTTGCAGGCTTTCTTTGCAAGACTGTAGTATATTATTCTTTTATTATTCTTTTTTTCATCCAGGGTTTGGCTTTACAATACATAGACGCATTTATAAAAATTAAAATCATATTCCTTTGCAAAGTGGGAAATCAATTCCTAGCCTCTCCAAGAAGCTTCAATTAATTGTTACTTGTGATTGAAGCCTTCTTTAGCTCTTCACACTACTGGTTCTATCCCTAAAGCAGGATGTATGATTATCCCTGAATATTAGGCAATAATTGCCAAGGGACATCTATGTGATACAATATATGTCTTTAATATATGTGCATTGCAATAATTGTGGCAATTATATTTAAAGTAAGAGAACAGGACTGGAAAGGGATAGGACCAATAGGCTAGGTTCCTTGTCTTGAGGCAATTTTTCCCAACCTGTTTTTCAGATATAAAGGAGTTACAAATTGCAGAATTTGTAAGGATAATTTGTAAGGATAATTGTATCCTTAAGAGGTGTCATGTTAGAAGGCAAGTATAAAATAAATCATCATATTCTTTAATTACACAATATCTGTATAGAAGCAATTCTTTGTGTTTTGAAGAAATATGCAGATATTTTTGTATTATATGAAATGGACAAAATACTTAGTGGAAATATTCTTGAAAGTTACCATCATTGCAGATGGTAGCAACTGGTCATTGGTGTCTGGGCTCAGAAGCAGCAATACATAAATAGTCCAAATATGGGAGATAACAGCCTTGGAGCCCACAAGCGCAGCTTCTACCCTGTTCAGGCTCTTTCTTGTACAATGCAATGCAATGCAATGCAATGCAATGCAATGCAATGCAACACAACACCACACCATTCCTTACCATAAATACAATACAGCACACAATACAACACCAAGGCAATATGGAAGCTGAAATTTTTTTCTGATCCAGCAGTTATTGTGGGAACTGCAGTCCAAAAGATTTGGAGGGCATTAGCTTTGCAAAACATAACTTAACTGGGATTTCCTGTCAGAATATTCCATTCCTGAAAACTCTTCTATTTATTTGGCTTGCTTTGTTTATGTTCATGATATCTCACCTGCTTTGTGTGAATTAGGGAAGGAGAGTGGAATCTTCTAAAAGAATAATAATGATGGATTGTAGATTACAATGGCTGCCTTTTCAGCAATAATTTACAGTACTGCTCCATCCTGTAATCCAGATTCCATTTGTAATCTGTCCTTTGTTGCCTTGCCAAAGAGCCCTCAAGCATCTTTACCTGGACACCAAGGCTACATAAGCCTTCACCTGTTACAGAGTCATGGCCATAAAGCAGACAAGTCCATACCTTCTCAGGTAGTACAATTTCCACAAAGTATTTGGAATAAATTAATGTTTTGGTTACATTATTATATAACTATGTTAGGAGAACTTCTGAGAACTTTGCTTGGAAGACCATAGAACTCTACAAAGGCCATTGCTTGAAAGCTAAGCCTACATAGGCCATTGCTTGAAAGCTAAGTTCAATATTTATATGGGAGACCCCCCAAAGCATATTAGCTCTGTAGGCTTGAAAGGAAAACATCCTGTTGGAAACAGAATACCCTATATCACCAGGCTTGAAATTTTGGGCTTGGAAACCTTGAACTATGCCGCCTATGGTTGGACTTAAGTGTAGTACACAAAATTATCTGCTACAATGTCCTACCAGTTAATGACTACTTCAGTTTCAACTGCAACAATATAAGAGCACACAACAGAAACAAACTCAATGTAAACCGCTCCAAACTTGATTGCAGAAAGTATGACTTCAGCAACAAAGTGGTCAATGCCTGGAATGCACCACCTGACTCTGTTGTTACATCGTCTATTCCCCACCCCTTTAACCTTAAACTATCCACTATTGACCTCACCCCATTCCTAAGAGGCCTGTAAGGGGCATGCATAAGTGCACAATTGTGCCTACTGTCCCTGTCCTATTATTCCCATTTATTTGTACCCATTTTCTATATTCTTACTCATGTTTATACTTATACCAAGTGATTGACAAATAAAATAAATAAAATAAATAAATAAAACATTGGCTCCCATTCTGAACTGTTGCCCCCCCCCAAAAAAAGGCCATAGTTGAGTCCATAGTTGAGTGACTAGCAGGTCCTGAACTCAGCTTAAGGATGGCTTTACCTTTGTAGTTGAAATATTTACACACAAACACACACACACACACACACACACACAACACAAACACACTGTGAATAGTTTTCCAAAAAGTTGTTCACAATTTTTAAAAATCTCTCCCGTTCCTTGAAAAAAAGCTTTTTCTGAAGAATGTCATGGGTTTTCCCATGAGGAAGCAGCTTCTGATTAGAATTCTCATAATGTTTTTGAGAGAGAAAGGTTTCTTTGCTGATTCTGTCCCCACTTAGCAGTCTGTGCATCATCTCCATGAGCATCTACAATTCTTCTGTCTGAATGGGGGCCATAAGGGCCAACAAGAAGCAGGAGGGGAAAGAAAGTAATAAGCAGTAAAATGAACATTTTTGCCCATTCAAAGCTGATATCGCATATGTTCCAGATATACCACACTTATGTTATTACTTCTGTTTCTCTGTTGTACTATAAAAATGCATGGAGTACTATGACATATGCCTAATTCATTATGTGAGGGTAGGTTGAATTCTTCTCTAAATAGAAGTTCTGGACAAGATAGGCCGTACAATTATATATATTTCCCTCTTTTGTTTCAGCATCCCTGAATTTTTAGATTTATTTGCTAATGAAGAAGATTAAGTCATGTTTAATAACCGTTAATAAGTTGAATATAATGAAGGCCACAATGCTATTATTATCTAATGTAGATCTGAAACAGCCTTAATATTGCTTTTAATTAGCAAGCTTTGAATGTTAATTTTTCTCTGTAAAGCAAAAAGAAAAGAAAATGAAAAAAACAAAAACAAATGACATTTGATTCAATAAATTATGCAACTAAACCATGTATTTTTAACATTCTGTTTTAGAAACATTGTGGAGATATAATAGCCAGAGTGGCTGGTAATCCAATTCACCTTTGATGTATCTTTTGTTATTATTTGATTTTACCTAGGGTGCTTTCATATACCTTTTCTGTCCTAGGAAGATTTGACCTCAAGCATGAAAGTGATAGGCCCTTGCTTTCCTGAAAAACAAAGGTGGGGGGGCATAACAGCCAAAGATCTAAAATATGCTTATATATTTATCAGTTATTAATTATCCATGACTAAACTATTTATTCCATCATTTAAGGTTTATAAATAGTCTTAATGATGAATTATATAAATAAGAATTTAAAGACTATTTATTTTAAGTAAAGAACATTAACAGAATAAAATCTAATCAGGATAGAGAAGAAACTGTGGTTACTGTGGTATCTGTGGTTAATTCTGAAGCAGACCAATTTGAAAGTAAGACTTTTTAACCAGGTTAACCCAACCCAACAAACAATTTTAGGCAGTTAACAATAAAAGCACTTAGAAAAGAAAGAGATGAGAAAAGTACAACTTGTTACATTTGCTGTATAAAGCACAGGACAGTGTGATCTGACTAATACCTTTAAAGGAGAATGAGGAAGTCCTTAATTAGTTATTGGAAGAACGTCCTAAATAATAGAGTACTTATTTATTGAAGCAAACTGCCCACTGAAGTTGTAGGATCTATGCTCGGAATTTTTGAGAATATTTATCCAGATAGCTTAAGGATATCAAAAGTTACCTCCTCTGGAACACTTTTGGTTCTACATTTTAAACAGCTTTTAGACAAAATACTTCCACTGGGTTCTGTCAGAATGTTACATCCATGTAGGTTTTGCATAGATCCTTTATTTAAGGCTAGGTCCCACTGGCCGACGGACGCAAAACGTATGCATACAGGACGAGCAAAATTTCGGGGGTGGCTCCATCCATTGTCATCCGCTCCAAAAAGTCACAAAAATTTGCATAAACAGAACGGAAAAGAACGGAAAAGAACGGACGTGGGAAGTATGTAGTGGGGATATTAAATGGATGTTCATAGAAAGCCTAGCGGATGACAGCGGATGGAAGTGGATGACACCTCTGAAGGGGTTCCAGGGGAGAATTGCGAAGTGGATGCATAGCGGAAGGGATGGATGCATAGTGGATGACGCGGATGCATCAGGGACACCTATAGGAAGCAAAGCGGATGCCGCACGGATGTATATCGGATGCAAAGCGTTCACTTTGCATGCAGGGAGTATGAATTGCGTCAGCTCCACGGATATAAAAGGATGCAGCACGCATGCAGTCAGCATTCAGGGGAAAGACGTGCTGCCACATACATCTAGCAGGAACACCATGGTTCGTCAGTCAAGGGACGAGGAAGCCCGTGCCTACTCGTTCCAGCCCTGGCAAGAAGGACAGAACCAGCATCCCACCCCCTGGCACTGACTCTGAAGCTTCTGCTGCTGCTGCTGCTGTGGTGGACTAGCCCCAAGGCCCTCAAAGCCCTGCTGCTGAAGGCCCTGCTGCTCAAACCCCTGAAGGCCCTGCTGCTCAAGCCCCTGAAGGCCCTGCTCAAGCCCCTGCCAGAGGAAGAAAGAGGCAAAGAAAGGAGAAGGGAGAGAGGAAACAGTACACCATTTTGGAGGAGCATGAGGATGAGGTGCTGGAATGGCTGAGGGAGAACGAATACCTCTGGAGAAAGGGCCACAGACTGTATCGGGACACCAAGAAGAAGCAGGCAGCTTGGAGAGACAAGGCAGAGAGCCTGGGGTACACTGCAGATGTACTCCTGGGATGATGGAAGCACATGCACACCTGGTATGGCAAGCTACATCTCAAAAAATCCAGGCAGGCCACTGTCAGGTTCACTGACCGGGAGATGTACGTCATGGCCAAGTGCAGTTACCTGGAGGGTGAGATCCGTCACCGAGGAACAGCCCCTCTGACACCCCTCTCCCTCAGACAGCCCACAGACAGCCAGTACTCTTCTAGACAGGAGCCAGCGAGCCTATCCAGGCAGGTGTCTTCAGAGGGCCCCATGGCAGAGACCCCCCCACGACAGCTGCACTCCCTATGCCGGCGGACTTGGAGGATCCCCTGTCACAAATGGAGGAAGAAGCAGCAGCCACAAGAGGCCAACTCACCCCCACCCCCAGCTCCAGAGGATGCAGGTAGAGAGGCAGACTGGAGGGCCAAGACCACAGTGTGCTGTTAGAGATCAGGGACACAATGAAGACCAGCACAGAACTTCTCTCTCAGCTGGTCCACTTGGACAGAGAATCCTCAGGCCGGCACACCTTCATCACCTACATAAGCCACACCCTCAGGGACCTGCCCGAGGCCCAGTACCATGTGATAAAGGAGAAGATAACAGCACTTCTGCAAAACCCTCAAGGCCCAGCTGAAGCTGCTCCTACCCAGTTCGGGTCTGCTCCTCCACCCAGGGTGATGTCACAGCCCTTCCAGAGCATTCAACAGCCTCTCACCTACCAAGGCTACGACTACCAGGACTTCCCACAGCACAAGCAGACCTTCCCAGTCCAGGCCCAGGTTCATCGCACGCCACAGATGCCAGTCCTCACCCAGCTGCAGACCAGACAGTCCCACTACACTCCTCCTTCCTCCACCCCACAGCCAAGCTCATCAATGGACAATCTGTCATCAGTCTTGGACCTCACATCTCAGGTCCTTGATGAAGGGCCTCTCAACCTCACGGGACTGAGTCAGCTCTCGGACAGCTTCTTGAACACATCATCCCCTGTTGTATTCTTGGAGCCAAGCACCCCAATGGCGCCTCAGACCAGCACTCCAGCCACAGCCACCTCCACAGTCCCTGCCCGCTTAACAGCTGAGACCATGGACATGACTCAGAGTGACTGAGAATAGTGTCAGAGACTGAGTTGTTTACTTGTTCAGTTTATCTTTTCTTAAGCTACTTTACTTGATTCATTTTGCTTTTTTAATAAAGTCATAAAGTTTACCTAAGAAAGTTAATAAGGGTTATCTTTGCTCAAGACACTTGGTTCATTTTTTTTACTTCATAAAGTGTTGGTGAAAACTTTTAACAAATGGTTAAGCCTTTGCATGCTTGTGGGATAGATAAGGATAGTTGTGGGATAGATAAACCTCCAGTGCAAGCATAGTGGGATTGTATGGTCCCCCATCCCAGCTGCATATGGACCTTTCTTATCAATAACAATTTATTCATTGATCAACACATTTTAAAATAAACAAAGCTCTTTATTAATGCCCTATTCATTGTAGGACCATTCAACATACATGGCACAATCTCATCAGTGTTATGCGACAGGCTCAAGGAAGCATCCATTAATCATCTATCATCCTGTCTTGCCACTCCACTGCTCCAGCTGGGGAGTTGCACCAAGTGTCTCAGTAGGTTGCGCTGCTTCTTCCCTTCACGTGAAGCTCTGTTGGGGCCTTGTACATCCACAGTGTCTATCAGGTTTCACCCTTCCCTCTATTCACCAGGCTCCATGTCCCATTGCCTTGTTGGAGGTCCACAAGCCTGTTCTGCAATACTGGGTAGCAGGTGCGCATGAGTTTGTGCAAGATGCAGCAAGCTTCCACGATGCTCCTCACAGTCTCTGAGTGATGCTGCATGGTAGTGAGAAGTATCTGGAACCTGTTGTCCAGGATGCCAAAGGCATTCTCCACCACCCGTCTTGCCCTGGACAGCCTGTACTTGAAGATCCTCTCTTCATGGGTGAGGTATCTTGAAGTGTACGACTTCATGAGGTAGGTTCTGAGGGAGAAGGTGTTATCACCAATGATGAAGTAGGGCACATCTTGTGTGTCATTGGGTAGGGGGTCTGGATCTGGAAAACCCATGATGAGGTTGTGTTCCAGCCCCTCCTTGAGGTCATTTGTGTTGTATACCTGGCCATCTGAAGCTGACCCATTGCCTGAAGCATTGATGAACTTGTAGTCAGCATCAACCATGGCAAAGAGGATGTTACTGAAGAAGCCCTTGTAGTTGTAATAAGTGGACCCCGAGTTGGCTGGAGCTTTGCAGGCCACGTGCTTCCCATCTATGACTCCAATGGTGTGGGGAAAGTTCCACCTCTGATACCACTCTTCTGCAACTTTCCTCCAGCCTTGTTCAGTGGTGGGGCACTTGAGGAGCTCCTCCACGTATTCTTCGATGATGGCCTGCACCACTTCTCTGACCACTTTGCTGATGGTGTTGTGTGGTACCTTCCACGCATACTGCATGTTTCTGTATGTGGTTCCAGAGGCCAGGTGCCGCAGTCAGTGCCACCTTCAGTCCAGGGTCCAGGTTGGGACGGAAGTTGATGCTAGGCTTGGTCAATCTGGGTCTCAGACACTCTACAAGTTCGTTAAACATAGCTGGTGGCATCCTCATGAAGTGCTGGAATGCACGAGGGTCTTCATTCCTCAGCTCCACCATCAACTGGTCAAACAGTCCAAACTCCATTCTTCTCACAATCCATCCTCGGACCCACACAGCTCTTGGACGTCTCCTTCTTCTCCTTCTGTATAAAAGGTGAAACAGTCTGAACAGGTTTTGGTTTTGGTGATGAATGATTGCAGCTACCATACGGACTGTGTCATGATCCATGGTGGAGAACAATTGATGATGTGGAAGACTAAAACCAAGGGTGAAGGGGTCTGTACACCATGGCTGCTGGACTCATACTGAGATCCAGATGATTTTCTCCCCCTTTTTATAGGAAATATCGGTAGTCTGCTTGGTGTCCTTCTGCATACTCTAGACATATTCCAGACATCCTAAATATACGAGATACATCCCAGATACAAACATTTTGTCCATTTTAATCCTTTATATACGAGATGCATACGCTTACATCCTTTCTATTTCCGTGCTACTAATGCTGTATAGATGTTCCGTGCACCTTTCATTTCCTCCCCCTTTCCGTTGTCAGCTGCAGCGGACGTGAGTTGAGGGAATGACCAGAGGACGCAGAGAGGATGCAGCGGACGTTTAACGGATGATAACGGACATAGAACATTTGTTGCCCATATGTCGTGGATGTACATCGTACATGGTGGAAAGTTCATCCGTTCACAAAGTTTTGTGCAGCTCAAAACTTCTTGCGCAGATGAAATCTCAGGGGACGGATGCTCGACGGATAGAGCATATGAAACACATATGCAGTGAGTACACAACGGATGCATAGCATTTTCCAACAGATGGCAAGCTTTTTTTAACGTTTTACATCCTCTTTGCATCCGTAAGTGCAGTGGGACAGGGCCTTTAGCTTACCCATAGGGGTTATAAGATGGCCTAACTTTCTCGTGAAGAAAAAGAGATTGAGAGGCATTTTTGCATCAACAGCTATCATCATAGATGGATAGGGTTGGAAAGGACTTTGGAGGACTTTTCATCCAACTTTCAGTCCAGGGCAGAAATCTTTATATCATTCCAGGAGAATGACTTGAAAATCTCCAGTGATAAAGCATCCATGATTCTAGGAGGTCCATAGCTTTCTCATTTAGGAAGTTTCTTCTTAGATTTAATATGGATTGTCACTCTGTAAAACCTCCCCCCATTCTTGTCCTACCTGCAGGAGCTATGGACAAGAATACTGTTCCCTTTCCCCTGCAACTCCTCTTCAAGTACTGCAAACAGCTGCTATCATATTTTCTCTTAGCTCCTTCCCTTTTCGGCTTACTTTGATCAGTTTCTATAACTGTTCTTTGGAAGATTTAGTTCCAAGCCCTTTGTCATTTCTATTCTTCCCTGCATCATTTCCTTTTTTTCTTGCATCATGGTGGTCAAAACTAGACTCTTTATTGCAAATAGGTCTGACCAATGCATCATGGGGTGGAATTATAACTTATATTTATTTGTTTAAAACAGTTATGTATATAAATATTACTTTATGTTTGTATTTTTTTTGAGGGATTCTCAAATGTAAGATATTTTTATAGGAGAGATCCTGATTGACTCATTAGTCAACTTAATAACAATTCAAGCTTCTATTACAGATTTCATGCTTTATTAAAAGTTGAATGAATAGGAATGAGTAGAAAATATATATATAAACTTGTACAAATAGGAAAGTAAGAAACAATGTTCAATTAACCTTGTATGAATGCCAGTTAAGAACAAAAGTATTCTTTAGTTGCATACTAAAGTAAGCAAGTCATATTTTATTGAACTTGTTTTATTCAGAAGATGCTGTGATTGATGGGGAAGGATTGATAGACAGGCAATTGAGAAGAATCCCCTCCTGGGATTTGTTTTGTCAGTTGGGATTACCGTATATACTCACATATAAGCCGACTTTAGAACGCTTTTTTTTTTTCCAAATTTGGAGGTCGGCTTATACGTGCATAAATCTGATTTATTGGTGGCCGTGCCTCGATTTGCGCCAGAGCAGCGACTTAGCGTGGTGACTTCCCGCGATGAGAGTCTTGGCTCTCGCACTCTCTGACAGCTGGCTCTTTGCAGCCCTCGCCTCAAGGGAAATGCGCATGAAGTCGGGCAGCGACTTAGCGTGGCGGCTTCGCATGATTAGAGTCTTGGCTCTCGCACTCCCTGTCAGCTGGCCCTTTGCAGCCCTCGCCTCAAGGGAAATGCGCGCGAAGTTGGGCAGTGACTTAGCATGGTGGCTTCGCGTGATGAGAGTCTTGGCTCTCGCACTCCCTGTCAGCTGGCCCTTTGCAGCCCTCGCCTCAAGGGAAATGCGCACGAAATCGGGCAGTGACTTAGCGTGGCGGCTTCGCACAATGAGAGTCTTGGCTCTCACACTCCCTGTCAGCTGGTCCTTAGCAGCCCTCACCTCAAGGGAAACGCGCGCGAAAATTGGTCATTTTTCTCCCTGGATGGACAATGAGCCGCAACTTTTGCCCTGCCGACTTTTCCCTCTGGGCTTCACTTCTGCTGTTCAGGGAAGTCGCACCCAAAGCCCTGTCCTCCCAGAATCTTTCTGATGGTGAGCCTTGACGGTGAGATCAGGGGTTGAACACCATGGTATTTGGGGGTCGGCTTATATGCAAGTTTTTGCAAAATTCCTCATTTTGGGGCAGTTTTTTAAGGGTCAGCTTATATGCGAGATTGGCTTATATGCGAGTATATACAGTAATTTTAAAGAAACTATCCTCTATTTGAATATGAGTCAGAGAACCTCTTTCTTGACTTTCATTTCAATAATGCCTGGGGGGAAAAATCAGTTTGATAGTCAGAGACGAATTGTCAGCCACATACATTTAGAGCAAATACCTTGCCAACTTTAAGATATGTGGACTTCAACTTACAGCTTTCCTCATTCCGCATGCTAGAAGCTCTAGACGTTAAAGTTTACACATCTAAATTTGCTAAGATTGAGAAATACCGATTTAAAGAGCAGTGTGCTCCAATCAGGAAGTTTCATTAGATGACTCAACTGGATGATAATGATGTTGATGTTGATGATGCTATCCATATAGTTTTGTCTGGCTCTTGATGATTCTATGGGCCAGGTCTCTCCACATCTTCCAATCTTACACTATTTCTTTGAATTGTCCTATGCTCTGACCGGTGTCAGCTTTGATGGTGTTAACTCTTCCAGATATAAATGCTTTCTCTAGTAATCCAACTAGATTTTGGGGTAATTCCTTAAAAACTTTAACAAGAGAGGGGAGAGTGCTGGATCCTTGAATAGATCTAGAAGTTTTTTTTTTTTTTTTAGGTATATAACATGCATCTGGTATAATAATATTCAAAACCTTCTCTTGTTTAACTGAAGTTCAGGTTTGAAATACTATGCTGTATTTTTTTCTCCCCTTTCAGACTATATGAAGGAAAAGAACTGACAGAGTTTGAAGAAGCCATGAGGAGAGTTTTTGAATCAATCAACAACTTGATGAGAAGTCAACATAAAACAGCTATTTTATTACAGGTTTGCTTTTTTTTCCCTTCAGTGTTTTAGAACAGTGTTTTTCAAACTTTTCAACATGAAGATATGTGGACTTCAACTCCTAGAATTCTCCAGCCAGAATTCTGGGAGCTAAAGTTCAGACATCTTAAAGCTTGAGAAACACTGCCATTAGTAAAAGTACATACAAAAAGTGTAAATTGGGTGGTGTTTGTTAACTTCCATTCCAAAACATGAACTTTCTTCTGATTTAACTATTCTTTAGTCATGCAACTTGTATGTTTTTGGTAATTATCTTGCTGCATATCCCACTTTCTCTTAAGCATCACAGACAGATATTCTGTAGAACTTTTCTGTAGAATTTTCTGGTTCAATACACATACCAATTATAATTTGGTTCCTGGTCTATCCTTTTATGTCTCCATATTTCTCTGTTTCGTTAGACTGGTGAGGCTCTAGTGAGTTAGCAAACTCCTGGACCTTTGTTCCAAATGTTGGTTTAGAACCGTATGCCACATTTGGATGGGAGGAGCATTGATTCAGTTCAGTTCATTGTGGCTTGATCAATATGGTTGAAGAGGGATCTCAGATTCTAATTCTTCAGATTATGCATTACTGACCAAAGGTAACCCATCTTGATTTTCAAGTTGTTATAATGGTACAAGAACTGGAAAAAAATTTACTATTTGCTCTCTCTGAAACAAGGCAAATTTTGGCATTAAAGGTAATCCTTGACTTACAACAGTTCATTTAGTGATCGTTCAAAGTTGCAACAGCACTGAAACCACTTTTCACAACCATTGCAGCATCCCCATGGTTACATGATCAAAATTCAGACCCTTGGCAATTGACTCATATTTATGATGGTTGTGATGTCCCAAGGTCATGTCATCACCTTTTGCAACCTTCTGACAAAGTTTTTTTTAAGAAACTTAAAAACTGCAAGGATTCACTTGACAGCTATGGTGAGAAAAAATGTAAAACGCCAAAATTCACTTAACAACTATTATTGCTTAGCAACAGAAATTTTGGGCTCAGCTGTGGTTGTAAGTCATGATCTGCATATGTTCTCTTTTGCTTTACAATTGCCTGAAATTAATGCAGCCTTTCTCAAAGTCTACCACTTGTCCTTGAAAAAGAATTGTTTGAAATATATATGTGAAAATTCACAGTGAAGTACTAAGCAGGTTAAGCAGAGACTGATTTATTTGTTTGGAAATCCTGTGTGTCATTTTGTTTTTTGAGGTCATATTATGAAATCTTATAACCCAAATAATCCTGCTGATAAGCTGTGGACAATCAATCAACCTGCAACGTAGCACAACTGAGCACCCTGGAAAAGAAAACAACAGCTATAACATAAATTCTACTTTGAATCCTACCTTTCCAGTTTCGTGTTTAAGATCTGTAGGTTGTAATATCTACTATAAAACTCAGAATAATAAGGCTAAAAATGGACAAATACTTTTAAAAACTATTTTAAGTAGCAGGTAACATTATTTGCTTCAAGCTGCAATCCAGAGACTATTATTGACTAAAGGAGTGAAAAAAAGAAGGTATCTGAAGAAACCCTTTTGTATAATTGTTGTCCTTTTTTTATACCAGTAAGAGTGAAAAGAGTTTTGGTTTTGCAGTGCAGTTTAGACACTAATTGATAGCTCACATAGAGGTAATTTTAAAGGTGTAGGTATTTAGAAATCAAACGTAACCTCAGCATGCCCGAATATAATAAGTTACAGTTTATGGATGCATATTTTAGGATTGTTGCAGGAGGATGGGGAGAGGTTGAAACCACAAGGAAAGAAAATGCCTTTTTTATGTCAGCTTTTTGCAGTGGGAAAAGATAAGGTGCCAAATATATTCGAAAAGGTAGACACAAAGATGGAAATACCACAGCAGTGTGTACATGAGCTGGGTTTCAATGAGATAGAAGAACCACTTCAGTCATAACATTAAGCTTAGCAAATGATGCAGAATGAAACTGCAGAAATAATCTTAGTTCTGAGTCTAGGTTTAGGAGGAGAAGAGATTTTCCCCCTCGCAAGATTCTTTTTTAGAAACTTCTGGCTGGTATAGAGTGTTTTTGTTAGAGGGATCTAGCAATGCAATGAAAAGTCACTTTCGATTTCCTATTCCTCTCTAAGTAATTAGAATAATTGTATGTCCTTGACCTGAAGAGAATGCTGTCACTGTCAGGCACTTAAAATAAAACTAGCTTAAGGTGGAGAAAGGAGGGTAAAATTTTATATGTGTGTAAGTAACATTATTAAAAGGAATATTGTGGAAGGATTGATGAAAATGCATATATTCATCAGCATGTCTCAAGTTCATATTCTTATCACATTGTATTAATTATTCTTGGAAAATTTGAGCTTCTTGATTCTTTAGACATGATTCTTTCTTAGAGACAGATTATACAAGATAAAAATGATTTAAGTCAAGATTTTTGAAGGACTATCTGAATCCTCATGAGCTTGTTCAAATGTAGAGATCAGCCTTGGAGGTTTATCCATAAAAACCAACAGATTGGAGGCTTTTTATGTGTTAGGGTATCTTGTTAAACTCCCTTACATCTTTTGCCCCATTATTACACCCTTCTGTCTCAGGTAGAATTTTGCCAAGATAATGATTTGACTAAAATTAATGTTCTGTATCACTACTATTTTTAAATAGTGTGACTCCTCCCTTGTGAAATAATTAAAACTTTTATTATCAATAGCTGAATTTTATTACAACATTATTTTTTAAAATAAAAGTTTTATTTAAGTTTTCAAACATACAAATACAAATAAAATATCTTTTTTTGAGAACAGCGTGCCCCTGGGTTATCACTTCTCCATGCAGGCATAAACTCAATACATGTTTATCTTATACATTCTAATCCATATTTTATAACTATTTTCACAATTTTTTCAATAGCTTTTCCCTTTCTTTACTTCCTATAGCCTTATTTTAAGTGATTTCATTCCTTTCTTAATTCAATTATATATCTTTTTTGAATTTTTAAAATCTTTCTAATCAATGTTTTTATACTTTAATCTATCCTGTTTACAATTTCATATTATCTTTTCTCATAAAACAAATTTTTCCCTGTAATTACTAGACTGGAATGTAACATCTTTGTATCATTTTTCAAATCTTGTTTAAGAATTTAAATTACACCTTTACAATTATAACATTCATTTTCTAACCACTATTTTATAACACATATCTATTTTCAGTTGAATTCTGCTTGGTACATTTCCTTAAATATTTTACTTATTACTGTCTTTAAATAAAAAAACAAATAGTTATTAACAGTAGTAAATAAAGTTATTATTCTTATTCAAGTTCATCTTATCAACTGATAAAAATCTTCCATGTTTCTTTTCAGTTTTTTTTAAACTTTCTTTTTAAATCATTGGGAGCCTTATTCTCTTTACAAATAAATATTCCACTACGCATCAATGGAAGATTTTTCTATCACTTTAATCATCTAACATATTTTCTAACCCTTTTCTATTTCTAATATAACAATGCTATCCCATGCACCTTTGCAGAATCCTCTCCTTAAATTAAATTTTAATCATTGCCTCTGTGTCTTTTAAATAGGTTTATCCCTTTAATTCTTGTATGCTTTTCCTGTACCTCTATATCTTGTTTCTGTCCTTTGTAGCTTTTTTTTCTTTCTCTCTTCCCTCTTTTCTTCTCCCTGCCCTTTTTATTCCCTTTTCTATCTGATTTTCCCTTCTGTGATCCTCCCTTCTACTTCTTTCTAATATTATGATTAGTTTTCAAATTGTTCTTTTTTTGGTTGTTGCTTCAATGCTTAAGTTTTTAACTCCCTTCCCCACCCTTTCCCTTTTTTACCGCACTTAAAATTGCTTGGTCATTAAAGATTGCTTCTTCGTTGTCCCACCCTTCTTGTTCTGCCAGCATTTCTTGTTGTTTTTCATAGTTCAAGATTTCCATTTCTAAAAATAGAAATACAAAGCCAAAAGATCCTCTTTCCTCTTGTGTTTCTTCTTCTTGTTCTTTTAGTCTAATTTTTAACTCTTCAAGGAGTGATGCCATTTAAAAAAAAATTAAACAACCCCCAATTGATTTTATTTTGTTTTATTAGAATCCTCCATCCAAAGTTCCGGAATCATCCGATAAACCAAAACTGTTTCTTGATTCTTTTCTCACTTTCTCTTTCCAGGGGCTTTTGTTATCTTGTAACAAAGTTTCAGTCACAATGTATCTTTTGCAACCTTGTTAAAATTCCACTATTAATTTTTTTTTAAAGTTCCAGGTAGTCTCCTCCATTTTCCAGATTCCATCCTCTTTTTTCCTTTTTCCCTCTGCTGCTTTCTTTCTTTTTTTTAAAGAAAATGTTTAGATTATCCAAGGATCTGTATCCTTTTGACACTTTATTTTCAGCTAGAAATAGCATATTAATGTCAAAATGGATTAGTATCAATTTCTTATTTGAATATCTTCTTAACATTCCAAGTCAATTTAAAGCTCCTGTCACACTGCAGCAACGGATGAAAAGAGGAAGTGAAACGGAGAGAAACACTTGCCATCCATTGGAAAACGCGATGTACTCACTGCCTCCGTTTTGCTTCCTCTCTATCCGTCCAGCATCCGTTTCATCCGCTCCAAAACTTTTAGGCTGCTTAAAATTTTTGCGCGGAAAATGTATCCAGTTTGTCCATTCTGCATCCGCTACGCATCCACTACGCATCCGCTACGCATCCGCTATATCCGCTAGGCATCCGCTGCGCATCCGCACAACTCCATCCACCCAGATGCAGGGAGGAAGCGGAACGGACGCGGAACGGATGCGTAGCAGATGCAGAACGGATGCAGAATGGAAACAAAGCGTTTAAAGCGGAAAACAGGTTCACAGAGGGGACCTATCTCGGATATCAAGGATGTCTAGAGGATGCATAGAGGATGCCTAGAGAATGCCTAGAGGATGCAAAGGGACACCTATACTGCCCATAAAAAGGGGGAGCAACTCGCCTGCATCGCACTTTCAGAACAGCAGCCAAGCTGTGCAGACCTCTGCAGCCTTCATCTGACTCTTGCTCTTCCACACCATCCAGTCATGTCCACCATGGATTGCAACCAAATTCTTTCGGCAGCCACCATCCTTCTGCAACACTGCAAAACCATCTACAGTCTCTGTGAACAGTACTACGGGAAGAAAAGGAGGCACCCAAAAAAGGTCTGGCTCTGAAGATGGTTCACCAGAAGAGCACAGTTTGTACTTTACGACAAGCTGATGGTGGAGCTCAGGAGCGAAGACATTCGGGCGTTCCAGAACTTCATGAGGATGCCTCCAGCCATGTTTGACGAAGTTGTGCAGTGCCTGACACCCAGATTGACCAAGACAAACACCAACTTCCCGCCCAACCTGGAACCTGGGCTTAAGGTGGCATTCACTCTGCGCCACCTGGCCTCAGGGACCACCTACAGGATCATGCAGCATGGCTGGAGGGTGCCACCCAGCACCATCAGCTTTGTGGTCAGAGAAGTGGTGCAGGCCATCATCGAAGAATACAAGGAGGAGCTCCTCCAGTGCCCCTCCACTGAAGAAGGATGAAAGAAAGTTGCAGAGCAGTGGTATCAGAAGTGGAACTTCCCCCACATCATTGGAGCCAAAGATGGCAGGCATGTGGCCTGCAAAGCTCCAGCCAACTCAGGGTCCTCTTATCACAACAAGGGCTTCTTCAGCATCATCCTCTTCGCCATGGTCGATGCTGACTACAAGTTCATGTACATCGATGTTTCAGGCAGCGGCTCATCTTCAGATGCCCAGGTATACAACGACAGTCACCTCAAGGAGGGGCTGGAAAGCAACCTCATGATGGGCTTCCCAGATCCAGACCCTCTGCCCAATGACATGCAAGATTTGCCTTACTTCATCGTGGGGGATGACGCCTTCTCCCTCACAACCTACCTCATGAAGCCCTACACCTCCAAATACCTCACCCGTGAAGAGAGGATCTTCAACTACAGGCTGTCCAGGGCAAGGTGGGTGGTGGAGAACGCCTTTGGCATCCTGGCCAACAGGTTCCAGGTACTTCTCACCAACATGCAGCATCGCCCAGAGACCATGAGGATTGTGGAAGCTTGCTGCATCCTGCACAATCTCATGCGCACCCGCTACCCAGTCTTGCAGAACAGGCTCGTGGACCTCCAACAAGGCAATGGGGACATGGAGCCTGGGGAATGGAGGCAAGGGCAAAACCTGATAGATTCTGAGGATGTGCAAGGCCCCAACAGAGCCTCACATGAAGCGAAGAAGCAGCGCAACCTCCTGAGACAATGGTGCAACTCCCCAGCTGGAGTGGTGGAGTGGCAAGACAGGATGGTAGATGCTTAATGGATGCTTCCTTCAGCCTGTCTCATCACACGGATGAGATTGGGCCATGTATGTTTGGTTGGACTACGATGAACAGGGCGTTTAATAAAGAATTGTGTTTATGTTGACATGTGTGGATAATTATTACATTATTATTGATAATAAAGGGCCGTAAGTGTGGCACCTGGGAGGGTGGACCATACAGTCCTACTATGCTTGCACTGGAGGTTTATCTATCCCACAGCTATTACCCATCCCAAAGGTGTTCCTGCCCATCCCACAGGTATCTTAATCCATCCCAAAGGTATCCCTTCCCATCCCACAGCTATCTTAACCCATCCCAAAGGTATCCCTTCCCATCCCACAGCTATCTTAACCCATCCCAAAGGTATCCCTGCCCACCCCACTGCTATCTTAAACCATCCCTCAAGCATTCAAAGGCTAAACCATTTCTAAAAGTTTCCACCAAGACTTTATTCAATAAAAAAAATGAAGCAAGTGTGTGAAACAAAGATAAACTTTATTGAACAACAAGCTTTAAAATAAACATGACCCAAGTTAAGTGTCCAAATAAAGTCCACAAATATCCAGTCAGCCAGTCTCTGGCACTCCTCTTGGTCACTCGGAGGTGTGTGCCCAGTCCAAGGTGTTAGGGTGCAGGTGCTGTGGAGGTGGGTGCTGCTGCAGTGCTGGTCTGAGGTGTTATTGGAGTGCCTAGGCCCGAGAGGACAATAGGGGACGGTGTGTTGAGGAAGGTGTCGGACAGCTGGCTCAGCCCCGCGATGCTGAGAGGTCCTTCCTCCATGCCATGGGGTGTCCCAGTACTGAGGACAGATGTACTGAGGCCGGGCTTGGCTGTGGGATGGAGGAAGGAGCAGTGTAGTGGGGCTGCCTGCTCTGCAGTGGGGTGAGGACTGTCGTGGGTGGCATCATTGGCGTGGCTGGCATTGCTGTCGTGGGTAGCATTGTCATGGGTGGCATCGCCAGCATCATTGGAAGTGGTGGCAACATTGTCGGCCGATGACTCTGTGCCTGCAACTGTAGGGGCTGCTGTCTGTGCTGCTGGACTTCCGGATAGCTGTAGCCCTGGTAGGTGAGGGGCTGTGGGAAGCCTTGGTATGGGAGGGACATCACCTGGGGTGGAGGAGCAGACCTGGACTAGGTGGGAGCAGGTGCCTCTGGGTGTGGAGGGTTGTGAAGCAGCTCGGTGATCCTCTTCTTCACCACCTGGTACTGAGGATCTGGCATCTCCTTGAGGGTCTGGTTCACATAATTGAGGAAGGGCTTGTGGTTGGAGGAGGAGGATTCAATGGGGACCAGCTGAGAGAGGAGACCTATGCTGGTGCGGATGGTGTCCCTGATCTCCACCAGGACCTTGTGGCTCTGCCCCTCCTGCGGTCCGGCTCTCTGCCTTGCTGTGGAGGCGGAGGTGTGGGTGGATGCGGCTTCGGCAGTGGTGGACTCGATGCCTCCTTTCTCCCACCGCACCAGGGAGTCCTCCTCACTCTCCACCACGCTTTCAACACCTGCCCGGGGGTTCTCCGCCGTGGCACGCCCCACAGATACCTGCGTGGAGACAGGGACTGACTCTTGGCCGCCAGAGGACTGGCTCCCAGCAGGCTGCCGGAGAGAGAGGGTAGACAGAGGGGCTCCTGGTGCTCCTCAGTGGCAGACCTCACCCTCCAGGAAGCTGCACTTGGCCATGACGTAGTTCTCTCTGTCCGTCAGCTTAACCCTGGCCTGGCCAGATTTTTTGCGGTGCAGCTTCCCGAACCAAGTGTGCATGTGCTTACACCAGCCGAGGAGCACATCCGATGTGTAGCCCAGACTCTCCGCCCTCTCTCTCCAAGCAGCCTGCTTCCGCTTGGTGTCCCTGTACAGCCGGTGTCCCTTCCGCCACAGATATTCATTCTCTCTCAGCCAGTCCAGCACCTCATCCTCGTGCACTTCCTCGATGTAGTACTGCCTCCTCTCCTGTTGTTGAATACACCTCTTCCTCCCTTTGGCAGGACCAGAGGGGCTCTCATCAGAGGGGCTCCCAGGTTGTAGGGGCTGCTCCTCCACACCAGCAGCAGCAGCAGCAGGATCATCATCATCGGCATCATCACCAGAAGGATCAAAATCAGCCTTATCATCATCAGCATCTGCATACTCACCAGCAGGATCATAATCAGCAGCAGCAAGACCAGGATGAGCAGCAGCAGAGTAAGCACCAGCAGCAGGGTCAGCAAGACCAGGAGCAAGAGCAGAACGAGCAGTACCAGCAGGACCAGCAGGACCAGGAGCAGCAGAAGCAGAGTACGCAGCAGCAGAAGCACCACCGCCAAGAGCAGCTACAGCAGAAGCTCCAGCAACAGAAGAGCGAGCCCAAGCAGCAGAAGCCCCAGCAGAAGCAGAGTCAGGGACATGGGGCGGGAGGGTGGCCCTGTCCCTCTTGCCAGGGATGGCGGCAGGTTGCTGAGCCTTTCGCTTCTTCCCCATGGTTGTGGGGTTGCTGGCTGGCAGGGAGGCTGGCAGGAAGGCTGGCAGGCACCAAGGCTGGCAGGAAGCCTGGCAGGAAGGCTGGCAGGAAGCCTGTTAGGAAGGCTGGCAGGAAGGCTGGCAGGAAAGCAGGCACCAAGGCTGGCAGGCAGACTGGCTGGCAGGGAGGCTGGAAGGCAGGCTGGCAGCAAGGCTTCCAGGGAGGCTGGAAGGCAGGCTGGCAGCAAGGCTGGAAGGGAGGCTGCCCAGGAGGCTGGGAGGCAGGCTGGGAGGCAGGCTTGGAGGCAGGCTGGCAGCAAGGCTTGCAGGCAGACATGCAGGAAAGGAACTAGAAGTGTCCAGCAGCAGGTCTTTCCTTGGAATGCTGGCCACGTGCGAGCTGCTTCCCTTTATATCCGGGGGGCTTGCACAATGCATCCCCCCCGCATGTGCAATTAACGCGCGACATCCATTCCGCTTCCGCTGTGCATCCGCTAGGCTTCCTCTGTGCATCCGCTTCATCCGCTGTGCATCTGTTCTGCATCCGTTTTTTCATTCCGCGTCCGCTTTGCTGAGCCCCCCCGGAAGCCTAGCGGATCTGCCATCTGCTTCCATCCGCTGGGCTTCCGTTCTGCATCCGCTTTGCATCCGCCCTGTGTCCTCCCCGCATCCGTTTCATCCACTCCAATTATGCAAATTTTTGCCCCTTTTCAGCGCGGATACAACAGATGTAAGATTTTTCTCTTCCGTTGTGTCCTTTTTGCATCTGTTGGGCAGTGTGACACGGCCTTAAACTGTCAATGTGAGAGGAAAAAAAGCCAATTCCATTTTCTTTCCCTTTCTCTTTCGCCGCTTAAAATCTTTTTTTGGAATAGTATTAGTCTTTAAAATTCAAGTTCCAGGTACCTTAAATAGATGTTCTCTATTCAACCTGGTCAATCAAAGTGTCTCCTTTAAACTTCCTCCTGCACAATCTTGTCTGGTTTTTCTTTGAGGTGGCCATTTCTGACCACTGCTGCAACCACCTTTGGGAAAGGGAGTAATGGCCAGCCGAGGAGGAGAGATGCAGCTCTCCTCAACCCTGCTGATGGCTCCCCCTTCTTCACCACCTCTACAGGATGGCTTCAGCCCCGAATCCGGGTGGCTCGGGGCGCTCCAGTGGCAAGCATGGATCAAAACCATGCACGATCACGATTTCGGTCCATCGCCGAAGAAACCCAAGCTGGAAGTCCATTGCAATATTATTTTTGCATGTTTACGTTTCCAGCTGTTTTGAAGGTAAAACAAGCAATCTCCAAAATTGTTGACCTCAAAAGGTTAAAAATCAACATAAAGATAACATAATAGAAGTCATGCAAGCTGTACATCACCCCAAGTTTCTTGAAAGATATATGAGGTAAAATACATAACATAACATACACCAGTTTCCTTTAGCCCAGCAGGACTATAAAAAGGACTTTTCATGTTAGTTTTCTTGATGGATTAAAGTTGCATAATATTGTGTCTTGAAAATGGAGCTCAAATGGACTCAATCATGTCAATGGTTAGAATATAAGAAGAGCCTGATTGATGAAGCCATGGCGTATGGCATGGAGATCAGAGAGAGACTTTGACCCTGTGGGTGGCTGGTGAAGTGATGATGTCCCCTCTGCCCTTTTTTAATTTGAAATATCTTAACTTTGCTCATACGCTTTGGCTGCCTAATGAGAAAAGAGGAGTCACTGGAAAACCAAGTTAGGAAAGATTGAAGACAAAAGGAACAGGGGATGGTTGAAGAGGAAGAGAATGTTAGACAGTGTCATCGACACCATGGGTATGAATTTGGGCAAACTCTGAGAGAGAGCAGAGGACAGTAGGCTTGATGTGCTATGCTCCAAAGGGTCGTGAAGAGTCAAACACAACAAAATATTTTGCTTTTTACTTCATTCTTCAAAATTTTAATTTTAACTTCATTCTTAATTCTGTTTTAACTTTGCTGTACTTATGTATATAAACCAGTTTTATGTGTTTATTGTAAACCACCCAGGGTCATTTAGATGAGATAGGTAGTGTAGAAATGAGATAAATAAATGTTTGATGCTCAGAAGGATGAGGTGGATTCACAGCCCTTCCCTGCTGCTCTTTCTCTGCAACTGGTGTTCAAAAGCATCTTTTACTCCTGGAAGGGAAGCTTGTTGACAACTGCTTTTTATTGCATATTTACTTTCCTTTGCAAATTATAGCAGTATAATACTTGGTGGATCATGAATACTTCTTCATATATGTATTATATGGGAGGTGCAAGCAATACTTTCATAACTCTAGTGTTTTTCTGTTGGACAGCATTATTGGACAATATATTCTTCAGGGGGAAAACTTGGAAAATTTTAATTTTTTTTGTGCCATGGTTTCAGTTCCACTGCCATGACAGTAAAAAAAAAAAAGTGCAAAGACTTGTTTCCTTGTTATCAAACTTGAGAGACTCTTAATTTTCATCACATATCCTCTACAGTCATAAATTTGTTGTGATGGAACCAGCTGAAATATTAAAGTTGTAGTGGGAGTAGTCAAATACCCCCTCATAAATATTCAACAGCCATGATCATGGCTAATATTCTGAATGACTTTGCTTATTAGAAATTATTATTTCTAAAACATTAAAGTAGGCAGAAGCAAATACAATCAATATACATACATACATTCATATGTGTGTGTGTGTGTGTGTATGTGTATACACACACACACACACACACACACACAAACACATGCATTATATAGATGTCCATTTTATATCAAACTCTGGGCAGCTCCAATCAGCAATTTTTCAACTCATATTGATGATAAAAACAAAACAGTGCATAAATATATTAAATTAATATTGATAGGGATGCTTTTACCTATTACCAAAACACAAATAACACTGACTTTTTTCCCTTTGCTTTTAGTTAGTTTTCAAAAACACTCATCAGATCATGATTGGCCAGTTCACTCTGTTAACTTCCTAGCTTTGGGAATTGAAACCCAACTGAAGGCCAACATTCAACCTTGCGTTTTGCAGGTATTCTTGAAACAGAAGACAATTCACATTAGGCTTATAATAATGCTTCCCTTTCCTCATATCCCAGAAATGGTGACATGTATCTATTCAACTTTTATACTGTAATAATTATGTTTTGGGAAATGTATTTGGGAGAAAATAAGAAGGCAGATGAATGCTGGCATATTATGATCAATATACAACATACTGTACTGTATAGTTGTAAAAAGACTCTGAAAGGCAGGAGACTTTCTCACTATTCTATGGAAGTTATTTAATAGTCAAAGTAACCTAGAGAAAGTGAGATATACCTCTTAGAAAAGTTCCCTAAGTCAGACCCCAAGATGTTATTGCTTTTTAGTGCTAAACATATACTGGTAACTGTTGAATAGGTGAGTAAAAAAGGTTACATACATGACTTAATTAATTTTGCAGTTCTGTTGTGAACAGGGGCTTCCTGGAGATGCTTCACATTATAGTCATCTAATATAGTGATCTGACTTTCAGAGTCTAGAATTTGGGGTAGGGACTGATCTCTGCAAATTCCCAGGACCTCTGTTGTTCCCATGTGCCCAGTAACTTTTTTCCTCCATAAGGAAAGTCCTTAAAATCGGAACCTCCCCAAAGAAAGAAAATGTATGCCTATTATGCACAGTAGGAGTCATTTCTAGAAAAATCTAGATTGTTAAGGACATATGGAAGATCAAAATTGTCTCTAAATGACTTGACAGTGGATTTTGATAAAGTCCACATATAATTGTCATAGGTATGAGTCAATAGCAAGAGGCTTAGGGAAAAAATTATAGGCTGTAATATTGGTGAATGAAAAGTTAATGGTAAGGCATTTCTCAGTTAAAAAATAGCCTGGAAGATGTTGGTTTCGCTATACTCTCCAGAGTCCAGTTTACGAAAGACATGTGGATGTTTCTGGATATATATCCTGTTTGGGTTTTTAGTGAAATCTAGATCTAAATTATGTAAGCTTTAAAAAACAAAAAAATATGATCAACTATGTTATTTTTCTTTCAGATGGCTGCCTTAAAGTATATTGCATCTGTTCTCCAAGATGTAGAAACAGTCTTTGATGTCAGATTGCTTAGGTGAGATGACATTTAGAATTTCAAAGCTTCAGGGCATTTAGATGCTTGCAATTTTAGCATGTGTCTTCAGATAGTCACGTTGCAGATTGCAGTATATTCTTGGCATAAATCTAGATTCTGCTGGTTCAGTCTTACATAATTTCAAGCATAATGCAAGCAATACCATTTGCATAAGAAACTTGCCCAGAAAGCATGAAATTCATACAACTAGACATAGAGCCTTTAATTTTTTATTCATTAAGGTTTTTTTCCCCAATTACCTTGTTATAATATAGTTTCTTATTTGTTTAATACCTTTTCTCAAAAGCCTCCTCATACTCTTTGCATGACTGTCTTAAGTCTTAACACTTTTCTGACCAAACATTCTGATTGATCTTTTTTTTATCTACAGCCAGCTTTTACATGAATTTTTTGCCTGCATTCCAGCAAAGTTGCAGAAGCAAAAAGTTCAATCAATGACAGAAATTGTACACAGCAGTCTCTTTAAAAAACAAGGTAAGTAACAATTAGAACTACTTTAGTGTTCATAAAGTCCTCTTCAAAGGTCTTGGTATGGCTTCTTCTAAAGTTGCATTAGCAAATTTAACCTTCCCAAACCACTATAATTTTTGGTTTCAAAAGCATTAGTTTAATTCTAAAAACATACTTATGTGTTGTACTACCTCTCGCAAAATGGATTTTGCTTGTGTTTGGCATATCAGTAACTTTCTTCTACCCAGGACTGCACCGTAATTTGTTTGGCCTTCCAGGGGCCATAAGTGGAACAGCTCCAATGTCATATTAGACTTAGAATAACTATTGTCACTTTGAATGTACACTCATCGGCATACATTAAAATGAAATTTTGTTACATAAAAGTTTTCAAAGGGTCATCACCACCTCCAATATGCACTACACAAATATGACAAAATAAATAAATACAAAATTATGTATGTACCCACATATATTATATGACACATTATGAAAATGGGTAGAACCAAACTAGTCTAATAATGAGAGGCTCATAGATAGAGTTTCTGATGAAACTCTGATAGAGTTTCTTATGAAGCAGCACTGCTTTTTTGTCATTTCACTTGGGCCTCTTATCTGGAAGTATTTATTATTAACAAAAACAATGGTATTTGGTTTGGTTCTTGCTGTATAACTTTTTGAAAGTTTTATGTGAAATTTGGTAGCATTTATTCCCTCAGAACAAGCAACTTTCGTAAATATGTATGTCCAATCTACCAAGAAATAAAAACATCATTAGCATTTCTCTTGTTTTGGTTTTTGCAGTTATCCCAATTCCAGATTATTTTTAATGGTAAGAAGGCTGAAATGTGAATGATGATAGATAGAATGAGGATGGATGGATGGATGGACAGATAGATAGATAGATAGATGATAGATGGATAATAGGTGAGAAATATAGATCACGAGTCTTCAAACTTGAAAAGTTTAAGACTTGTGGACTTAAAGGCCCTGTCACACTGCCCAACAGATGCAAAATGTTTGTAAAGGACACAGCGGACGAGAAAAATGTTCCATCTGTTGTTATCCGCTCTCAAAAGGGGCAAAAATTTGCATAAGCAGAGCGGATAACATGGAAAGGAACGGACGGGGGGAGGACGTAGGGCAGATGGAAAGCGGATGCGGAACGGAAGCATCCTTTTGCATCCTCTAGGCATCCTCTAGACATCCTTAATATCCGAGATAGGTTCCCTCTGTGAACGTTTTTTCCATTTTAAATGCTTTGTATGCATGCTGCATCCGCTTTCATCCTTTCTCCGTCCATGCTACTAATGCTGCGCGTCCATTCCGCGTCCGTTCCACTTCCTCCCTGCGTCCGAGCGGATTCGAGTTGCACGGATGTGCAGCGGATTCCTAGCAGATATAGCGGATGTGTAATGGATGCAGAACAGATGTCCCCCGTATGCCTAGCGGATGCAGAACGGATGCATTGGATACATTTTCCGCTCAAAAGTTTTGAGCAGCTCAAAACCTTCTGAGCGGATGAAATGTCAATAGACGGATGCTGGACGGATAGAGAGGAAGCAAAACAGAGGCAGTGAGTACAGAATGGAAGCATCGCGTTAACCAACGGATGGCAAGTGTTTTTCTCCGTTTTACATCCTCTTTCCATCCGTTGGTGCAGTGTGACAGGGGCTTAAACTCCCTGAATTCCTGAGCTAACATGACTGGGAATTGAAGTCCACAAGTCTTAAAGCTGTCAAGTTTGAAGACCCCTGAGATAGATAGATAGATAGATAGATAGATAGATAGATAGATAGATAGGATACAGTAGATAGTCACAAGGGAAAAGCCACTGTAGTAAGGTGTTTTTCAGTTACAGTGTAGTAAAGGAAGAAGCATTTAGATGTGAACCTAAGTCTTCCCTGTCTTGTATGGCTGTCATGGGTGGAAAGTGGTTAGCCTAGAGGAGAACCTGGAACCATGCCATTTGTTTGGACAATATGTATTTTAGAGTTGGAAAAAAAATATCTGCTTTAGAGGGATGGACTCCTGGTTATAGTTACAAACAGTAATCTTTCTCACTGATTCCGTATGGCCAAGAGAGGCAACCCATTTTATTCTCCAAAATGCCTTTTGATGTCATAACTCTTTTTGAATTGTTGTCAGTGAAGAATAATAGCAAAAGATGCTTTGTCTTAATGTAGCACATGATCCGAGTTTCTCTGTAAAAGGTGTATATGCATTCAGCCTGAAAGAAGCCAGATAAATACAAGTTCTTCTAATTAGTTAGCAAATTTTAGGTCTATTGGAAATTTCTACAACATTACTTAGATGAAATGTTAAACTAACTGGCATCTACTTTTCCTCTGGGATTTCACTGGGGAAATCTCATCCCATTAGTTACTTTAAAAGTAAGTTATGTCAAAAACTATTAAAGGCAACCCATAACTTAATAACAATACAGAAAGATTATTCTGAATGTTTCTAACTATTCATGAAAACGTTTGCAAAGGAGCCACCTCTCATTGTAAGAAAGCCATTAATTGTGACATAGGAAGCCTATGTGATTGTCTCAAAGAGTTTTATAAAATATGATGAAAAGAAATCAAGAAATTCTTTTCACATCTCAATGCTATGTTTTCATCTAGAAGATTTAAATCAGTCAAAATAAGATTTCCTTTTTAATAAATTAAATGTTATATAAAAGTGACTTTTTAATGAATGAATATAAATATGATAGGATCTAATGCTTTTACCCTCTTCCCTCTGTTGCTTTTGGTCCTCATATGTTAAAAGGTGATAAGATTGAAGATTAATATCAATATACTTTAAAAGATATTGGAGTTTTTAAATTAGAATTATGGAGAGTTTAGTAACATGAATAGTAACATGAAATTTAAAATCTGTCTGGGATCTTTTTGAGTCAGATATCTCCATTAAAGGACACAAATTAAATAGCAAATTTTGCTGGGGAGACATTTTTTTTCCTTTAAGTGACTGCTCAGTTACTTGATAAATCTGTCAAGTGAACCTTTCTTACATGCCAAATAATTTATGATGGCCACAGTTTCTGCATTTTAAAAGCTGTAGCTGCAGAACTCTTAAAAAAAAGTACTGTTAGTTTTAGCAAGACAATGTGAAGCTGTTGATTCCGGTCGGTGGTTTATTCCATGAGTGAGTTCACATGAAATGCCAGAGCACAAACTAGTCAACCACTGGTGTCATCACCAGTCAAATTGTGCAAACCTAATGTGCATGTTTGGTGAAAAAGTTTAGCATGCAGATCCAAAAAATAGGGTTAATTGAATAAATTATGGATCAGTACTTCATGGATATATGAATCTCTATCAACCTATATATATGTGCTGTTTACCTTCACTTCTGTATAGAGTTAGTTCCTGGTTTCAAATTTGAGGCTGGTCCATTCTGATTGGCTGGGAGCCTGGATTTGTGTTCATTGGACTTGGAGTTTGATTGATTGGTGTTTCTGATTTCTTCTGTCTGTTTTGTGGCTTTGATTGGCTGGCAACACTCTGTT